>CM065140.1:28470000-28872500 GCA_033026305.1 Cirrhinus molitorella | reverse complement strand
GACTGGTAGTGTACATTTCGCCTTCATTTACAAAATCATGTCTGATAAACTAAAAAAAAAAAAATTTTTGATGTTGAAAATAAATATTGGAGTATGTTTAACAAGAAAATACTATTTCAGTACTCCTACTACAAAATTTCTTGTTTACTCATTGTGTTACTTGTCGATCTTTGTAACCGTTCATGAAAATCCATTCATCACTTAGTAAAGTAATAGCACATCTTTTCTCAACAACCCACAATTTGAGGAATCATTCACAGACACTCAGTTTAATATTAAATGGTAGCGCTTTGATAAATACTAATGCTTTTCCTAGTAAAAACCACTAATTAGAGTGTTCTGTTCAATAATGACATGATTACTGCTTTCACAGAGGTCCTTTACAGCTTATGCAACACCTTTTTGTCTATTTCTGCTCTGCTTGCGTGAAAGGACCACCAACTTACAAGGAAGTCCTTGCAATGACAGATAATAAAACTCCCACATGCATGATGCATTATTAACTGACAATAATTTAAATACATACTATGCTTTTTAAAAAGCATGAGAAAGTTGTTTATACTGTTTATAAATTCTGTTTATCTGAACTTTCTATTGATCAAAGAAACCTAAAAAAATCTACTCAGCTGTTCAACATAATAATAATAAAAATAATAATAATAAATGTTTTTTTAAGCATCAAATCAGAATATTAGAATTATTTCTGAAGGATCATGTGACTGAATGTTAAAAATTCAGCTTTGAAATCACAGGAATAAATTACATTTTAAAATATAATAAAATAGAAAGCAGTTACTTTAAACAGTAAAAATATTTCACAATTTTACTATTTTTGCTGTACTTTGGATCAAAAAAAAAGCAGGCTTGGTGAGCAGAAGAGACTTTTTTTAAAAACAAACAAACATACAAATATTTTTTTTTTCTCATTTGCCAAAGTAAAATGTCAAATTGTTGTGCAAAATGTTGATGCACAACAAAATTACTAAAATTTGAACTAAAATTAAACTTGAAAAGGAAAACGTAAAAGGAAAAAATACAAATCAAATTAAAATATTAATAAAACTTATAATAGTATGTTTTGCTTTTAGTAATAGTATATTTTAGTCTTTTCAAATGTGCATTACCAGGGGAAAGTTGCTCTCCCATAGCTCAGGAGACTTTATGAAGTCCTTTGTTTCCTTTAAAATATCTTGGTCCCAGATGTTTCCTTCAGAAATCCTAAGAAGACATAAAAACAGACACAAATGAGTCCGTTGAATAACATAGAGATATTGAGATTTCTGACTTTTGACTGTAGCTATCTTTGGAAAATGTATGCATATCATTGAAATCTCTTCTGAAACTCTAAATGAGATGCATGTGAGATTACTGGTGTCTTTGGCTCAGCAGGAACAAGCAGGACACTTATGCAAAAATGTGTCTAGGAGAAACAACTGAGATATTGAAAAGCCCTCATTTGTGCTATCATGCTGATGCGGCCTGTTTAAAGAATCCTGACTGACTTTGGTCTGAAAGGACTGAAGATATTTCAGACGGCGATGTTGACGGCAGGGGGAGGAGAGGCGGCTCTCAGGGGTCAAACTGCACTGGCATGCGTTCATTGTCCGTGAATACGGCTGTGTGAGCGAGTATGCGAGAGGGTGTGAGCTAATCACGCTTAATGCGATCCGACACACAATGACAGAGAGAGGAGTCCAGACTGAGGGAGGGACGCGGAGAGAGAGAGAGAGAGAGCAGAGAGAGCGGAGAGAGCGGAGAGATATCCGTCTGAGTCAATGAAGAAGAAAATGAGTGAATGCAGGAGGGGGATGGAGAGAGGATGGGAGGATGGGTGGACACACTTAAACTGATGAGATGCAGAAATACGGCTTTAGAGAAAGAGAAAGGAGGGAGACGGAGGGAGAGAATGATGAGACACGCAATTACACTGAAGGAAAACCCAAGGAGTTCTTCCAAGAGTTTGTCTTTGTGTGTATGATAAAAAAAAATGAAGAAATATGCATGTAAATGATCAAAAGTGCCAGTAAAACATTTATAATGTAGCAAAACATTTACATTTCAAATAAATGCTGTTCTTTTTAACTTTTTTGTTTATCAAAGAATCCTGAAAAATAAAATGTATCAGTTTCCGCAACAATTATATAGCAGCAAAGCTGTTTTTGACATTGATAATAATCAGAAATGTTTGTTGAGCAGCAAATCAGCATATTGGAATGATTTCTGAAGGATCATGTGACACTGAAGATCAATTAAGTAATGACACTGAAAATTCAGGTTTGATCACAAGAATAAATTACATTTTAACATATATTCACATAGGAAAAAGGTATTTCACATTTTAATACTATTTTACTTTTTTCATGTATTTTTGATCAAATGAAATCTGTCTTAGGGAGCAGAGGACTTTAAAAACTCTTACTCACCCCAAACTTTTGAATGCCAAGGTCCTTACTTTATAAAACACTTAAAAAAATAATAATAATGAAATATTATGCTTATTAACACATTCAAGGTAACTGTTATTTATTTATTACAGACTTTGTATTTTATTTATATTTCTGGTATTTTATTTAAAAATGCAAACTGAAAATAAAAAAAAGAATTAACTTAATTAACCAAAATATCACATTGTCATTTAGTTTAACCTGATGCACTAAAATAACAACAACAGAAAAAAAAATGTACATATGTTAAAAAAAATTAAATAAAACAAACTAATGACAAAAACATAACAAAATTACAAGGAAAAAAAAATGGAAAATTTAAAGTTTAAATGGAAAAATACAAATGGAAAAAAGAGGAAACAATACAAATTTAATTCAAAATATTAATAAAGCATAATGTAGTATGTTTGTTCTTATGGTAAAAGTATATTTTAGTAATTTCAAAACTGCATTACCAAGGGAGCTCAGGAGAGATTTTTTTAATTATGTTTATTGTATTTCATTGTTATTAATTTATTATAGATATAGTATTTTATTTATATTTCTGGTACTTTATTAAACTCATAGCTCAGGAGACTGATTTAATTGTATTTATTATAGACATTGTATTTTATTTATAGTTCTGGTATTTTATTTAAAAATGCAAACTGAAATAAAAAAGAAAGATTTAATCAAATTGTCATTTAGTTTAACCTGATGCACTAAAATAACAACAACAGAAATAATAATATAAAACAAAAAACTAAAAATATTTAAATATTCTCAAAAAAAAAAAAACAACAATTACAAAAAAAACAAAAAACAAAAACATAAAATTTCTAGGAAAAATTAAAAATAAAATTGTATATTTAAAGTTTAAATGAAAAAAATACAAATGAAAGAAAAGGGAAAAATACAAATTGAATTCAAATATTAATAAAGCATAATATAGTATGTTTGTTCTTATAATAAAAGTATATTTTAGTAATTTCAAAACTGCATTACCAAGGGAAAGTTTCTCTCTCATAGCTCAGGAGAGAACTTTTTTTATTATGTTTATTGTATTTCATTGTTATTCATTTATTATAGATACTGTATTTATATTTCTGGTATTTTATTGAACTCATAGCTTAGGAGACTGAGCTATTCATTCTTTAACTTTTTATCATGCTTAATGCATTTAATTGCTTTTTATTTATTATAGACATTGTATTTTATTTATATTTTTTGGTAAACTTTTTTGGTAATGTATGTAAATGTAAACTGAAATAAAAAAATAATAAAGAAAAAAATCATTTAGTTTAACTTGAAACACTAAAATAACTGTTTTGGATGATTTTGGTCCAGTGCCAAAATTGAATAAATTAAAATAAAAAAAGACAGACAGAAAGAAAAAAAGATTCTGCATAGATTTGCAGACTATAAGGACTGTAAAAAAATAATATGATCTGAAAACGGTAGATTTACTGCAGCTGTGCGTGAAAACGTTCCTTCATGATTGACAGTGATGCGCTAAATTGATCTTAAATATTCCTACGACATTTAAGACGAAAAAGAGTAAAGAAACACGAGCACACAGCTGTAGTGTATCTGTGAAAGTACACTATTACATATGTGTTAGTACGAGTGTGTGTACGGAGGATTCGCTTTCTTAACTCTCCCGAGCTCTCGTTTGCACACTCGCTCATTTTCCCGAAACATCACAAGGCGTCCCAGGAGTTCTCAAATAAGCTTGTCTAAATGTGCTTCTACATCACTTTTGCTCATACTTAGGGTTATAGTGACTCAATGTAAATGCAAGCAATGAGACTTAAACTTGGCAGAAATGTTTCTCGAGCAGGAAAATCAGCATATTAGAATGAATTCTGAAAGATCATGTGACTGAAGAGTGAAGTACTGATGCTGAAAATTCAGCTTTGATCACATAAATTAAAATGTAAAATATATTCAAATAGAAAACAGTTATTTTAAAGTGTAATAATATTTTACAATATTACTGTTTTTACTGTATTTTTCATCAACATATATTTCACATTTTAATAATATTTTACTTTTTTCATGTATTTTTGATCAGATGAAATCTGTCTTGGGGAGCAGAGGACTTTTTATAAACATATATATATGAAATAAAAAATATATATAAATTATATATAGAAAAAACTCTTACTCACCCCAAACTTTTGAATGCCAATGTCCTTCAACACTTTATAAAACACCTTTTTTTTTTAATTATATATATATATAAGCTTAACATTTACGGTAATTGTTATTTATGTATTTGTTATAGGCTCAGCTATTCATTCTTTAACTTTTTTTATCATGCTTAATACATTTAATTGTTATTTATTTATTATACATATTGTATTTTATTTATATTTCTGGTATTTTATTTAAAAATGCAAACTGAAATAAAAAAGAAAGAATTCACTTATTTTATTTAATCTAGTTGCCAAACCAAAATATCAAAATTGTGATTTAGTTTAACCTGATGCACTAAAATAATAAATAATAATTTAAATATGTACATATTTAAAAAATAATAATAATAATAAAAAAACAATGACAAAAAATACAAAAACATAATATTACAAGGAAAAATAAAATGGAACATTTAAAGTTTAAATGGAAAAAATGGAAAAAAATATTAATAAAGCATAATATAGTACATTTGTTCTTATAGTAAAAGTATATTTTAGTCATTTCAAAACTGCATTACCAGGGGAAAGTTGCTCTTGCTCTTGCTTAATGAATTTAATTGTTATTTATTTATTATAGACACTGTATTTTATTTATATTTTTTTGTAAACTTTTTTGTTAAAAAAAAAAAATTAATTGAAATTAAAAAAATTAATAAAGAAAAAAATATTTTAATTTAGTTTAACTTGAACTTACTGTGTTTACTGTATTTTTCATCAAATAAATGCTGCCTTGAAGACCTGTTCTTTCAAAAGCATTACTAAAAATCTTATTGACCCTAAATTTTTTTTAATAGTACATTTATCCACTGTACCCTGTGTTATCACCTTACGGTTTTCAACAAATGAATCAAAAATACAGGCTAGATGAACTTGAGTTGAATCCTTTGTAACTTTACACACAATAGCAAGTGACGCTATAACCACAATCTTTCTGCCCTTTCTACTACTGTGTGACCTTCCTCTAATCTCACTGTCTCTCCGTGTCCTTTAATCTTTCCATTATAACGGCGTAAGAAGTGCCTTCATTGAGGAAACACACACAATGCTGTATTTGCTGGCAAGCCCCTATGAGAGAGCTGTGAAAAATGACACTGTTGTTCTCATTGCTCTTTCTCATGTGAGTGTGTGTGTGTCGAGGGGAAAGACTGCAAACACAGCTGGATCAAGATCTGAGGAGACCATCGCTATCCCACCCCCAAATGCACACAGGAACCAATAATCGGACTTGGGGAACATGACTGAATGAGGGGGGAACACTGACCAATCACTTAAGAACCACTGAAGCAAAACAGTCATTCAGAGCTGAAATAAAGTTGAAGCAAAGACTGATTAAATGAATGGGTATAGAAATATATAACACTGCCCTGCATCTTACAGTTGAGGTCAAAAGTTTACATACACCTTGCAAAATGTTAATTATTTTACTAAAATAAGAGAGATCGTACAAAATGCATGTTATTTTTTTATTTAGTACTGACCTGAATAAGATATTTTACATAAAAGATGTTTACATAAGGTTATAATTATATTCTATTTTTTTATTTTTATAAATAGACATTTATAAAAATGTCCCCGTTCAAAAGTTTATATACGCTTGATTCTTAATACTGTGTTGTTACCTGAATTAGCCACAGCTATGTTTTTATTTATTTTTTTGTTTAGTGAAAGTTTTTCATGAGTCCCTTGTTTGTCCTGAACATTTAAACTGCCCGCTGTTCTTCAGAAAAAAACCTTAAGGGTCCACAAATTCTTTGGTTTTTCAGCATTTTTGTGCATTTTGAACCGTTTTCAAAAATGACTGTATGATTTTGAGATCCATCTTTTCACACTGAGGACAACTGAGGGACTCATATGTAACTATTACAGAAGGTATAAATGCTCACTGATGTTCCAAAATGTCGATTATGTTGTCTTCTGGAAAACATGTAAGTATCTTCTGTAGATTCTGAAGGGCAGTACTAAATGAACAAAATACGATATTTAGGCAAAATAAGAAAAAATTACACATTTTCATTTTGTTCAAAAGTTTTCACCCCCAGCTCTTAATGCATTGTTTTTCCTTCTGGAGCATCAGAGAGCGTTTGAACCTTCTGTAATAGTTGCATATGAGTCCCTCACTTGTCCTTAGTGTGAAAAAATGGATCTACACAAATCATACAGTTGTTGGAAAAGTTTCAAATACACAAAAATGCTGAAAAACTGTGGATCATTCAGGTAACAGCACAGTATTAAGAATCTAGTCAAATCAAATCAAGTCACCTTTATTTATATAGCGCTTTTATCAATACAGGTTGTGTCAAAGCAACTTCACAGTATTAAATAGGACAGTAGTGTGTCAATAACGCAAATCTCAAAAATAGCTCCTGCTTTGCTCGAGCACATCGCTTTTTCACAATCATAAGCTGTATTTTACAATATCACACTCTGATAACCCAAACTTAGCTTCATCATATTTCTTCATTTACAAAAGGTTTATGGTTTCGGTGTGCAAATACGCCTCGATTCTAGACTCAAAAAGTCAATGCTCTTGCTATGCAACACTGCAACACTAAACATGCACACGCACATACATGCACATTCACATTTGCTTTCATGTGTCTATTCTTTGAAGTGGCCACCAGAGAACAAAAGCCTTACTTTATACGCAGCACAAAACACACACACACACACACACACACACACACACACACACTATACACACACCTCAGCAGGGCTACTGGACATCAGGCTTTGAATATGTCAAAGGTCCTGTCATAACCACATCAAAGGCACACGTTCGCGTACACACACATGCACACTATCCGTAAAGATAGATTGCAGTGGTGCTACAAAAGAATATTTGATTTGCTTATAATGCAGTGAGATGAAAGAGTCCCTCAGCATGGGCCGAAAGGAGGGCAGGGCGTCCTGCGGAGAGCTCCATTTACCCCCAACCACCACACCCATCCCCCTTTACTTTGCCTGCCTCCATAAGTTTCATAGCGTAGCATTGGAGTGGATTTATTATTTGAATTTCATCCTAGTACTTCTCAACGTCAGCTATGACCAGTTCTTGCAGCGTTCTACTCAAGCATCATTTTCAAGCACTTTGTCCCTTATTTGGACAAATTTTGCATCATAAACAAAAATGAATCAGCACCCATTATATTATAATTAAGATTGATTGCATTACAATTTACCTTTTGACTACATGGTAATGTAAATCCTTTAATCATGTTAATAAAGCTAACTGAAACATGTTAAAAGCAAACTCTTTTGAAAGCTGGAAAGGGAACGCAAAGAAATATTGATTCTTTTGAACCGACTCTATTAAATTATTATTTTGGAACCATTATGCAATTGAGTGTAAACCACTGACTTGTGTTTTTAGCGGTAATGTTTCAAAACATTCGTTTACATGACTTTATCTTATAGTTCTGCTCAACTTGATTTTACCTTCAGCTTTGACTAGTTCTTGCAGCTTATTGTTTAATTTTTAAGCACTTTGTTTCTAATTTTGACAAATTTTGCATTACAAACAGAAATGAATCAGCAGCCATCTTAACTGGATTACAATGTATTTTATAATTAAGTTTGACTGCATTAAGCATTACAATTTAACTTTTGACTACATGGTCAACACCTCTAAGCATCTTAATAAAGCTAATTAAAATGTGTTAAAAGCAAACTCTTCTAAAAACTGGAAAGGGAACGCAAAAATGTATTGATTCAACAAATAATTCGGAAGTTATTTCGAACCGACTCGATTTGAGAGTTCTTTCGAACCGACTGAAATGATTCTTTTGAAACTGATTGCCATTTGTTTATAAATCAGTTACTTATTTGTATTTTTAGCAGTAAACAACAGTTAACTTCCTGGATTGATAATAATAATCATATTTGGAGAACACTACAGTTAATTTGTGTTGTTTATTCATTTGAGCAGCAAACAAAAAAAATATACGAAATCTATATAATCTATATTTGAAAACGCAGACATAAAGAGCGATTTTGACTACAAAAATGTGATATGAATATGATTTCATCCCAGTTCTTCTCAGCTTGATTTTAACAAGCTTTGATCAGTTATTTGTAGCTTTCTGCTCAACTTTTAAACACTTATTTGGACAAATTTTGTATCACAAACAGAAACGAATCAGCAGCCATTTAAATTCTATTACAATGTCTATTATAATTAAGATTGGTTGCATTAGAATTTAACTTTTCAACGTGTTAAAAACAAACTCTTTTGAAAGCTGGAAAGGGAACGCAAGAATTGATTGATTCAACAACAATTCGAACGTTCTTGTGAACCGACTCTATTCGAGAGTTCTTTTGAACCGATTCTATAAAATGATTCTTTCAGAACCATTGCCATTTGTTTGTATATCAGTAACTTTTTTTAAGCACTAAACAATACTGAGAGAACAATGTTGTAGCAACTAACATTCTGGATTAATAATATTAATCATATTGGAAAACAGGTTTAATACTACACTGAATTTGTGTTGTTTAGTATCTTGAAACAATAAACAACACACATTCAACGCAATCTCTATAGGGTAATTTAAAAACACAGACGAAAATATCGATTTTGACTACAAAAACACCGCATTTGAATAATTTAATCGGTGAATCATTTAATCGGTTCACTGAACGCACCGTTCGAACCAATAGATTCGCCACGCGATTCGGGCGCTGTTGCCAACGCCGTGTTATGTTTCAAAATCCTTCACACACATTTAGCCTGATTAAAGATTCTTCCGTCGTATTCCATTACCCAGTGTGAATAGAAGAGATGCCATTCATTGGACTTTAACTGCGGCGAAGCCACGCCTCCTGCTGTGGGCGGGGTTTAAAGTTTAGTCCAGTTCTGAAACTCTTGCGCTGGAACTCCAGTCAGTCAGCAGCTGGGCGCTTGGTGTCAGTCAGTCAGCAGCTCACTGCTCCCGCGGTACGGACTGATCTACAGAAAGAGAGGGAAAGTTTAGTTCAGACGGATCAGTCTTTTAGATCAGGCAACAGTATGGAATCCGCAGGTTTTCGTTTGGCTTAATTATAGATCTTGAAAAGCAGCGGAGGGAAGGACTTTACGCACGGACCTCTCTGGATAACCGCAGTGTCTCTTTACGCAGTGATGGAGGTTTCGGGCTTTAGGAATTTTGCGCTTTGGATTTCGTTCCTGACGGGATTCACGATGGCCAGTTACTCAGAAGACCAGTGCAGCTGGAGAGGAAGGTAAATATCACCAACATACAGAGTCAAATGATTTATATCTGTTGATATTTATGTTTACGCAATTGGTTTTTCTGCAATGCATTGATTTTTCTTGCATCATGCATCGTTTCAGTGCAATTAAAAGTGTGCAAAAAGTATGTAAAATAATCACTAGTGAGTTAAATTATTTATGTTTATTTGTTATACATATTGCGTATTATGTTTACGTTTTGTACAGGAATGCATTGATTTTTCTGCTATCTGGCATGCTTTCTGTGCAATTTAAAGCAAATAATTACAGTACATTAGTAAAATATTTTGTATAAGAAATAAAATGTGCAATACATCATATACTCATTTATGTACATGAAGTGCATTGCATATCAATATATCCATCTATATATCGTGGATATTTTTAGACATAGTAGTCTGAATTGTCCTTTACGCAGATGCGCACAGAAAGGTCTAAATTAAGCACTTTGTTTGAAAAAAATATATATAAGGGAATGAAAAGTGTGATACGAGGGTTGCAATCCTAGTGGATGTTTAAGGATCTTTCCACCAGGGCAGAAAGTTTAAATGGCTTCGGTTTAAGTAACTAGTAACCAGTAGGGGGCGTTGGACTTTTCCTGCAACTTTATGCATGGGTCAAAAGACTCAAGACTCAAGTTTTGAAATGTTTTTCAGCTTGCACAAGATTTAATGTGGATAAACTGAGTCATAGCAGTTTGTCCTGCTCAGATTTCTCTGATTAACCTCTTCTTGCTTCCCATCTGTGCAGTGGTCTCTCTCAGGCGGCGAAGAGCGTGGAGCAGGTTTGGTTGAGGTGTGCCGAGGGCTCAGTGGAGTGGCTGTACCCCGCTGGAGCGATGCGACTCACTCTTTCGCCCCGACTGCCATGGAGCGCCATGGGTCCCGGCGAGTCCAGCAGGAGCCCGGTGTCGGCCTGCGTCAAGCCGGATAAGCACTGGGGTGGGGCTCAGCTTTACCTGGAACGGAATGGAGTCCTGGAGCTTCTGGTGGGAGACGAGACCTCTGAGACGCCAGGCCCGGCCCGTGTGCAGTGCTTCAGCGCAATGCCTGGAGAACGACCGGCACTCTTTTTGCAAGCAACACCTCACCAGGACATAAGCAGACGCATCGCTGCATTCCGCTATGAGCTGAGAGGGGATTGGACAGCACAGCCGTCAGTCAACACGGATCCAATCGGCAGAGAAGGTGAATATTCTGAAAGATGAAGCATTGATTTATGTAATGTATACACATAGTACACAATGATTACAAGCAAATTAACAGCTATTTCATGCAATGACAACAAAAAAACACTGATTTTAGTCAAATTTATTAAAAAAAAGTTTTCTGAGTTTAATATTGGATCAAAAATAGCCAAAAACGACTACTACTAACTCTTCTGGACTCTTAGTCGAGAGTTTACATACACCTTGCAAAATCTGCAAAATGTTTATTATTTTGCCAAAATAAGAGGGATCATACAAAATGTGTATTATTTATTATTTACTTATCCTTCAGGTCACACAAATTCTTTGGTTTTTGTGTATTTTAATCTTTTCCTACAACAACTGTATGATTTTAAGGACAACTGAGGGACTCATATGCAACTATTACAGAAGGTTCAAATGCCCACCAAATACGATGCATTAAGCTGGGGGGTGAAAACTTTTGAACAGAATGAAGATTTTTCTTATTTTACCTAAATACCTAAATTACCTAAATTTTTTCATTTAGTACTGCCCTTAAGAAGCGATAGAAGATACATACATGCTTCCCAGAAGACAAAATAAGTTGAATTTACCCTGATCTTCAAATTCCAAAAGTTTTCACCCCCCGGCTCTTAATGCATCAGTGACTGAAAATTAGCCTGCAAATGATTCCTGAAGCTGTTAGAATTGATGGCTGTGCAAAAAAATTATATTTTAATATTATCCCAAAAATAATTCCAAAATGACCAATTCTAGTACTTTCAGGCTCATCTACATGGGTTAGTTCCTGAGAATTAACCTGCAGGTGATGTTTCTGCAAACCTCTGATAAAACTATGCAAAGTTTGAACTCAAAATTGAGTTGAGTTGGAGTCGAGTGACCTCTGGGTGGATGGATGGGGGTGCAGAACGAGGAGCACCAGACAGACAAAACCAGTCATGAACAGAGCATTCATTCAAACTTTAATGAGACTTGAACTTTGGAGTAATGCATTTCAGAGTAGATCCACCATTTGAAAACCTGAAGAGCACAAACAAGCACTAATTCTTCATTTTTAATTTCAATTTTTAACTGCAGCCCTGCAGTCATTTAAATGCAATAGGTTTTCAGTAATAGTTTTAGGTCATCTCAGCTGGGAAGCTCCTTCCAGCCAGTTGTGAGAAGCGGGGGAGGGAGCGTTCGGAGTCGAGGAGCGGAAAAGCCGAGGGAGGAGGGGGGAGGGAGAGAAAGACAAAAGCTTTGCATGGGAGGGAGGGGGGGTCGTCTCCATAGTGAGCTGTTTTAGGGAACTGCATGAGAGCGCAGTCGCCGTGGTAACGGGGGGGTCGGGGGTAACAGCGCAACTGAAAAGTGGATCTTTTGTTGAGAGTTTTGGGAGCAGAGAGGAGACAGGGAAGGACGTTTAAAAGTTTTAAAGGGCCGACAACTTTTCTCACACACCCACACAGACACCTGTTGCGGTTTGAAAGCATGGCCTGCAGAAATCAGGTCAAGATGCTTTCGATAAACTTTTAGTAATGGTGACTAAGTAGTGCACTTTTGAGGAGTGCTCAACCAATATGGCCGACATCTAGAGTGGCTTATATAATGCATGTTTTTAACTAAATTTTATTAATTGAACACAGTTGTAACAGTTTTCGCTATTTGAAATGAATTAAACTGAATAAAGTTAACTGAAATAAAATATATGAATAAAAAATAATAATTTTCATTTAGTTTAATGAAACGGTAACTAAAACAAAAAAAAAGGATAAAATCTATATAGACATTAAGAAAATAAAAAAAATTACTAGAACTAAAATGCAAACTGAAAATATTAAAAGTAATTCACAATCTTAATAAAAGCTAAAATAGTATTAATAATAGTATTTCAGTAATCACTAGTAATGATTTAATAATGTGTACATCACCACACAAATTAATTTTTCAATCTTTTTGACACTTTCTGAATCTTATTTACTTAAATATCCAATATTACATATTTAAATATTAATACATTTATTTAGACATATATGTTGATAAATATAAAGTTAGACATGAACTAGGACATTTAGATTAGCACAACTTATTGTCTGTCCATCACAGTTTTGTTTAAAATTAACGAAGCCATCTAACCCTGGCATTTTAACTAGAAACTATAGCTACTATGGTACATTTTTGTAAACACATATTCAAACATCCTGCATCTTCCAAATGACAAACCTGTAAAAAATGAGAAATGGTTTAATTTCTGTGTGGGTGGGTTTTATGAGATCAGCTGTTCAGTTGACTTACTTTACTAGCTCATATAGATCATCCACATGAATGTTAAAGAGGAAGAGGGAAGTGTTAGGACCTTGAATAAGCTTTGATCAGGTGATCTGTCTCACACTTATCAGGAGGTCATTTATCTCCATCACACCTCCACCAAAGACCCATAAAGTAACAGCTGCATGTTACGCCTCATCTTCTGGAGTTCATGTTCTTCTGTCTCATGTCCTTCTCTTGTCTTTCTTTCTCAGGAGCCTGCAGGCCGTGCAATAACACTGAGATCCTGATGGCTGTGTGCACTAGTGACTTCGGTGAGTATTTAATTGAATTTAGTTTTTTTTTTGGAGATTTTAGGATGAATGCGCTTTTATCCAAAGCAATCAGAGCAGGAGTCAGAGCTTTTGTCTGCAAGTACTACACACCAGTATTTTTTTTTATTTTAGTAAAACATTTTGTGGTGCATTTTGTTTTTTTTGTTTTTTTTATATGTCTATATAATTTTCAGTTTTAATTATTTTAGAAATCAAGTTAAAGCAAATGAGAAAAGTTTCAAATTGTTGTATTTTTTGTCTTGTTTTTATTTATTAAACATAGATATATACTTGATGTTGCAAAATAAGAAACTAATTCTGAAAAAAAAAAAAAAAAAAAAAAAATATATATATATATATATATATATAAACATTTAGCTTGTTATTTTAGTACATAAAGTTAAACTAAATATTTATATAATAATAATAAATAAGAAACTAATTCTGAAACAAAAAAATAGGGAAGAATATATATAGTATATATATATATATATATATATATATATATATATATATATATAGCTTGTTATTTTAATACTTCATGTTTTAGTTGTAGTATTTGTTGTGTTTTTTGTCATTTTTATTTAATAAAAAATATGGGATAAACATTTATATAGTACATATATATATTTAGCTTGTTATTTTAGTACATCAAGTTACACTAAATGGATAAAAATAATAAAAACACAATAAAATAGTAAAAAAAATAAATAGTTTTCCCCCTAAATTTTTATTTTAAAGTTAGTTGTAGTTATTTTAGTACATCTAGTTAAACTAAATTAAAATAAGAAACATTGCCTTCGCAGCTATCTTAAATAAAATAAAGGGTTTTTTTATAGTTTATTTCTGTTTCGCTTATTTTATTTCAAGTAATGAAAATGTTTTAATTTGCCACACCAAGTTACTCTTTGCAAATTGCTTTGGATAAAAGTATATTTCTGATTTTTTTGCACCAAACCCAACTGGCATCAATTTAGTGGGTTAATTTTTCTACTTCCAATTGATTTTTCTACTTTAGAAAGAAATCGTAAACCTTCCAAAGCACTAAAAGTTCAAGTTTGTTGTTCATTAGACCTACATATGCTACATATCTATCCATACTAACAGAGTTTCTGTTTTTAGTGGTTCGAGGAAACATCCGTTCAGTGGAGAAGGACCCGAATCTGAAAGCGGCAGTGATCAAAGTGAGTGCGACGCGGGTTTACCGTCAAAAGTTTGCGTTGTTCCCTGAATCCGGCCGTCTGACACGGTCAGGCGAGATCCGTACGCCTCTGCAGTGCGGCGTTCGGCCCGGCGCTGGCAGCTTCCTGTTTACCGGCCGCGTGCACTTCGGGGAGGCGTGGCTCGGCTGTGCTCCACGCTATAAAGACTTCCTGAAGGTGTATGAGCAGGCCAAACAATCCCTGATGATCCCCTGCACTCTGGTCAACGACTGACGGGAAAACACGATCATGTGGGAGAAAGTCACGGAAGAAACTCCTGAACGAAAGAAAGAGAGAAAAAGTTTAGGAGAACAGAGGAAAAAGACAGCGAAGACCACTGGATCAAAATGGATATCTAAAGAAGGGCATTTGAGTGTCCATGTCTGTCTAATTCCACCCAGATTTGGCACCCAAAACTGGGTCTCTTTTTAAACTCAGGAAATCTTGTCTTTGGACACTTTGATATGATATCATATCACTGAAATATCCAAAGTCCTCATGATGTTGGAGAGAAACTCATGATGTTGAGTTGGTAAATAAGCTGTACGCAATGCATGTAGCGCAGTTGTCTTTTGCAGTATTTGACGCCACCGAAAAACATTAATTTTGTCAGCCTTTATATGAAAAGAAAACGTTTTTTAAGATTTTAAACACTCTTAATTTTTAAACACTTTTTTTCTATTGAGAGTATATATTTTCTTTTTTTATATAAGAAAAAAAATTCAAGTCTATTTTTTAAATTTGCACTGGTGAACGGTCGGGAAAGATGGCGATACCTAGATGCTGCAAGCACTGAGAACCAAAACGGATCTATATGTAGCATAGCAAAAGATGTTTTATATAAATATATATTTCTATACTATCAAATCAGCTATGGTTTATATGCTAACAGGCTGAGGATAGCATGCAGCTAACATGAAGTAATGAAAACAGATACAATAGCAACAGTATATTAATTACTGGGTGTCTACAGATAGCAAAGTGCTGATTACCTCATGGTTAACTAGTTAAACATTGCCACTAGTTTGCTTTGATGTTGCTAAACCTACCGTCACATGTTCAGAGCACTTTTTCTCTGACGAAAACTGTTTTATTTTCAAAGGTGCGTTCACACTGACAGCAATTTGCAACTGAACGGAGGTGGCAACTTTTGCATTTAAAGTTGAGCGGTTTGACTTGATGCAAATGAGCAGCGGCGCAACAACCAATGGGAGCTCAGAGAGTAAAGTCATGCGATACTGAATATTTAATTGCTTTAATCTGACAGTTAAACTGTTGTCAGTGGGAACGCATGTGAACAGGGTATCCTCACAAATCTGGATTTTATTTGTAGTTTAAATAAATGAGAATTTATCGTCTCTTGCTCTCATACTGTGGACTTGTGTACCAAAACATTGACTGCTGGTCTCAGGCTGGACTCCCAACACTGTCCTCCATCTAATTCTGGTTATCTGCTATTGCTTTTGTCTTTATTTTGTGCTTCATATTCATTTTTTTGTCAGCGATGTATGTGCACTAAACAAACGAACGGCTCAACCAAACGTGGAGAGCGAGCTGACATGCGAAGCTGCCATATTTTATGCTGCCTGTGTTTTGTTATTAATGTCTTTACAAACCAATGTGACTGCTGGGTGTAAAATATGTATATGTGTGTTTATGTGGATATTGTTGTGTATATAAGATGCTTTAGAGTTTTAAAACTGGATGATGAAATATTCTGTTAACATTGTAGAGTTTGTATGAAAGATTGGTAAAAAAAACAATTATAAAGAGCAAAAATCATTGGATTTGTGTTTGTCTGTTTTCTGAATTACTTATTCAATTAAAACAAGGTGTGATATTGTTTAAAAATCACAAATAGATTATTTTCCAATATGAAATAAAAAAATAATTGAAATAAGTTATTTTATTTAGTCCAAAGTGAATATTATAAATATATTTGAAAGAAGTCTCTTATGCTCACCAAGGCTACATTTATTTGATCAAAAATACTGTAAAATGTTTTAATATTATTACAATTTAAAATAACTGTTTTCTATTTGAATATCTTTTAAAATGTTATTTATTCCTTGATCAAATGTGAATTTTCAGCATCATTACTCCAGTTTTCAGTGTCACATGATCTTTTAAAAATCATTCTAAAATGCTGATTTGCTACTTAAGAAACATTTATAATTATCCATGTGGAAAACAGTTTTTTTTTTTAAACATAAGGCCTGGAAAACCCTTGAAAATGGCAATATTCCTGAAGAGCTCCTTGAAAAGCGTTGAATTAAAAAAAACATCATACAAACATACTAGCATACAAACATTCTAGCTAAGCCAGTAGCAGTATTGACAATGTCGTGTAAACAGCCAAAGACGTGAAAAGAAAAACAGATGAACTGAACCAATTGGATGAGTCATTTACTCTGGAACTGCTCTGGGATGCGTTTCCCAAAAGCATTGTTAGCGAACTATGGTTGTTAGTTCCACTGAACTCTATTGGTAATGACCATAGTTGCCTTCGGGAAACGCACCCCTGATTGATTCAAACAATTCACTAGCAAAAACCAGATCAAATTAAAATTCATTTTCAAATTTCGACATCACTTGTAATGATTTTAAACTTTGTTCTGATTTGAAATGATGGTCTGTGAATCATAATTCAGATTGAGACTTACAAGATCAGAGATCACAAATCATTTGATTTAGATCAGAAATTTGGAAGGGGTTTCTGAATCTTTTGATTCAGATCAGAACTTTGAATATTGCAAATAATTAAATTCTGATCGGGACTTCAAAGCACGGATTGTGAATCATTTAATGTAGATCGGAAGTTTGGAAGGGGTTGCGAATAATTTGATTCAGAACGGCACTCTGGAGCATGAATCATTTGATTCAGATATGGACTTCAGTGCAGGTTCACGAACCATTTGATTCCAATTGGAACTTTGCATATCGCAAATAATTTGATTCAGATCGGAACTTTGAATATTGCAAATCATTTAACCCTCTGGGGTCGACGGTCGCGCCGGCGCGACCAGCTCGCTTTTTTTAAGATCAGTGCGAAAGACACTAAAAATACTCTGTGGATATTAGTCACACAAATAAGAGTTATACATCATTCGAAATGGTTAAATGTATACTTTTTTTTGTGTACACTCACAATAACAACTGAACTTTATTATTTTTTTAAATAAAGAAAACAGACAGGGTCTTCTGATCGAGACTTCAAAGTGCGGATTGTGAATCATTTAATCTAGATCAGAAGTTTGAAGGGGGTTTGTGAATAATTTGCTTCAGATCAGAACTTCGGAGAGTGAATCATTTGATTCAGTTCGGGATTTCAAAGCGTGTATCGCAAATCATTTGTTTCACATCATGGATTTCAGTGCAGGTTTGCAAATCTTTTTTTCAGATTTAAAAAAAATTAAACATTAGAAAACAAACCATTAAGGCAGTACAGAACAAAGAAAGAAAGAAAGAAAGAAAAGAAAGAAAGAATACACAAATACAAATCCCTTAATAAAATGAGCCAGGGTTTTACTACAGTAAAAGTGTAGCAACCATGTTTTTTTTTTGTATAACCACAATTTTACTACAAATACCATGGTTAATCTACAGTTAGTGTAGGAAAACCATGGTTAATCTGTAATGAATTTTATTTTTCAGGATTCTTCGGTGAGTAGAAAATTCAAAAGAACAGCATTTATTTGAAATAGACATATTTTGTAATATTCTAAAAGTTTACAGTCTCTTTTGATCAATTTATTGCATACATGATGAATTTCTTTAAAAAAAAAAAAGGCTGTGCTGCTGTCATATAGGCCATGTTTCACTTTATTATTATTATTAGCATATGTATAACCTTATACTGTAGTTGAAAGGTGAATAACAGGAAAAAGAGGAAGGGTGTTGGTGAGCTGTCGCGTGTGTGTGTGTGTGTGTGTGTGTGTGTGTGTGTGTTCAGGTGTACAGTGTGTGTATGTTTGGCCTTCCAAGAGCTCCAGAGATAGAACAGGAAATGAGCGCGACCCAACCCGCAGACAGGAGCTCTCTGACCTGGATTGTGTCCATTTATATCTACAGAAACACAAACACATCCATTCATACAGGATCACAAACTGCACTTTTAAATCCAAAAACAAGCAATTCAGCTCAATCTATTTCTGTTACCATTACAACAAAATTACAAACAAAATAGCTCTGCGCTCCATTTCTAATACTACAAAAATATAATTGTACTTATAAAAAAGAATGTAGATGTTTGAGATTATATTTGTCATTACATATTTTAGAAAACAATGCAAAAATAGTTTTTCAAAGTTTTGGGGAGTTCGTTTTACATGAAAATGCTATTTCAGTCTTTCTACTTCAAAATTTCTCATTTAATTTAATGTATTCTCTGCAGTTTTTTCTTTTTTTTTTTTTTTTGTGAAATTTGTCAGCAATGAACCAAACATGCTTTATACAGTAATTGAATAATCATTATAAGATGAATTCAGGCAAAAGTAAATAAATAAATGTATTTTACCTTTTAAATGTAATAAATATTTTAAAAATAAAATACACTACTGTTGGTTGGCAAATTCTTTTTTTTTTTAAGAATTTTTTTATTAAGACATTTTTATTAAGCAAGGATGCATTAAATTGAGCAAAAGTGATAGTAAAGACATTTATAATGATTTCTATTTCAAACAAATGTTGATCTTTTGACATTTCTATTCATCAAAGAATCCTGAAAGTTGTATCACCAAAAATGTGAAACAGCACAACTATTTTCAGCATTAATAATAACTCCACTTTGAAATCCTGATGTGAAATAAATGATTTGTGATACACGCTCCGAACTAAATCAAATGATTCCCACTCTGTACTCTAAAGTTCCGATCTAAGTCAAATGATTCACAATCCGTGCTCCGAAGTCTTGATCTGATGCAAACGATTGGTGATATGCAAAATTCCAATTTAATTGAAATGATTTGCTATACACAATTTAATGTCCAGATCTGAATCAAATGATTCGTGATACGCGATCCAATTAGAACGCTTCAAATGATTTGCAATCCAAGCTCCGAAGTCCCTATCTGAATGATTCACAAACCTTCATTTCAGATCAGGATTCAGAGCAGTTCCTTTCTAAATCAAATGATTCGCGATATACAATTTGAAGTCCTGAATCAAATCATTTGGTGACGCAGTGGTTTAACTGATCGGGAGTTTCAAAACTCCATTTAACCCATCACTATAGCATACATGCTTTTTAAAACTTTTCAAAATTCAAAAATGAATCTTGATCTTTTAATTCGGTCTGGCTTTTGTTAGTGAATCGTTTGAAATGAATGATCAGAGTCACGAGTTTGAATCAAACGGAGCACTTTCCAGCATAAATGACTCAATTGATTTGGTTCATCTGTTCTTTTTTGAACAGAAATAAGTAAAAAAAAAAGATTTAATTGTTGAATTTTGTCTGGAAAATAATAAAAACTGCTTTCACAGATTCATTGTCTTTCAATAGTTCAAGCACTTTTTAAGTACCTCTTCAGGAATATTACCCTTTTCAAGGGTTTTCCAGACCTTAAATTTGAAGAAGCCAAATTCAAGTACTTGATAAACACTTTAAGGACCTTGCACAAACCCTGTTTTCAACATTTATAATAATCATAAATGTTTCTTGAGCAGCAAATCAGCATGTTAGAATGATTTCTGAAGGATCACGAGACACTTAAGACAGGAGTAATGATGCTAAAAATTCAGCTTTCTTTCATAGGAATAAATTACATTTTAAAATATATTCTAATATAAAACAGTTCTTTTAAATTGTAATAATATTTCACATTATTACTGATTTTAGTGTATTTTTGATCAGCCTTAGTGACATTAAAAAAATCTTACTGACTCCATACTTTACTTCCTGAACACTACTTAGTGTTATTAGTTGCGTCTATTAAACCGTTACAATGTTCATTTAAAAAAATGCAGTAGTTGGGTTGATAAAAGTCAAGATTTAGCTTTAGGTTCTAGCATGTTGATCTTCTAAAGGCTCTAGATCCCTGCGGAGTGTGTTAGCATGCTGACATAACACTTCAACCCCCCTAGAGAACACGACTTCTCCAGGAACACAAACTTTTGTTCCTTAAGGGTCTGCAGATGGCCGTAATCCCATTAAAATGCGGAGGGAAACCCAAGTGTGTGTGTGATTGAGTGTGTAGTGCTGAGCTCTTAAGGTCGGGGTGGGCAGTGTCTTTCTTATTTCCCGCCAAAATGACCCTAATTATCACCTCAAACAAAGGCAACTGAAGTTACGTAAGGAAGCAACATCAAAAACATGATCACATAATCTTTGAAGTCACGACCTTAACAGCGAGAACAGACCGTTTTCTTCCAATATCCCAACCATGAAACCTTTAGATTTACACCTTTCCATCTCAATTTCACAATAATTGTGAAATCATAAACATATTCGCTCTGCCTTTCTACTGCGTTCACTCAACATAGGGTTTAAACCATGGAAAATGAAGTTGGCTCCAGAAACCAATTACTCTCTCCTAACATTAAAAACAACACAAGCTGTCACATGTCGTCCAGCTTGCACAACACGCACATATCTGTCAACGTCTCTCAAAGACACATTAGCGTTTCATGTCTCTAGCGCTCCAGGGGTGCTGAGAAACCTCTCTGGGAAAAAACATTTGACTCGTGTTACTCTTGCCACAGTACCTCAATAAATAATAAGAAACGTCTAACTAATTCATCTGTGACAGAACATGAAATCAGACCAAAACAGACCAAACGTATGTCCATGTGACAGATCTTAACCATTAACTATATGAGATTATTGTATTTTGATATAGAAAATCTAGTACATTATAATGAAATATTAGTGATTTAATGAATAAATGAATGAATAAATAGTGATATTACTGTTTTTTCTCAGCACAGAGATGAGATTAGTGCAGACACATATATACACATACAGTGCCGCTCGAAAGTTTGTGAACCCTTTGAAATGTTCTATATTTCTGCATAAATATGACCCAAAACATCATCAGATTTTCATATAAACTCTGAAAATAGACAAAAAGAACCCAATTAAACAAGTGAGAGAAAAATATTTGCTTTGTCATATATGTATTGAGAAAAATGATCCAGTGTTACATATCTGTGCTTTGCAAAAGTATGTGAGTCTTTGCTTTCAGTATCTGGTGCGAAAAGCAGTAACTGAAGGTAAAGTTTCTTGTAAATGCTGATCAGTCCTGCACAATAACATGAAGGAGCTTGGCCCATTCCTTAGTGCAGAAACACTTAAACTCTGTGATGTTGGTGGTTTTCCTCCTATGAACTGTTTGCTTAGGTTGTTCCACAACAGTTTAATTGGATTTAGGTCTGGACTTTGACTCAGCCATTGCAAAACATTGTCTTTGTTCTTCTTTAAACATTCTTTGGTAGAATGACTTGTGTGCTTGGGGTTGTTGTCTTGCTGCATGACCCACATTCTCTTGAGACTCTTGTCACCTGTTCTTAAACAGGTGTCCTGAAGTTTTCCTTTCAAATTTGCTGCTATAATTCAGCATTCATTGTTCCATCAATGATGGCAGGTTGTTCTGGCCAAGATGCAGCAAAACAGGCCCAAGCCGTTATACTACCAGCACCATGTTTCACAGATGGGATAAGATTCTGAAGCTGGAATGCAGTTTGCTTTTTTCTCTGAAAATAATAGCTTCTCATTTAAACCAGTAAGTTTAATTTTGGTTTTATCCATCCATTAAACCATTCTCCAATAGTCCTCTGGCTTGTCCACATGATCTTTAGCCAGCAATTTTCTTTTTGGAGAACAGAGGCTTTCTTCTTGCAACTCTGCCATAGACACACCATGCTTGCTCAGTGTTCTCCTGATGGTGGTATTACACGTTCTGCTTTGGAGTGATCTTTGTTGGTACACCACTTCTTGGGAAGGTAACAGTGGTCTTAAAATTCCTCCATTTGAACACAATCATACAGTTATTTTAAATTGTAATAATATTTCACATTATTACTGATTTTAGTGTATTTTTGATCAGCCTTAGTGACATTAAAAAAAATCTTACTGACTCCATACTTTACTTCCTGAACACTACTTAGTGTTATTAGTTGTGTCTATTAAACAGTTACAATTTAATAGACACAACTAATTTGAACACAATCTGACTGTGAATTTTTGTGGCGTCCAAACTCTTTAGAGATAGTTTTGTAACCTTTTCTAGCCTGATCAGCCACAAAAAGTCTTTTTCCGAGGTCCTCAGTAATTCCCTTTGTTTGTGACATGATTCACTTCCACAAACATGATTAGACTTTGATAGATCCCTATTCTTTGAATAAAACAAGGTCACATACTGACATTTGATAGTCATTGCACTGACTGAAAACACATCTGCACAGATGGACTCTAATTTCACCTTTAAATTAACTGCTAATCCAAGAGATTCACATACTTTTGCACCGCACAGATATGTAACACTGGATCATTTTTCTCAATAAACTTTCAAAGTCTGATGATGTTTTAGGTCATATTTATGCAGAAATATAGAAAATTGCAAAGGGTTCACAAACTTTCAAGTGGCACTGTATCACTGTATGCACATAATATATGAAGTTAATGAATAAATATTGATACTACTGTGTATCATAAAAATGAGAAAATATTGTGTTTTGGGTAAAAAAAAAAAGTACTATAATATAATTTAAGGTTAGGGTTCATATTTGTGATTAAATAAAATAAAAATGTATATTAATGTGTTATTTTGTAGCACAGAGATGAGTGAGTTTTAATAAGAAAAATTATGATATAAAAATCCAACATATATGCACATATGCATATAATATATCAATTTAATTCATAAATATTAATACTATTGTGTTTAAAAATATTGTGTTTTTGTTAAAAATGTACTATAATGTAATTTAGGTTAGGGTTAATATTTGTGATAATATTATAATATAATAAAATAATTATATGAATGTGTTATTTTGTAGTGTGTTTCATAATAATCATAAAAATTAATCGTAATAAATGAATTAATAAATAATAAAAAATACATTTATTTATTTATTTATATGTTATAATATTATATTATAAATATTGATATTAGTGTGTTATTTTGTAGCACAAAGATGAAATTAGTGTATTTTAGTTAAAAAACGCACTACAATACAATAAAATATTTGTGATTTAATTAACTAATGAATTAATGAATAAATAAATAAAGTGTGAATTTATTTAGTACAGTATTTTTATTGTTTATTTGTAGTATTTTTTTATTTATATATCACAGTATTATATAATAATATTTATATTAGTGTATTTTGTAGCACAGAGATGACAGTGTGTTTTGGTTTAAAAATGTACTACAATGTAATAAAATATTTGTGATTTAATTAACTGATGAATGAATGAATAAATAAATAAATACATTTTAAAAATAAATAAAATAACATACACTAGAGGTCGATTGATATTGGATTTTACTGATACTCTTATTGTGAAGCGTAACCATTTCATATCAACAGTCTTTAAACATCTACACAAAAGCCATAGTATTGAAGTTACATCATATGGATATTGTATGTATAGTGTCACAGTTTAACTGCTTCTATTCTAGAACACTTGATGAATATCTCATCAAAATAACTAAATATTTTAGTCACAAACCGAGCAAAAGTTAAGTGCCACGTCTGAAGATCTCGTATCCATTCTCACACACACCGGACGCACTGCGCTCAGTTCAAACAGCGATCTACAACTGTTTTTAATCACCAAACGGACATAAGTTTACTTCAAGAATGATCAAAAAGCGGCATAGATGAGTTTGAAGTTCGGTGTTTAAAACAACAAGGAAATGGAAAGAGAAAGCACGATCTATATTATAGCTCTCCATATGAAAAAAACAGACTTTATTAGAGCCACAGGGAAAAAAACTTTTTGCTAAAAATGCACAATACACACCATCTTCCACCCATGGTGGCGTCTTTATATAAATTTACATTGATTTGGGACAGATATGATGTATTTAATGTAAAACTCTGTGATAGCATTCTGTGATGCGGCAGGATTTCTGTCGGCTGAATGAACAGTTTGCTGTCTCACATCACTAGTTTTAAATATGCAACTTGCTGGCTAAAAAAATGCATTAATGTGATCAGCTGGATATAAACTATTGCAAATAAATTTTAACAATCTTGATATTAAAGTGCCCCTATTATGCCTTTACAAATATTACCTTTGTCATACCATACCGTGTCATGTAGCTGTATGTGAACATAAATTACCTGCAAAGTTGTGAAGCTGACAGTGCACGATAAATAAAGTTATTGTCTATCAAAAAAAAAAAGTCGGTTCATAATGCTTAAAAGAGTTGTCAGGAATTCGAATATTAGGGCCCGATCACACCGAACACGCTTTTTATGTCTGAAAACACGAGGCGCACAGCACAAAAAAAAAGAGCAGGGCGCAGCGTTTTTGTATGTTGCTAGGAAACCATCAAAACATTTGATTGGACAATGGAAAAAAGGCAATGGCATCGAGCACTTTTCTGCACAGAGTTGTTTTTTTTCAACTTCAGGTGCTCAGAGCGATCCTGCAAAAACGCGAGGCGCAGCAGGTGGTTAAAGCGCGAGGCACCGGGGCACGTAAACAGCGTGCAGAACGCTCACTGCCAACCGAAAACAATTAAAAAAAGGCGCCTCGCACTGCACAAAACGCATTATGTCTGATCCGGGATTTCTGTTACGGCCGGACATCACAAGGTAACACATTTGCATAAGGTCTGCCCACGTTCTACGTCGCGAACAACTTGCCTGCCCATAAACACAGTCAAATGTGTGGTTCACATCATGTCGAGAAGACGCTGTATTCTACGCTGTGAGAGTACATTTGTTTTATTTTACACTTCCAAAAGATGAAGCTGCATCAGCGGTTAACATTAATTTTTGTCAATAACACGACTGCAGTACAATTCCAATCTTGTGTTGTGTGCATGAGGGCAGCTTTACCAATCTTGGGGAGTAAATCTTGCTGGATTCACCAAATGCTTGCTTTTAAAAGTGGGATCTGTCGGCGCCGATAGCCTTGTGGGCAGTGCGCCGACATGTGGCGCCGTTGCGCAACGGGCGTCCCGGGTTCGATTCCCGGCTCGGGGACCTTTCCCGACCCTGCCCCCTTCTCTCTCTCCACTTCGCTTCCTGATCTGTCCTATAATAAAAAAAAAAAAAAAAAAAAGTGGGATCTGTGCCCAGTTTATTTGGACCTACTTGCTCAGCTAAACCTCTACCTGTAAGTATGATTAATAATTGATGATTGTATTTTCTAGCGATCATTCAAAATACATAGTTGTGTAATTCTGTTGTTGAGCTGTGGGCTCACTGTAGTCTAAAAATTTGCCGATTGATGCCGCTTGACTGTCTGTCTGTTTTATTAGTTGGAGTAATGATAAAGGATGCTACACGACTTTGATTTACAAAGTGTAATGCATTATATAGTGTTGAAGTTTACAACATAGAAGTGTGCCTGGTTCGCTTACATGAGCAAATCGCGAGCACTGTCCACGGTAGTCCGAGCTAACTAGTTTAAGGGGCCGTTCACATCGCGTCTTTTGCACACTCAAGTACGTTATTTTCAAATGTATGCGTGCTCATAATGGAAGCAACGCGGTCACGGTTTGCTGAAATGTCCGAGTGTTAATGGAGAGCACTGGTCATTGTTGCTTAGCAATGGCAAACTCCAAGGGAGCACTTTGGAAAGAAGGAGAAAGTGGCGCGACGTGAACAGACCCTAAGTATTTTTTTCTGAAAGCACCCCTAGTAATGTCAAAGATTTTACTTTTTGGGTAAAAGTAAGCCACTTCAACTGTTTCATCATCAGTCTCTGGCTTGTATTCGTAAAGTAAAATCGATAACATATTTTCTATGTAAATTTCCAAGGCTGTCATTCCATTATGGGAGGGCGTTTCGGACATTCTGGACTTACTGTTTTGGTCACATTGTTTTAACCTCTTGAGGTGCAGCTAATGTTCGCTTCCTCTCAGCCTTGATAGCAAACATACTGCTGTGCTTTCTCCACCAATGCAGCATCTAGTCAACTAAGTACTTACTAAGTAATGATATGAAAACATGCACTATAGTCCACTGTCAATGTTTTTTCAGCGTGTGTAAACAAACAGCACATGTTGTTAGTGATTTCCGCCTCTAGAGGCCGCTCTCATCATACATATCTATGGCTCTCATACTGTATAATGACAGCGGAGCCTTCTCAGCCACTTCAGCAATGGACACAACCCAGAAAATAATGGATTTTTGCCGATAACGGTGCCGATTAATCTGCAAAACTGATACATCAGTCGTCCTCTAATATATACAGACAGTGAAGTTAAAATGCTAACCTTCCAAACCTTGAACTTTCGAAAACAAAACAGCTTGACTAAAGGTGTGTGAGTTTAGAAACCTGTCAGAAAACAGCCATTATTTTTGCTCATTTGTTTGGTGCACAAACTAAACATGCAGGATACAATCTGAAAGCCATCAGTGACAGACAGATCTGGGTTAGGGGTGTTTGAGTGTTTCCCCGAAGCACAATCAGCAACGCTGTTAAACTCCTGTGATAATGGGCAGAATGTGTGAACACATGCGAACGGACTGTGAGAACAGGAACAGAGCCAAGACATGAGGAAAGGTCCAGAGCCCACAAGATACCGAACGGCCCGTTCGTGTGCGTTCGTGAGAGAGAAAAAGAGAAAAACGCCTGCTCTTTGTGTCGGGCGGCTACAGGAGGGCGTCTGAATTTTGTCCCAATCATGACACACGGATTAAACCGCAGAACGGAGTGTGGGAAAAACTCTCTGGACCCCTCCTCTCGCCCTTTCAAACTTTCCTTCAGGTTATTTTCCCTTCAACCGCTCAGCATGCAGTTTCTCTCTATCTCTCGGCTCAATCTCTTGATGTTTCTCTCAAACTCGTGCGCTTTTTTCTCTCCTCTCCGCAGGCCCCTTTTTCCACTCAACTCCTGTCTCTCTCACTCCTTCAGACGCGTTAAAGAGCTGAAAATCTCTCCGAACGGTTGAAATCAGCCAGCAGGTGCTTCTGACAGAGCGAGAGAGGCGAGAGAGGGAGAAAAATGGACGTTAAGATGACAGATGACTGCTAAATAAACATTTTCAAAAAACAAAGGAGACGTTTCTAGCTGAGCGTAACTAGAAAAATACATATCAGTTATGGATATCTTATATTATGTTACAGGTTATCTATGACCATGGGAACTATGAAATGCTCAAGCTCAAGTCATTTAAATAAAAAAGGCTATTTATGCATCCTGGAAAGGTAAAAGTTCATTCATGTTCACTGGCTCTCAGTCTGTCTGTCTGAATTCACACACTCATTAATTTGATAGTGGAGTTCTGCTCAAATTCCTCTCTCACGCGTCCCACATTCTTTCGCTTTTGTCACTTTTTTTCTTTCCTCCGTCTAACCCCCCCTAGCCTGTTCTCATAAATTACTGCCGTTCACAAGGCTTGTCCCGTCCACACACACACACACACGCACGCATGCTCTGACACGGCCTGCCAGAGTTTATTAGGCACTGAGCATTAAAGACTAAATGAACGACTGAAGTAGTGGTTCTCATATTCAGGCTATATGCAGGTTTGTAAGTGTGAAGTACTAGCTGTTGAAGACAGACCCTGAAGCCCAGCTGGAATATTATTTGGCAGTCTGCATTTTCCCACTGCTCGTAGTATCAGACACACATTCCCGAGTAGATCTCAGCGTCACTATGGGCTCACATAGCTGGATGATTCATGAATGACTGCTGTAAAGCATAGTAAAAACTACTATACTGAAGTCTGTTTATGCAAATATAAAACTATATTATGAACAATAATATCAATAAGTAATGTAATTAATATTATGATACAATAATATAATATTAATATGTAAATGTTTTACTATAAAATGTACAATAATATTATAAACATTAATACATAACGTAATGCAAACATTTTTATATATAATAAATCACACACACACACACACACACATACACACACATACACACAAAAATATATATATATATATACATACATATATATAGTCTAAATATAATATAAATTATATATGATTTCATTATATATGATTTCATTCTATATTATATATTAAAATACTAAAGTTCTGTGAAGATATCCTCAGTTCATCTTATATTATAAATCATTTTAATGAATTACACTATAAATAACGATATTCTAAAAACAAAGTATTGCATATAATATATGTATTAATATTTAAAATATACATGAATAAAGTTAATAACAATAATGATTAATATTATAATAACAAAATGTAAAAATATAAAACTAATATAATTTTAAATAAAATATAACCATTTAAAACGATTAATTTAAAACGAGAAACATATATATATATATATATATATATATGTTTCTAATCATTTTAAAATATTTTAAAATACAATTTGCTTATATAAATAAAAATTTATTTAATATTTATTATAAAATTATATTATTTTATATAGCTTGATAACAATTATATATATATATATATATATATATATATATATATATATAATTATTTATTATAAAGTTATATTATTTAAATAGTTTGATAACTATATATACAGCCATTTTAAAACAGTTTAAATAAGTTTTTATAAAGTAATATTAAATTACTATAAAATTTACTATTTTACATAGTTTGATAACTATATATATATATATATATATATATATAAAATGTTAAAATAAAATGTTTAAATAGTAATTAATATAAAATTATTTGTTATAAAATAATATTAGATATTTTATATAGCTTGATAACAATAATATATATAACAAACTATAAAATATAATAATTTTAAAATATTTGAAAATCCAATTTCTATATACTAATTAATATAAAATGTAAAATTACATTATTATAAAATAATATATAAAGCATTAATACAATGTATATATATTTGTAAAATATAGTTTTATGCATAAGAAGGAATTCTTTTTTTTAGTTATATGTATACTAGAAATCATTACTATTTATTTTCAAATCTGCCTAAAACGGTGAGGTAAAGAATTGAAACCACTTTGTTCTTCGCTTTCTATTTCGTTCTCATGATGTCAACGTGCCTGTGCGGATGCCACCCAGTGTGAGCTGGCACACAGTCGGCCGACCGGCCAACCCTCGAACCCCCCCTCAGCAATTACCCTCACTACCCATAAGCCCCCTCCCCGGCCACTGCTCGTTTCCCAGGGGTTCAGGGGCCACTGTACTCACTACACCCCGTTTCCCATACGCATAATCTTGAATTTTTTCCCCCCGGCTCATAAAGAGGCGCTCGAAGCCTCTCAGTCTGCAGCCCATTTCCCAAACACTCTCCCTTTATCTGCCAAAGCCCACAGCCTCTTTCTGTCTCGCTCGCTCTCTTTCTGTCTTTTCCACGCTCTCTTTTTGCGGATAATCCGTTGCATTTTTTTTTCCAGTAATATGCTTTCAAGTTTGCCCTGCAGTATTTTCAAATTTAAATTCCTAGGATGAATTCACCTCTCGTTCATGTTTAACTTTCTCTTTGAAAATGGAGGTGCAGCACAGTTTAAAGTTTTTAAAAGTTCTATTTTTTTAAATTTGAAATGTAAAACTTTTAGGAAACAAGTATTATAGAAGATGAAAAGCTGATTTTTATTTTACTTTTACGTTTTTTTATTTTTAGAGTATATTTAATATACATCTATTTATAAATCCTTTACTTTCTTTCTTTAACTAAAAAAAAATCTGTAAAAAATAAACAGTTTATAAAGTGCTTCTAAGCCTGAGAAACCGAGTGTGAAAAACACTAATACGACTAGCTTAGGAAACCGCTGCTGTTTATTTATTATGTGTACAAATAACACGTCTGTCACTCAGTGTTGTATGTTTCTCAGGGATCAGCAAGTGTGTGAACTACATGCTCTGTAATGAAATTATCTTAACCCGTCAGACAATTAATTGTCAGCAGCCTTTCATTCTCGCAGCCCGTAGAATTGACATAAGCTTTACAAACATTCCACACATAGTTTCTCAGGAAGGAAGAGTAAATTCAATCACACACACACACACACAGAGATGCATGTGTTTCTAAAGGATTAATACACAGCGGTAAGTCATTTTGCTGTGTTGATGATTAAACTATAAATCAATAATCAATTATAATAAACTATTTCATCTGAATCAGCAACGAAGTGCAAAATCCAAACTTCTTGAAATGATGTGAAAAAAAAAACATGAGTAAAAAACACTTAAAAATGTGAAAGACGGTGTTAACGAGTGTTTACATGTACAACAAAACGCTGATAACGATCAAAAATCTGCTTTTTCTATAACCCTGCTTTTAGGATTTGCATGTAAATCATTGAACTGATTTCACAAAAACAAACAACTAAACATAAACAGACATGATAAAGGTGTTGACATGCAAAACTAAATCTAGATGTTTAGAGATTTTACTTAGGGAAATTCCCTGATAACCTTTAAATGACATTTCATGTCTTCTAATGTAAGATTGTGCCTGTAAACATGCTTAATGACTGGCTAACGCTGTTTATAATTATCTTAATTAGGCTTAAGACAACTTATCACACCATTAGTTTCATATTATGAGGATGCAGAAATGGAAAACGGAATTAGCACGATTTCAGTTGTTTATCTCATAGCCGCTGATGTTGATGGATTTACAGAGCAGGCGGAGATTATGTGCTGCCATAGATCTCATAAATGTTGTTGCTGAATGATTTACAGAGTGGGCGGGGCTTATGAAGTCCTGCACTTTATTTTAAAAACTGCTCTTTTTGATTTATTTGTGGAGTGGGCGGGGCCTATTCTGCACTATATGTGACCCTGGACCACAAAACCAGTCATACGTCGCTGGGGTATATTTGTAGCAATAGCCAGAACTACATTGTATAGATCAGAATGACTGATTTTTCTTTTATGTTGAAAATGATATTAAGTAGAAATGTTTTGTAAAATTCCAACCGTAAATATGTCAAAACGTAATATTTGAAAATTAATATGCATTGCTAAGAACTTCATCGGACTTGGACAACTTTAAAGGTGATTTTCTGTATATTTTAATTTTTTTGCACTCTCAGATTCCAGATTTTCAAATAGTTCAAATAATGTCTTGGCCAAAATATTGCCAAATATTGTCCCATCCTAACAAACCATATATCAATGGAACACTTATTTATTCAGCTTTCAGGTGATACACAAATGTCGATTTTGAAAAATAAAAATGGACCCTTATGACTGGTTTTGTGGTCCAGGGTCACATATGCTGTTTTGATTGATTTGTGGAGTGGACAGGGCTTACGCTCCACTATATTTAATAACTGCTGTTTTTGTGTTACATGTGAAAAGGGCAGGGCTTATGGAGTCCCGCACTATATTTTAAAAACTGCTGTTTTTAATTTATTTGTAGAGTGGGCAGGGCCTATATTGCACTATATGCTGTTTTGATTGATTTGTGGACTGGACAGGGCTTATGCTGCACTATATTTCATAACTGCATTTTTATAACTGCTTAAAATAACATCAGATGGTCTGAATCATACCCACTCTTCTGATAAACTGCAGCATGAACAACGATGTGCAAGTGCAACTTCTCATTGCAAACTGAACTGAAGCGTCGGGAAACACTGATTACCATATAAAACGTATACACAGCCTGTACTACACAGAGCATGTTCAAATTAATGTTTTAAACAGCGTTCCTGCCGTAAATACAACATATCTTACTGTACTACCATATGGACAATATTACGGTTTAAAAAATGCAATGGCGCCGTGAGTATTTGTAAGCTGTAGTATCGCGATACTACCATAAGTACCGGTATATCGTGCAACCTTAGTACAATGAATGTCTTTTCCTGAGGTAGGCAAAATGTAACTTTTATATGACACTGTTCACGTGTTTTACTGTTGTCTTTCTGTGGCTAAAAATCCACACTTATAGTTTGTATTTTGTGACAAAATTGAAAGCTGATACTTTATTTCTTTTTAAAAATAACAATGCACAAAACTTTCTGCAATTATTGGATGGCAGGCGCTCTACAAATAATGAATGGACTTAAAGATGTGCAATATTTTCGAGCATTTATACTGTCCTTCCAAGCAAAATGTTGAATTGTACAGTTTCTTTTAATCCCAGACCATATGTAATATTTTACTTCATACTACATGCTGTACAGAAATATATCACAGGAAATTGTGACTTTTCACTAGTCAAAGGTAATCGTAAGATTTAGTCTTACGCCTATTCAAAGGTAGGCACTTTACAGGTAGGGGTATGTCCAGCTGGTGCAACCGCTTTTGAGTTATACGTGAAGTGGGTGGGGCTTGTTAAGTCCTGCATTATATTTTAAAAATTGCTGTTTTTGATTGATTTGTAAAGTGGGTGTTGCTTGTGCACTTCTCCACTATATTCCATAACTGCTGGTTTTGAGTGACTTGTAGCATAATATTTTACAACTGTTATTTTAAAGTGACATTTAAAGTGGATGGGTGCGCTATATTTTAAAAACTGCTGGAGTGGAGTGGGTGGGGCTTATGCGCTATAGTTCAGAACTGCTGTTTCTGAGTGATTCGTGAAGTGGGAGGGGCTTACGGGCTGCTGCGCTATATTTCATAACTGCTGCTTTTGAGTGATTTGTGATGTGGGCGGGGCTTGTAGGTTCTTGCACTATTTGATCTTCCCTCCTGTGATCCCAGCAGCCTGCGCAGTCGTGTTATCTCCAGTTTATACCTGCACAAAGATCCCACACCTGAAGATCACATCCCACCTAAAAAGTCATTTCATTAATATCAGAGGTGGGTGTTCAAATACCTGCCCAGATGATTGTCCACATACTCCTTCAGCTCAGACACCTGCTCCTCGGCAATCGTTGCCCTGGTGATCAGCTGGACGCGCTCCCTCTCATAAGCTTCCTGTTGAAATTTTACCATATTAGTGTGTGTTTAGACAATATCCTGCAAAATTGAATTGTAATTAGTTATGATTAATTAATTTCACTGGTTTCTTGCAGCAAGTATTTGGACTACCATGATGTTATTCATATTAACCAGTCATTTCCACCAGGAAATGGGTAGTTAAGGGGTGGTCAGGGATAAGAATATGACTGTTTGACAAAAATGTTGTTCCATTACTAACATGGTTTTGTTTACCTGTGTGGAGCTGGTTATTTCTCTGATCTGCTTTTGAACATCATTCCAGGCATCTTGGGTTAGTCCAACCCTGCAGAATTTTTTAAAGAACAATTCATAAAATAAGCCAGCAAACAGTAGTTTTACACATTACTCTGAATGATACTCACCTCTGAGAAGACTCTGTTAAAACAGCCATCTGAAATACCAAGCACATGATCAAGTCACAGAACTAATCCATTAAATAACACACACAAACACACACACACACACATACACACCTGTTCTCGAGCCAGTTTCAGTTGGCTCTCCAGGCGGGCTTTGTCCTCTCTCAGTCTGTGTAGCTCTCTCTCGGTCTCTCCTCTCAGTTCGGTCCCCGCGGGATTGAAGTGGGCCTCAGGGGGTCCGGCCTCTAAAGCGTGTTCAGGGAGTGCCAGGATCTGCTCACGTTGCAGTCTGGGACACAGAGACACTACTTATCAGACCAAATCAGATCTAGTGTGAGGTTTCGCTTTAAAAGGGGGCTGAAATGTCTTAAAATGTCCATACAGAAAATGTATGAATTCACTTTCAAACTTTGCATTGTAGATTTAGCCTAGAATAGTCATTTTAGCATATTTTGATCAGCTAGCTTGTTTAATTTTTAAATAAGTGTTCATTAGTATTCGATGAATTTTAAGTGTAATTTCATAGTCAAAGCCAGGGTTTATAACTAAAACTAAAATTAAACCATAAAAAAACATTCATTAAATAAAATAAACATAAATGTATGTTGAAATAAAAAAAAATTACAATAAATGTACTAAAACTTAAAAAAACAGATTCCAAATATTATTAACAACTATAATGATACTAAAATAACACTTACAAAACCACCTGCTAAATCAGGCTTTCCTAAAATGTGGGTTGTGAGAAAACTGTAGAAGGATTGTGAATTACTTTTTTTTCATTATTTTTGCAATAAATATTTTTTAATCATAAAAATGTAAAATTCAACTAAATTCATTTTTTTTCCAAAACAAAACACTAAAACTATATATATAATAATACAATATTATATAATATTTTATATTTGTTCCTGCATGTCATGGGACCATTAACTGACACCACAGAATTGTGAACATAATGTAAAATCGCAGGCTTTAAGTGAGTATTTTAGGTCAAAGGCTTGTGAATCCTTGTGCTAAATCAACACATGTAACTGTAAATTGTAAATAGTTTGTATTAAATGGATAGTTCACCCAAACAAATTACCCTATGTTTTACTCAAGCCATCCTAGTTGTTCATTATTTGCTTCTTTTTTTTAGAAAAATACAATCAGAATTATATTATAAATGTCCAGGCTCTTCCAAGCTTTATAATGGCAGTAAATGGCTGTTGAGATTTTAAAGTCCAATAAAACGCATCCATCCACCATAAAAAGTGCTCCACATGGCTGATTTTCTTCTTTCAGACAAGCACAATGAGAGTTATATTAAAAAATGTCCTGGCTCTTCCAAGCTTTAAAATGGCAGTAAATGGCTGTTGAGATTTTAAAGTCCAATAAAATGCATCTATCCATCATAAAAAGTGCTCCACATGGCTGACTTTCTTCTTTTAGACAAGTACAATCAGAGTTATATTAAAAATGTCCTGGATCTTCCAAGCCTTACAATGGCAGTGAATGGCTGTTGAGATTTTAAAGTCCAATAAATTGCATCTATCCATCATAAAAAGTGCTCCACACAGCTTTAGGTTGTTAATAAAGGCCTCAGAAGTGAATTGATGTGTTTGTGGATGTAGGATGTAGGACGTAGCGTAAGCTTCAGTGAGAATATGTTGGTCTTGTGAGAACCGAGTTTTGTTTACGGCAAAGAAAAACCAGTCTCCTCGTGGTTATATCAAAATCCTCTGACATTTTTCTTCACAAATCCTTGTTTTGTACTTCTAATTTGTTACTGGTGTTTTGTTTTGCTCTAGGTTTATAAAGTTTTAAATATGGATATTTTTCTTGCACAAATGCATCGAATCACTTTAGCAGGCATTTATAAATGTCTTTAGCAAAGCCGTGTGGAGCACTTCTTATGATGGATGGACACACTTTATTGAACTTCAAAATCTCAACAGCCATTCGCTGCCATTATGAAGCTTGAAAGAGCCAGGACATTTTTTAACATAACTCCGATCGTATTCGTCTGAAAGAAGCAAGTCATATACACCTAGGATGACTTGAGGCTGGGTATTTTTTATTTTTGGGTGAACTATCCCTTTAAGAGCAATAGTTGTGAATCATGTTCAAGCACCTGTAAGCAATGAGTAGCTGTTGATATGTGTTGCTCAGACCCTGTATGCGTTTGCGATACATTCTGACGGCTTTGGTGAGCTGTTCCTCTCTGGAGCGATAGGATGTTTTCACCTCCTCCAGCATGGATTCAACAAACCCCTTCAGCTTCTGTCCCAAATCACCATCGCCGGCCGCAGTTACACACTCCTGCAGCACATTAAATGTCTTCTAACATCAGTTCGTTTGTGACCATATGTATTAACCACATTGTACACATACTGTAATGTCCTGAATATAGCTTGCAAGTCGTGCTCTGTAATCTCTGTTGAGCTCCTTCAGATGATTTTGTAGTTTAGAGACCTCAGCTTCGGCCTCTTTCAGCTGATGTTGAGAAATAATCAGTGTCTGCATGTAAAGGGGAACAAATCACCAGCCAGAAGCACACATATAGCACCTTCTGTGTGTGAATGACTGATAGTACACTCACAGCAGACTGCTGGGACAGCTTGTGTTGGGTGTTTTGAATGGCTCTCTTATTTTCCTGCTGTTCCCTCCCCATGGCCACACTATGAGAGAAAGATAACACACACATATACACACATCAGCTGACCTTCAGCACTCGTCTCACGACTAAACGAGTGCACACATGTATCAAAGCCTCCCCACTCATAAAGATAAAAGCTCCACCACATCACTCCTAATGTAGCAGGTGCACAGAGTTTGGTTTCACTGGGTCAAACTTTAAGCAGACACTATTGTACCCTCCTGTGAGTTTGGCAATGATTCTGTTTACACAACACCTGTCTTGGGTGATCCGATCACAGGTGCTCAGGTGAGACAGATGCTACTTTAATATAAATATTTTATTATATTAAACTTATTATGTCAACATGCATATGAAACACTAAAAAGATGGCATGACTAAATGTTTTCTTTTCCAACAGTATCTGGCAACACTTTAAAACCCTAGTGCAGTGTATGACTGACAGGTGAGCAGTTGGTCTTTTGTTATTGTGGTCGTACACACGCACAAATGCGGTTTCAGTGATCACGGCACAGGTTGGACCCCTTTTCATGTGCATTTAGTGCCGCCCACTAGTGTTTGGTAACCTGAGATGGGTCAAAATCTGAGCAGACGTCATGGTGTGTCTCACACTTTCTCCTCTAGTTGTCGTTGGTGCCCCTCGTAGCTTTTCCTCAGTTTCTCCAACTCGTCTCTCAGGTTATTCTGCAGTCCCTGCATTGAAAAACAACATCGCACATTTATTAAAAGACCACTATATTACAGGAATATCGTGGATAAGCACATTACAACAATGAAAAATGTTATACTTGATGAATAAATAGCGAATCTCTGCTTGATTATTTACACTGTTGCAAAATGTAAACTATATTAAAGCCCAGCTATACGTTTTTGAACAGTAAGTTTTTAATGTTTTTTAAAGCTCTTCTGCTCACCAAGCCTGCATTTATTCGATCCAAAATACAGCAAAAACAGTACAATTTTTAAAATATTTGTACTATTTAAAATTTAATTTGTTCCGGTGATTTCAAAGCTGAATTTTTAGTATCATTACATGATCCTTCAGAAATCATTCTAATATTTTGATTTGCTGCTCAAAAACATTTATTATTATTATTATTATGTTGAAAACAGCTGAGTAGATTTGTTTCAGTTTTCTTTGATGAATAGAAACTTTTGTAAATATATAAATGTCTTTAGCAAAAAATAAATAAATAAAATTAAATTATTAAATTATACTGACTCCAAGCTTTTGAATGGTATAGTGTATAATGTTACAAAAGCTTTTTATTTCAGATAAATGCTGATCTTTGGGTCTTTCTATTCAACAAAGAATCCTAAAAAATGAATCAACTCTTTTAAATACTGATAATACTAATAAAAAATGTTTCTTCAAAAAAAAGAAAAATCAGCATATTAGAATGATTTCTGAAGATTATGTGTCACTGAAGACTGGAGTAATGATTCTGAAACTGTAGCTTCACAGATCACAGGAATATATTACATTATAATATATTCAAATAGAAAACAGTTATTTTAAATAGTAAAAATATTTCGAAATGTTAAATTTTTTCCTGTACTTTGAATCAAATAAATGCAGGCTTGGTGAGCAGAGGAGACTTTAAAAAATAATTTAAAATCTTATTGTTCAAAATATTTTGACTGATTGGAAAAATTGGATAAATAACTGCATCCAACTTTATCTGTATGAACACGGTACACTCACATAGTGATATATACTACTATATACAAACTCTAGACATAAAGCTGGTGTAGTATACTCACATAAAGTAATATATACTATGCAGCATATCTCAACTGTCTGCTCATATCACCACTAAATGAAATTGCATTATCTGCCAGCTCTAATCTACTGAATGTGACTATAAGGCAAAATTAAGACAGTATAAACATTAACATCATTATGTTTTGTAAATCTGCTTTGAAACAGTGTGCATTGTGAAAAGCAATATACTAATTAACAATTAAGAAACTAACTTGACTTGACTTTATAAACTAGGAAATACACAATTATATACTGTTAATATTCTTACGTTTTTTTCCACTGGACTCTTGCTCCGTTCAAACTCCTCTGGCTGTTAAAACAAACAACAAAAACAGTATTTGGTCACTTCAATAAGTTAAGTAATGTAGAAATATTACTTTTCCCCTTTTAGTTATTGTAGGGATTTATATCTATTATATACTATTATTACACCGCCCTGCATCACATTTGCAGAATGAAATTGAATATTTGCTTCTTACACATTTTAGGGTGCTGATCCCAAAAAATAGCAGCTGTTTTGCTCAATAAAGTCACAAAACTTACTTACAAAACATGTGCATTTGTAGCATTTTTGCTTTCAACAACAATTTATAAGATGAAAAGGTCCTTAATTATGTATCCTTAACTACCACAAACACATGATTCCTGTCTTCTGTTGAGCCAGATTACATCTATTTATTTTATTTTTAGCACATTGTATATGTATGAGTGATTCTGAAGATCCAGAATTCCTTGTTTTCCACTCATGACACATTTTAAAAACAGTTGAAGTCAAAAGTTTACATACAGAATGTGCAAAATGTTAATTATTTTACCAAAATAAGAGGGATCATACAACATGCATGTTATTTTTTATTTAGTACTGACCTGAATAAGATATTTCACATAAAATACATTTGCATATAGTTCACAACAGAAAATAATAGTTGAAGTCAAAAGTTTACATACAGAATCTGCAAAATGTTAATTATTTTACCAAAATAAAAGAGATCATACAAAATGCATTTATTCTTTATTTTCTACTGACCGGAGTAAGATATTTCACATAAATGATGTTTAAAAAAAGTCCACAGCAGAAAATAATAGTTACATTTATAAAAATGACCCCATACTATACTGTGTTCTTACTACTGTGTTGTTACCTGAATGATCCACAGCTGTGTGTTTGTGTTTAGCGATTGTCCTGAACAGTTAAACTGCCCGCTGTTCTTCAGAAAAATCCTTCAGAATCCACAAATTCTTTGGGTTTTCAGCGTTTTTGTGTATTTGAACCCTTTCCAACAATGACTATATGATTTTGAGATCTGTCTTTTCCCACTAAGGACAACTGAGGGACTCATATGCAACTATTACAGAAGGTTCAAACACTCACTGATGCTCCAGAAGGAAACACGATGCATTAAGAGCTGGGGGTGAAAACTTTTGAACAGAATGAAGATGTGTACATTTTTCTTATTTTGCCTAAATATCATGTTTTTTTCATTTAGCACTCCCCTTAAGAAGCTACAGAAGATACTTATGTTTCCCAGAAGACAAAATAAGTTACATTTACCCTAATCTTCAATGCTCTAATGCAGGGTTTCTCAACTCCAGTCCTCGGGACCCACTGCTCTGCACATTTTGTATGTTTCTGAATCTGACACACTCAGTTCAGTTCATGGTTCTTTCTCCTAATTAGCTGATGATCTGAATCAGCTGTGATAAATGAGGGAGACATAGAAAATGTGCAGAGCAGTGGGTCCCGAGGACTGGAGTTGAGAAACCCTGCTCTAATGCACTTAATGCATCGTGGTTTCTTTCTGGAACATCAGTGAGTGTTTGAACCTTCTGTAATAGTTGCATATGAGTCCCTCAGTTGTCCTTAGAGTGAAAAAATTAATGTCAAAATCATACAGTCATTGTTGGAAAGATGCTGAAAAACCAAAGAATTTGTGGGACCTGAAGGATTTTTCTGAAGAACAGCAGGCAGTTTAACAAGGGACTCATGAACAACTATCACTAAACAAAAAAACACAGATCATTCAGGTAACAACACAGCATTAAGAATGTAAACTTTTGAAATTTTCTCTTGCGGACTATTAGTAGGGTAAATATCTTTCATGTGAAATATTTTATTCAGGCCAGTACTAAATAAAAATAACATGCATTTTATATGATCCCTCATTATTTTGGTAAAATAATGAACATTTCCTGCAAGGTGTATGTGAACTTTTGACTTCAACTGTATATTCAGCTATACAAAACAGTTAATTTTGCTGCTTGGTATTGCAAATTGGTGTGTCTTACCATATTATTTTAATGTATTATCTTAATTGTGATTCTGCACATTGTTATTCTTCTCGTTACTTCCCTATAGCGGTTAATAAACTGGAAGTCTCACCCACAGGCTTACTTCTGTGTTAAAGAACAAGGTGGATGCTTTTGAGTGTGATCACATTCCAAATATAATTGAATTCAGTCCCTTCTAGAGCAACATACTTTGCTTGAGGATTGATCTGATGAGCATGTGTATGCGCGTCTCACCCCGACTCTCTTCTGGGACGTCCTGCTGAGCAGCGCTCGAACCCTCTCCACCTCCAGCGTGTGTCTGTGCGTGCGCTCTCTCTCCTGCAGGAGCGTGTCATGTGTGTGTGCGAGGGCGAGCAGCTCAGCGCTGAGCTCCTCAGTTTGTGTGCGTTCTCTTTCATAAGCGCCGCTCAGCGACAGGAAGTTGCTCTTCAGCACGGTGTACTCTTCGGCCAGGTCACGCTCATTTCGCTCAATGACTTCTAACTGTGCCGATGCTGCTGAGGCTTCCTGTCTGAGCCGGTCACACTCTGTCTGAAGAGATGAGGCGGTGCCCTCTTGAGATAAAACCTGGGGATGAAAGCATTGAATAAATGGATTAACCACTATTTTGATCATCTGTGTGTGTATCGCACTTGCTTACCATGTTTTTCAGTTCAAAGATCTCCGCTTCATACCGCTCTCTCATTTTATTGGCCTCGATCTGAACATCAACAAGGTCTTTTGAGATCTGAAACACATACATGTGAAATACGCATCAGATATCAGGCAGATCCTATATTTCCAGGCACGTTTTCTAATCCTACCTTTAGTTTGTCTTCTTCACATTGGACCAGTTTGACTGAAAGGTCGCTTTTTGACGCAGCCTGCTGGCCCAGTTTGTTCCGGACCGATTCAAGCTTACTAAACAGCACTTCATTTCGTTCCCGCAGCTGTACCTGTATATAAATGACAACATTTAGTGGTTTTTGGTTATATGACACTACCAAGGCAAGGCAAGTTTATTTATATAGCACATTTCATACACAATGGTAATTCAAAGTGCTTTACATAAAAGGAAATAATAAAATTATAAAAACATAAGATGAGTTAAAATAATCATAAAAAAGTAATAATCACAACAATAAAAAAATGTAAAATGATTTTAAAAAATTTATTTAAAATGAATTAAAAATAAAAATGATTATACATAAAACACAGTGCAAAAGTACCAGTCAAAAGTTTTTGAACAGTAGGATTTTTAATGTTTTTTTTAAGAATTCTCTTCTTCTCACCAAGCCTGCATTTATTTGATTCAAACTACAACAAAAGCAGCAATATTGCTTTCTATTTTAATATATTAAAAAAAAAAAAAAATTATGTCTTCAGTGTCACATTATTCCTTCAGAAATCATTCTAAAATGCTGATTTGCTGTTTAAGAAACATTTATTATTATTATTATCAATATTTAAAACAGCCGAGTACATTTTTTCAGGATTCTTTGATGAATAGAAAGATCCAAAGATCAGCGTTTATCTGAAATAAATGTTCTTCTGAACTTTCTATTCATCAAAGAAATTTGAAAAAATTCAACTTAGCTGTTATCAACATGATAATATTTAATTAAAATTATTATTATTATTATAAATGTTTTTGAGCAGCAAATCAGAATACTAAAATAATTTCTGGCAGTGTATATACTGTATAACCAAGATTTTCTTTATAATAACACTCAATAAAAACAGTAACACTTCAGTAACAGGTCAGTGGTTGGTGAAAGTCTCTACCAAGGCTGCATTTATTTGATCAAAATACAGTAAAACAGCAGTAGTGTGAAATATTATTCCAATTTAAAATAACTGCTTTTTGTTTGAAGATATTTTAGCATGCAATTTATTCCTGTGATGCAAAGCTTAATATTCAGCATCATTACTCCAGTCTTCAGTGTCACATGATCCTTGCTGATTTGAAACATTTCTTATCACTATCATGTCCAACATAGTTGTGCTGCTTCAAGAAAACCTTGATACCTTTGTTTTCAGGATTATTTGATGAATAAAAAGTTCAACAGAACAGCATTTATCCCATAGAACAATCTTTTGCGAGATTAAAAATAGCTTTACAGTCACTTTTGATCAATGTAATTTATTTTCTTCCCCAGTTTTTTGAATGGTAGTGTATATCTAACTAATATTAACGATTTGCAGTTATTACAGAGTTAATTAACGTAACTCTTCTCATATGCCAAGAAAATATCTTACATTTTCCTCAGTCAGAGAGCGAATTTGATCCTGAAGTTCGCTAATTGAGCTCTGTTTATTCGTGGAGTCCATGTTCTGTTCTGCAGCTGTCAGAGGTTAGTTATGTCTGGTTTCTATAAACACTAGTCTCCATGGGCGTTCATAATGATCCTCACACTCTGAGAAACAGCATACTGTGAAAGAGAGCTCCATTTGACCTGTGAATCACATTAAAAGACTCCTTCTAATGATTCAGTTGAATCGCCAGTTGCTGATTTATTAAAATCTTAATTACACATGTATTCGATGCTATTTCATGAACACGTTAAATATTAGACATACTTAACAAACCGAAAAAAATGAGCGAGATATGATTTGTGCTGCATCTGCTCAACAAATGTTTTCTAAACAAATGAATCATTAGCAACAACATCAAGTCTCAGCATATATACGACATATATAGCCTGAGAAGCAGTCTATGGCCAAATCAGAAACAGTACTTACATTGCCTATCAGATCTGTTTTGTTGTGGAAACAGTTTTGCCGAATGGTTCTTTCTGTTTGGTAAATATCAAGGGCTCTTGTGAAAGTTCAAAACCCCTTTGTCCCTTACAATAGAAACGGGTTGTAAATCCAGAGCATTTATTGTTTAACGTTAGTTTGACGGCAGGCCTATTGTTCAACTGAATCGTGATTCTGATAAACTCTACTAAGTGTGACTAAAAGTCTTCTTTCGTTATATTTACCTTGTTAATGCATGATAACGAACGGTTACATTACTTTTGCATATTGATTTGCTGAACAAGTTTACTGAACAGATTCATTAAAAAGAGTCAAATTTGGTAAACTGAACCCCTAGCCGCAGTACTTCAAATACCAGTTCAAATTAACTCGAAATGCAAAATCGAAAACGAGTACAAAAATGTAAATATATGTCAGTCTGAAACATTGTCAATAAAACTTGCCTTGAAAAATATTACTTAAAAGAATCCCCTTTAGAGACAAACCATTCAAAAGAAACGATTCGCTGACAGGAATCATATTAATTTTACCATATCGACCATTAACGGTTAGTAGTTCAAATTCTAATTGGCGGGAAAAAGGGCCAGTCAGGCAAGATCAGAAACAAATGAATTAAATTACATAGTTTACACAAAATACACAAACAACTTTAACATTTAGTTTTAAGAGAGTAATGTAATTCACTCAATATGATTGCGTAAGCATGTTGAAAACATTACATTTGTGTACTGACTTGCTGAATCAGTTTGCTAAATAGATTCATTAAAAAAGTGAAATTTGGTAAACCAGTGTTGCCAACTTATCGACTTTGTTGATAGATTTAGCAACTTTTCAGACCCCCTTACCAACTTTTTTCTACAAAAAAAGCACCTAGCGACAAATCTAGCGACTTCTTGGACAAACGTTATTTTGTTCGTTATTTCGAGCGTGAGGTGCTTTCCCAGCTCAGAAAGCATATATGATGTATTTTAGTGATATATGAAATATGTAAAAAACTGTTTTATTGAGAATTTGACTACATTAAAATGCAGTATGTGAGCAAAGAGAGGCATGACGACGAACTGACGTCATGAATATGCTAATTAGCGTATGCCGTCAACTAGTGACATTTGGCGACTTTTCAAGCGAGATTTAGCTACTTTCCATTGAAAAAAGTTGGCAACGCAGCAGCAGCAGCACTTTTTTAGGGTTAAATACCAGTTCAAATAAACTCAAAATCGTAAACAAATGGAAATAAAAATACATGCCATTCTGTTAAAATCAATTAAACCCATTATCAATAAAACTTTTCTCAAGAAATATTACTTAAAAGAATCTTCGCTGACAGGAATCGTACTTATGTTACAATATAGGCCATTAACGGTTAGTAGTTCAAATCTGGTAAACTGAACCCCTAGCTGCCCCAGATAGCAAGCACACTCGGGCCGATTGTGGCTGAAATGCGGCACTGTCGGCTCAGTGTCGACGCCGGTGACAAGATAAAGGGCCAGAGCCGTGCCGACTCTACAGATCACTTCTGGCTGTCAGACAGCTTTTTCCTCTATGGGCCGATCTCGGCGGAAATCCGTTAATCGCGCTGCAGCTCCACGCTCAGTGTAGTTGTGTGTATCTATCGTCGGCCCGAGCTCGTTTAGTCTCAGACGGGCCGCTGCTAGAGTGAAGCAGATCAGCCGGTTAACTTTTAAATCATGAGGAGCATTCAGCGGGCTCTTCGTAGTTCTGTGTATCTATTGTCGGCCCGCGTTCGTTTCGTCACAGGCGAGCAACTACTGTAATGAAGCAATTTAGCCGCCTATGGGGTGGGTGAGGGGGGGGGGGGAGATATGATTTTAGCTCTTCAGATTTCTCCAGAATTAATATTAACTGTAATTTATTTTTGTCATTTGTCTTTTTGAAAACCAAACAAATCTTAAGAATACTGTTAACTTTCTTATCCTTGTTGAAAAAGAAGAAAAAGAGGCTACCTACTGAGGCTATGAAGTAATTAATCCTGTCATTATTTCGTTATTCCCAATTGTGTGAATTTATTAATTTGTTTTTAATTTATTTTATTTTATTGTTGACAATGAGATTTAGTGAACGCAGGCAGATAGCTACGCGGAGTAACTTAGCTGTGTGTATAGACTTTCGGCCCGAGTTAGTTATGTCACACTCGGGCCGCTACTAGAATTAAGGAACAAAACAAACAAACAAAAAAAATTGGCGGTTAAATCCTGAAGAGGATCCTGCTGCAGACCATTCGGGAGGAGAAGGATCAGCGGTGAAAATGTAAGTAATTTAATTTACTTGTGTTGTTCCATGTTTTGTCAAAATATATTTTTTAACATTTGCGACGATATAATCTATGCCAGATCATTCCGCGGAGCTGCTGAGAGCTACTGCAATTCCAGTTGTTGTAATTTAGCCTGAAAGGGTGCCATATAGTCTATATTGAATGTGCGCGGTCTGGTTTGATTCGCTTATAAACGAGCACTTTCTTGCACCATCTGTCCTGAAATTCAGATTTATTTACTTTTTGTAACACATCCGTGCAGGCATTGTAATATAAATTAATAATGTGATTCAGTATAATGAATAAACTAAATTAAGTATTCAATTAATTTTATTGTCAATTTTCTTTTACATTTTACCTCGATGGGCATATGATTATGAGATATGGCCGGGGTTGGGCACGGGCGCTTGACCATATTTGACCACAGCTGGCAGTCGTAGGCTATGTCCATATTTCGTCATTTGCAAATATTTAACCAGTGAAAACAAGTATTAATTTGTGCTGAGGCCCACTGGATCCTTGAACTATCCGTGTATCCTCACACTGCTCCGAGCGGAACTCGGCGGCCGGCGCTGAGGCTAATACCGACTAGCGTAACTCGCTGGAGCAGCGCCTCTAAACCTCATTAGGCTACGATCAGACAGAACGTGTTTTTTTGTTTGTTTGTTTTTTTTTTTTTTTTTTTTTTTTTGCAGTAAGGCACTTTCTTAAATTGTTTTCTATTGCCAGTGAGCGTATTGTGTGCTGTTTGCGCCTTAAAGCTTTTTGGAGGAGCGCTCCGGGCCTAAATTTGAAAGAACAATCCCGCCTGACGTCATTCGGGTTTTTTTTTATTTTTATTATTGTCCAATCGAATGAATGGAACAATCGAAGGAGTGGAATACACCTACTTAATTTACTGTAGAGGCGGGCAGAGTAATGAGGTTTAATAGACATTTCGAGGATCCAATGGAGTTATGAGGTTTTAGCTCTTTTTAATACTTTTCACTAGTTAAAGTGATTATAGACAGTGTCATTCATTGCAGTGTCGCATGCTTCTCTACTTGCTTGTATTTTAATGGTAAATAAAGAACTGGATGTTTGAATAAATTATTTACTTAAGAAGCAATATTACGACTTTAAGATTTCTGATATATAAATTAAGATGTATATATCATCTGAAAGTTGAATAAATAAGCTTTCCATTGATGTATGGTTTGTTAGGATCGGACAATATTTGGCTGTGATACAACCATTTGAAATCTGGAATCTGAGGGTGCAAAAAAAAAAAAAAAAAAGAAATATTGAGAAAATCGCCTTTAAAGTTGTCCAAATGTAATTTTAGCAATGTATATTATTTACCAAAAATTAAGTTTTGATACATTTACAGTATGAAATTTACAAAATATCTTAATGGAACATGATTTTTAATTAATATCCTAATGATTTTTGCCATACATTTTTTTTTTTTTTTTTATAATTTTGACCCATACAATGTATTTTTGGCTATTGCTATAAATATACCCCAGCGACTTAAGACTGGTTTTGTGCTCCAGGGGCACATATATAGAGATAGATAGATAGATAGATAGAGTCACATGAGGATTCACAGATGACTGCACAAAGCCTTGAGAGTCATTCTCAAATTTCGAGAGACTACCTGATGATGATATAAAGCTATAATATCAGCTTTGACAACTATATATATATATATAATTTAATACTGACCTTACAATAATTATTTTTTCTTTCTTTCTGTTTTTTAAAGCTGCAGTTCGAAATGGAGGTTGAGGGATCCATGAAGAGGTGGCTTCATTTGGCAGCAGACAGAGATGGAGGGCGCAAGAGACGGCTCCTCCAAAAATAATTTATTTAGAGAGAGACTGGTATGTACGACGCTGTTTTAGTTTATGTTTAAAAAAAAAATCTAAGATTACGAGATTTAAGTCAAAACTTCGAGAATAAAGTTGAAATGTTACGAGAATAGAGTCAATACTACGAAAATAAAGTCGAAATACTAAGAGAATAAAGTAGATACTACGAGAATAAAGTCGAAATGTTACGAGAATTAAGTCGAAATACTACGAGAGTAAAGGCGAAATACTTCAGCGTGGAAACAAAGGCCGTTGTGACGTGACTTGATTTATTAGCCTAATGTTTATTTGATGTCTGTTGTTTTTAAAAGCACGGAAGAGAATTTGTGCTGTTCTGTTTATGCATTTAGAGACAGAACATAACAAAACATAACGTTAATAGATATTGTTTCAGCTATTAAAACAGTTCAGTTTTTTATGTATGGCAAAAGGATTTTGTTTCTGTTTTTATTAAGTTACCACAGTAAAGATAGTTTGCGGTTTGATATTCAGATTTCTTTTGTCTATAAATACACCGTGCGCTGTCATAGACATGAAAATAAAACTGAATGCCATTCTCCATTATTTATTAATTCAGGTGACGGCGTCCTCCTGGCCGAAATAATGTTTTATTCATTGATACGTTTAATTGTATAATGCCTATCGCTCAAAAAGTTGGACACTTAGAAGATTGAAACTTTCCTGTGTCACTAACATCACTATTCTGATATGTGAAAACTTTCACAGTTAAATGTTTATCTAAGATAGTGGAATTTTCATATTTATTTGGTTCCACAGCGTTTGCTGATTTGTATTTATTAAAACGATGTATTTTTATTTTATATTAGTCTACATCAAGGTGTTTTCCTTGTAAATAACAATGAATGTGTCGGAGGGTAAGGGGATATTTGAATTATTTATGAATAAACTAGTGTATTCTGAATCAGTGTCGCAAATATCCTCACTGGAAATCTCCACTTTGACGCGAGAAATTCATCTTTACAGAAAGAGTTTTTGGTTTTGATTTGTTTTATTTCGTTAAACAATAATTTAAAGCTCTCCATATATGTATTTATCATGTCTGTAAGGCATGTATTGTTTTGATGGATAATTTTAAATTGTTTCCACCGGGAAAAAAGTGCAAGTGACGGCGCTGGCGCCTCCACTACCTGAAATATGGAATGAGCTTCCACTCTCCGCACAAACGAATGGATATGCGCCTAGAACACGATAGGTTTAACGTTTAAACCAACATTGTTTTATACTTTAACTGTTTTATATCTATAGATTTTATTTTAGTCAAGTCGTGATGATTTGAGAAGGCAAAATGATCAAACAAACTTCTGCTGGCCGCTCTTCGTTACTTAAAAAAAAAAAAAAACATTTATATTTGACGAATAAAAAATCCTCCCAACAACATTCCAACTTAATAAAAACAGAAACGAAATCACTTTGCCATACATACAAAACGGAACTGTTTTAATAGCTGAAACAATATCTAAACGTTATGTTTTGTTATGTTCTGTCTCTAAATGCATAAACAGAACAGCAAAAAATCTCTTCCTTGCTTTTAAAAACAGACATCAAATAAACATTAGGCTACTTAATCAAGCACGTCACCGTCACAACGGCCTTTGTTTTCGCACGGAAGTATTTCGACTTTATTCTCGTAGTATTTCGACTTTATGTGCAAACATCCCTGGCAATAAAGCTCATTCTGATTTTGATTATTCTCGTAGTGCTTCGACTTTATTCTCTTAACATTTCGACTTCATTCTCGAAGTTGCGACTTTAATCTCGTAATCGTAGAATTTTGTTTTGTTTTTTTTAACATGGCACTAAAACGGCATCGTAGGTATGTATGCTTGTGTGTGTGTGTGTGTGAGAAAGAGTGTGAGAGAGTTTGTATGTGTAAGAATGATATATTATATTATATTGTGTATATATATATCATTATGTATTATGTTATTATGTATTATGTTATATTACGCATATTTTTTTGTACTATAAAAATTCTACTTGCTTTGTTGTTTAAAATGTGTTCATAGTCTATTTGTTAAGAAATTGTTAATATCATAATCATTCTTAATAATTGTTTAATTGTTGTTCATATTAGTGTATTTGTTAATTGTTTATGTTCATATTATAGTGTATTGGTAATTGTTTATAATTGTTAATATTCATATTATAGTGTATTTGTTAATTGTTCATAATTGTTCATAAGTTAATGTTATAGTGTAATTATTTTATTTTTAAATAAAAAATATTTTTTAAACATTTGAATTTGAATTTGTTTTTCCCTGTTAAAATGAATTACATTTACAGTTAGTAGCTTCTGGACCACATCTGGCCCGGGGACCAAGCCGAATCTCAGCCAGATCTGTCTTACAGTGTCTGGGCCAGACCTGGGCCGCATAAAACAATACAAGTCATATTGCAGTGTGTTGGCCAGATTTGAGCCACATCAATGAATAAGCTCGTTTTACAGGGTGTGGGCCACACTGGGCCAGAGGTATTTATTTTGTGTCTGTTTTCGCTATGTGTGCCAGTTTTGGGCCGGGGACCCAGCCAGAACAGGGCCAGATCAGAGCACGGATGTAAACCAGTGCTGGGCCAGACAAATTTTGCTATCTGGGGCAGTACTTTTAGGGTTAAATACCAGCTCAAATTGACTCGAAAACAAATGAAAATGAAAATGTATGCCAAAAAATCAATTAAAATCAATTAAACCCATTGTCAATAACACTTACCTCAAAAAATAGTATCTCCTTTTGAGTCAAACCGTTCAAAAGAACCGATTCAATGACAGCCCTGATAGCACAAGTACATCTCAAAGACGTCTGTTTGACGTCTACATTTAGATCTGCAAGACGTAGTTTGCTCATCTGCAATATGTCTGTTGGATGTTTCCTATCAGATGTCAAATAGACGTCTATTAGATGTCTTTAAGATGTCTATGATATAGAATGTATGTAAAACTGACATCTTACAGATGTCTGCCAGACAGCAGATGCTTTCCAGATCAAGAGATCTTTAACAGACATCTTGCAAACCTACGTGTGCTATCTGAGAGGACTCATACTTACCAAATCGGCCATTAATGGTTAGTGTTTTAAATTCTAACTGGAGGGAAAAAGGGCCAGTCAGCGAAGATCAGGAACAAATAAAACACATTATTAGGAATTAAAACACATTTTACACAAAATAAATGAACCATTTGAACATTTAACTTTGACGTAACTCAATATGATTAAGTAAACGTAGAAAAATTTATTAAAATGTATACAAGATATATGATACAAAGAGAGCAGAACAAGTCTGGTCCTTAAATAATTTGCAAATTGTACAAAATGACTTAAATATAGTGGTCCCACGGCATTCTTGTTCAAAAGGCCACACACGCATCGTGGACATAAGTGCATTCTGGGCATTTGCACACAAGCTACTCTACTTAAGGCAACCTGCAAAGTGGCTTCAACAAAATCACACAACTATCAAAGACCTATTTACCAGACTGGCAGTCCCATAGAAATGTGGCACATTTTTTTAAAAAACAAGACTCAGGCAGGCAGACTTCTGTAGGCTAGTCATGTGCATTGAAAAAAGTATGCATTTTTTCTAGATATATTGAGGACCACCTCCTAAACAAGTCGCTTTCTCAATGATTGATGTTCTCGTCTTCCTCAACCTCTTCGTCGTCCTCGGCAGCATGGGTGTTCGTATCTCTGTAGAGCAGACGGACTCCAGCAGCGTTCTGTAGAGCCTCCAGACTGGTTTGACTTACGTACAAGCTCAAGTTTATGTTGGGACGAGTTGATCTCAAATCCTCGATTTTACTCCAAGCCTAATACATGTACAGAAACAATATTCAATCAAAATATAACTGGAAACAGATGGTAAAGGAATAGTTCGCCCACGTGACCACTTTTGTTATGCTGTATAACTTTTAGAATCTTGTTCGAATACTTTTGGGTCCATATGATAAAATTGTGACTGAAATGTATGTTTTTAGACCTGCATAAAGAGTCTTCAAACCCCTTTTGTGTTCCATAGAAAAAAACAGCATTGAGATTTGAATGACATGAGGGAAAGTACAGTTGAACTCAAGTTTGCATACACCTTGCAGAATATGCAAAATGTTAATTATTTGACCAAAATAAGAGGGATCATTAAAAATGCATGTTATTTTTTTATTTACTATGACCCAGGCAAGATATTTCACATAAAAGATGTTTACATTTAGTCCACAAGAGAAAATAATAGTTGAATTGATTAAAATGACCCTTGTTCATAACTTTACACACACTTGATTCTTAATACTGTGTTGTTACCTGAATGATCCACAGCTGTCTTTTTTTGTTTAGTGATAGTTGTTCATGAGTCCCTTGTTTGTCCTGAACTGCCTGCTGTTTTTCAGAAAAATCCTTCAGGTCCTATAAATTCTTTGGTTTTCCAGCATTTTTGTGTATTTGAACCCTTTCCAACAATGACTGTATGATTTTAAGATCCATCTTTTCACACTGAGGACAACTGGGGGACTCATTTGCAACTATTACAGAAGGTTCAAACACTCACTGATGATCCTGAAGTAAACACGATGCATTAAGAGCCAGGGGTGAAAACTTTTAGAATTTGAAGATCAGTGTAAATGTAACTTATTTTGTCTTCTGGGAAGCTTCTGTAGGGCAGTACTAAATGAACAAAATACAATATTTACAAAAAAATAAGAAAAATGTACACATCTTTATTCTGTTCAAAAGTTTTCACCCCTGGCTCTTAATGCATTGTGTTTCCTTCTGAAGCATCAGTGAGTGTTTGAACCTTCTGTAATAGTTGCATATGAGTCCCTCAGTTGTCCTCAGTGTGAAAAGATGGATCTTAAAATTACACAGTCACTGTTTGAAAGTGTTCAAACACACAAAAATGCTGAAAAACCAAAGAATTTGTGGGACTTAAAGTATTTTTCTGAAGAACAGCGAGCAGTTTAACTTTCAGGGCAAACAACTATCACTAAACAAAAAAACACAGCTGTGGATGATTCAGGTAACAACACAGTATTAAGAATCAAGTGTATGTAAACTTTTGAACAGGGTAATTTTTATAAATTCAACTATTATTTTCTGTTGTGGACTATATGTAAACATCTTTTATGTGAAATATCTTACTCAGGTCAGTAGAAAATGAAGAATAACATGCATTTTGTATGATCTCTCTTATTTTGGTAAAATAATTAACATTTTGCAGATTCTGCAAGGTGTATGTAAACTTTTGACTTCAGCTGTAAATAATGGTGAAACCCATCCCTCCAGAGTATAGCATGGCTATGGTTTCTCTTAAATACTAAGGCGGCTTTCACACTGGTAACAGAGAATAGTTAACATGTAATGTAAAAGCTGTAATTTGGACAGATTTGTGAAAAAGCCCTCTAAAACACAACATACCTGCTGGAAGTTGCCATGATGGCAATAGTGCTCCACCAGGAACCCATACACATCTCCAACACGCACCGCAGGGTCCAGATCCTTCTCTTCCAGCAAAGACTCGCACACACGCACCGCTTCCACTGGATCCTCCTCATGCATCCTACACACACACAAATACATTCACAAATGCATGCACAGGTGTTGACAGAATGCACAAATCAAATGCTCATATTTTATCGGTACCTTCGTGCCTGAATGAATCTCTTGACGAGTCCGAGTCTGTGTGTCAGTATGAGGAGTTTGCTGTCAGCCTCGTCTCCACTGCGTCCCTTTGCTTTAGTCAGACACTTGCATGCCTCCGTCAGAGCACCATACGCCTTCTCATAATTCTGATAATCGTCAATTTCTACCTGTGAACAAACACCAAAATAAAAGTTCCAAAAAATAATTTAAAATAGATTGCTTTAAAATAGATTTTAAAGCAATGCAACAGAAGAATCTCTTTAATAAATAGTTCTTAAAAGAACCTTTTGTGGAATGGGAAGGTTCTTTGGATGTTAAATATTCGTTATGAAACCACTAATGCCAAGAAATGTATTTTTAACATTGCATGATCAGTTTTCAAAGTACTGACGGACTCTTAGTACCTCAGCACAGGCTTCATAGAAGCCAGCGAGCAGATCGAGTGCACGTCCTTTTGTGTAAAAGCCGATGATGTTCTTCATGATCTCTGGGTCGTTCCTCCAGTCCAGTGACTGCAGGTAGTTGGCTGCCATTATGTAAATTTCCTTCTGTCTGGATACACCTGCAAAAAACACTATTTTCTCTGTATCGCCAGATTTCAACAGCGCTCGCATCGCCTGTCAAAGATAAAAACAGGAAGAGAGAAGAAAAGCTTGATATCTTTGCCCTGATATCTACACTCGCAATTCTGACTTTTTTTCTCAGATTTGCATGATACAGTCTCGCAATTCTGAATGTTTTCTCAGAATCAATATAAACTTGCACTTCTGACTTTTTTCTCTAAACTGTGAAATATAAACTTGCATTTTTTACTTTTTTCTCAGATTTGCATGATACAAACTCACAATTCTGACTTTTTTGTCAGAACTGCATGATATAAACTGACAATTGTGAAAACTAAAGTCAGAATTGTGAGATAAAAACTCACAATTGCAAATTATAAAGTTTAATTTTGAGGGGAAAAAGACTGTTATCAGAACTCGAGTTTATATCTCACAATTCTGACTTAATAATTTGCAATTTTGTGTTTATATTACGCAATTCTGACTTTATTTATCAGAATTGCAAGTTTATATCTAACAATTTTGAGAAATGAAATCAGAATTGCAAGACAAAAACTCAAAATTGCGAGTTATAAAGTTAAATTTTGAGGGGAAAAAAGACTGTTCTCACAATTGCAAGTTTATATCTCACAATTCTGACTTAATAACTTGCAATTTTGTGTTTATTCTGACTTTATTTCAGAATAGCAAGTTTATATCTCAATTCTTAAAAAAAAAATCAGCCTAAAAAAATTACCTTTTTTTTTTAATTCAGTGACAGAAACTGGCTTCTAGCTCAGTGTAGAAAACTGATGGGAAAACCATCAATTCTATTGTTTACCATCATTATATATATAAATATTTTGACTGCAAAGGCCATGACTGACCAATCAGAATCAAGTATTATATGAAATCTTTCTGCAAGTGCAAAGCGAAAAGATGTTTGATCTACTCCAATCATTGTTTTGTGCACAAGTCAAACCTTGGTCTTGTTTCCAGCTTGTGTGTATTTCTTTGTGGCTAAGTGATAGTTGCCCTGCCGCATGCAGCAGTCTGCAATTTTCTCCAGCAGCTCCTTTCGCCCGGCCTCAGACAGATGGGACGAGTCTTTTGGCACCGTCAGACTTTCAGCCAGATCTTCTGTGATGGTCAAACTCTGGTCCAAACACAACTGGAGTGCCTCATGGTACTACACAGACAAATCCATATGCATAAAATTAAAATAAACATCAACATCTCGAGTTATAGTTATCATTCTTTGTGTAAACAGCCTTTTTGTTCAGTTTGCATGGATAACTATTATGAATATGAAATGACTGGTTTAATGGCAGTGCATGGTATGTTCACCTTTTTGGCAGCCACCAGCAACTCCACAGCTTTCTGATACTGTGCGTGTTTTATAAAGAAGTCAGAGCAGCGTGCCAATAGTGCAGGGTCGCTGTTTTCATTCAGGTCCTCTGCGATCAGCTGTAGGGCTCCAAACTGCTCTGTGACAAAAGCTAGCTCCAAAGCCTTAGAGACATGACCTGCCTGAAAAGGTGGAATGGAGACGTTTTTTATAAGCGATCGGCGCCACCTAGTGGTAAAGTTCGACACTGCATATACTTATTTGGGTGTACCTTGTGATAAAGCATAACGGCTCTGTCCATATGTGTTCCTTTCTCCTCATAATACATTGCAGTGTCCATCATGTCTTCTGGATTGCTAAGCAAGGCCAGATTCATGAGTTGCTCATCCAAGTTATTCTCTTTACACAGTCGGATGGCGTTATTATAGGCTTGTGCACGTGTGTAGAAGTGCACCGATTGGCTGATTTCATCCTGTCCCTCATACTGCCGTGCAACATGGTAAGACGCTGCTCTGTTGCCTGTCTCATTGGCTATTTCACTCGCCTGTGAAATATACAGATCGCTGTCAAGTATTCAGGGTTTTTTTATTTTAGTCACAACAGAAGGACACTTCAGCTAACATACCTTTTGAATGTTTCCTAGATAACAGTGCACACGCACTTGAGACAGGTAGTCCTGAGCGAGATCGTAGTAATGCAGTGCAGCCTCCATGTCTGATTGGCTCTCCAGATAATGACCCCACCATTTATACAGATCCCTGGCCAATCACAAACCAGACAGCGGAGAATATCAAAGCCATGTCAGACTGCAGGGACCAGTATCAAGAATTAATGAAAACTCAAACTCACTTGTCCTTCATTTTATTGATGTAGATCTCCAGTGATAGATTGTCCTCCATCAGCATTCTCGGCACTTCAAACCGATGTGTGTCTGACTTCTCAAAACTATAAAGGGACAGAAAAGAGGTAATGTCTAAATACATAGACTCACATGAATATATACTGAAAAATAAATAAAAGTGGAAAAAAAAAAAAAAAAAACCTACAACATTTTTACACATTTTACTTTTAAGGCATGCATAAAAACTACCAGTCAAAAGTTTTTGAACAGTACCAAGTCTCTTCTGCTCACCAAGCCAGTAAAATGTTCAAATATTTTTGCCATTTAAAATAACTGTTTTTAAAAATATATTTTAAAATGTAATTTATTCCTGTGATTTCAAAGCTGAATTTTTAGCATCATTACCTCAGTCACATGATCTTTCAGAAATCATTTTAATATTCTGATTTGCTGCTCAAAAAACATTTATTATTACTGTGTTGAAAACAGATGAGTAGACTTTTTTCAGGTTTCTTTAATTATTAGAAATGTCAGAAGAACAGCTTTCATCTGAAATAGAAATCTTTTGTAACATTATTCATCATTATTCATTATTCTGTCTTTCTATAATTAGAACATTTTGCTTTGATCACAGGAATAAGTTACATTTTAAAATATATTCAATACATTAATTTTTTTGTTTTTTGAATTTTTTTGCTCATTAAAGATTCATTTATTTAAATACAAATACAGTAAGAAAGTTGTGAAATATTAACATTTAAAATAACTTATGTATTTCAAATCCAAAAAATGAATTCTAATTTGATTTAAGAACATTCAAAAAATCTTATTTATTCAAACTTTTTTCTTAAATAAACTGATACTTTTCTTCAATAAGGATGTATTAAACTGATCAAATATGACAGTAAAGACATTTATGTTACCCATTTCATTTATGTTATCGATTATGTTATCCATTTCAAATAAATGCTGTTCTTTTGAAAATTCAACAAATCCTGAAAAAAAATATATCAGGATTAAAAATATAATAATAATAATAATAATATTATTATATATATATATAGCAACACAACTGTTTTCAAAATTTCAGAAATGTTTCTTGAGAAGCAAATCAGCATATTAGAATAATTTCTGAAGGGTCATGTGACACTGAAGACTGGAGTAATGATGCTAAAAATTCAGCTTTGATCACAGAAATACATTCCATTTTAATATATATTAAAATAGAAAATCATTATTTTACATCGTAAAAATATTTCACAATATTACTATTTGTTACAAATATTACTATTACTGTATTTTTGACCAAATAAATGTAGCCTTGGTGTGCAAAAGAGTGTGCAAAAAACTTTACAAATGTGCCAAAAATGTGACTAGTGATTGTGTGTGAACGTGACACTCACTACACCAGCGCTAGGTTCTTGTCTCCCATGGCCTCCAGGTGTTTGGCGTAGCTGTAGTAAGTGGTTCGGAGGTGAATGCGGTCCTGCGTCTCCGCCGTCTCCACCGCCTGCTGCCACTGTCCTGCCGCCTGATAAAACTTATTCAATAAATCAAACCTCCCGCACGACTTATACAAACGCTCTGCATCCTCCTGCGAAAAAAGAGAGAGATGCTGCGATAAACCCAAATGTTTAAATCCAAATGTTTAGTTCTTGTTATTGTACTGAATGAGACAGAGAGGCTCCAAGTGCACAAGGTTTATTTAGACAACGCTGTGTTTGTGCTTGTGTGCTTTAAACACGACATGAAACGTCATTCGCAATGTAGTCAGCTTCCGTGATGTGACACACCTCAGTGAGACATATATACACACACACACACATATGTACGTGTATGTATATATATATATATAAATGTTACAGTTGAGGTCAAAAGTTTACATACACCTGGCAGAATCTACTAAATGTTACAAAATGCTTGTTATTTGTTTATTTAGTACTGAACGGAATAAGCAATTTCACATAAAAGATGTTTACATATAGTCCACAAGAGACAATAATCGTTGAATGTATAAAAATTACCCGTTTAAAGTTTATTTACACTTGATTCTAAATACTGTGTTGTTACCTGAATTATCCACATCTGTGTATTTTTTGTTTATAGTTGTTCATGAGTCCCTTTTTTGTCCTGAACAGTTAAACTGCCTGGTGTTCTTCAAAAAAAAAATCCCTCAGGTCCAACAAATTCTGTAGCTATTCATCATTTTTACACATTTGAACCCTTTCCAACAATGACTGCATGATTTTGAGATACGACGTTTCACACTGAGGACAACTGAGGGACTCATATGCAACTATTACAGAAGGAAAAACAATGCATTAATGAACTTTTTGAATTTGAAGATCAGGGTAAATTTAACTTATTTTGTCTTCTGGGAAACATGTAAATATATTCTGTAGCTTCTGAAGGGCAGTACTAAATGAAAAAAAAATATATATATTATAAATATATTTGAAAAATGTACACATCTTCATTCTGTTCAAAAGTTTTCACCCCCATCTCTTAATGCATTGCGTTTCCTTCTGGAGCATCAGTGAGTGTTTGAACCTTCTCTTAATAGTTGCATATGAGTCCCTCAGTTGTCCTCAGTGTGAAAAGATGGATCTCAAAATCATAGAGTCATTGATGGAAAGGGTTCAAATACACAAAAATGCGGAAAAACCACATAATTTGTGGGACCTGAAGGATTTTTCTGAACAACAGCAGGCAGTTTAACTGTTCAGGACAAACTCATGAACTATCACTAAGCAAAAGAAAGAAAAAAAACAGCTGTGGATCTTTCAGGTAACAACACCATATGAAGAATCAAGTGTATGTAAACTTTTGAACAGGGACATTTTTCACAAATTCAACTATTATTTTCTCTTGTGGACTATATGTAAATGTCTTTCACATGAAATATCTTATTCAGGTCAGTACTAAGTAAAAAATAACATGCATTTTGTATGATCCCTCTTATTTTGGTCAAATAATCCTGCAAGGTGTATGTAAACTTTTGACCTCAACTGTATATAACACAGGTGAATTTTGCATTCCTGTCATCTTTAGAGAAGTGTTTAAGTGTCTTACCAGCATGCCCAGCTGTGTAGCCAGTACTGCCACCTGCGCCTCCACCTCTGGCTCTTTTTCAGCATCCCTGAGAGCACGAGCGGCCCGTGCGTTACCCATGTTCCCCAGACACACGCGTGCAACGTCCAGGCGACGACTCTTCACACACATCCGCGCCATGTTCTCCCACACTGCCTCACTGGAGATGCAAATACACCAGAAAAAAAGGTGTTGTTTTTTTTTTATAATGATGTTGTTTTCAGAAAAGAAAGTTAAATTTTTATATTTTTAGGAGTCTAGAATGAAGCAATATGCGATAAAATCTGCTTTTTGGCAAGTGTTCCATTTCAAATCTGCACTGTTCTAAAGTGTTTGAAACATGCACTGAAACATAACATGAAGCGGCAAATCTGTCTTGAAAGGGCGCAAGGATGTTTTAAAGATGATATTTGTGGAAAACTCTTCACACATCAGCACTTAGCAGCTGCTCTTTGAGTGTTTCTGTGGTTTCTCTCTCCATTCCACCTCATGAGCAAACCGTCCCAACTATGCATGGAATGACCCCATCAACACCCAGCACTCTCTCGCCCACATTCCCTCTCTCCCACTCGCTTGGCCCTCCGTGCCCTCCCTGCTTTTTTCATCCACTCCCATCTGGTCTTTATTTATCCAAAATCCCCCCATTCTCTCATTTTTTCGCTCCGTTCGGCTTTTAGTAGATACAGATGTGGGCTGTTTATTAGAGTTAGGCAACAGGAAATTCCCTGAATCTTTGGGGGCCCAGAACTGGAAAAGGAACAACAGAAAAGTAGAATGAGAAGCAAATCCAACCAGAGTGAATTACGATTTCCCGTCTTTTGGATGAAACATGAAAATAAAAGTACATTTTTACATTGTTTCGAGTGGTTGCAAGACCAAAAAAAAACCCTCAAGTCTCTATGACCTTCTAGTCTCTTGGCTTCAGTTTGCATCTGTTAATTTAATGTTTGTTGAACTCAGTCTGGAATGTTCAGAGCAATCATAAGAATACTGATTTTAGTTTGAATTCTGAAGTTAAGCCACTTCTTTGATCAAAAATGATGAGGTTGATGTCACAAAAAGTTCAATTTCAAGCTTTAGTATAGCAAAAGTGTGAGATTTTATGTAACTTTTATATTTACAAATGCTGAATTAGTGTGAGGGACATCTGATTAATGGGAAAATGTTGATTTCAATACAAATACATGTTATAATCATATTCAGAGAGCTCCCATAGTGCCCATATCTTACAAAAATGACCAATAATAATAGGGATTTGATGCCTGAGGTGGGAAAATGTGCTTTTCTGGAGGTTAAATATTTTATTAATGCTGTGGGGTGTTCAGAAAATTAACACATCTTGCTAAAAAAAAAAAAATCTAAAAAAGTCCAAATCGTACCAGTTTTGAGGAATGACTCTTAAAAGCAAACCTTTAATTTTAAGAGTGTGTAGAATGCAAAATGATTCCATGGATGTTAAAGGTTCTTCATGGAATCCTCAAAGCTGATATAGCATCTTTATTTTTAGGAGAATCTGAGCTTTAATATTTAAGTGTTACTAGACCAAACATCTCTATAAATACATGATATTTCATCTTCTGCTCCATTAATAACTAGCCCACTAAGTCAAAGAGAGAAAGAGGACGGGTGTTGCATTCTGTTCTGTCTGCTTTCCTTCCAGGAAACACATCCTGTAGCTGGAGTAACGTGTTTGTCACCGACCAAGAGAGAGAGAGAGAACTTATTCCCAAGCACTCCAACCCTCTCATCCCAGTCCTTCTGAGCTTTTCAGGGATATAACACGCACACGCTCGCACGTGAACATGGGAAACTGGTTGGAACGAGTAATCTGAGATAAGCGAGCGAGTGTGGGAAAGAACGAGAAACACCGAGACTGCATCACGCATACATTCCTCAGCAGGGAGACGAGGAGAAAAAAACGACCCTGCACACATCTGGAGGAGAAAGGGGGAGGAACGGACGGGCAGAGAGAAGCAGGAGAACGGAGCGAGTTAAAGAAAGCGTGCGTGTTTATGTGATGGCCTTGGAGGTCCCGCGTCCAGCCCTACGAGCCGCAGTGACCCCCGACTCCGAGGAAGAGGGTTAGAGACTCAACAGACACAAGAATGAGTGGCGATGTCCTCTAGCTAGCCTCTCACAGCGTTCATGCCGCTCTGCGTTTCTGCGTAGCGTGCACGTGTACCCGTGGACGATTCAGGTGTTCGGGCGCTCCGGCGGGTGTATGGCCGTGCGCAGGCTGGTGATGGTGGCAGCGGCGGTGGCCCTGCTGTCTCTGGTGCTCAACAACGTGGCGACGTTTAGCTCCAACTGGGTGCTGCAGGTGCTGGAGGACGGACGGCGACGGAACGTGGGGCTCTGGAGAGCGTGCGCGCATGAAGACACGCACGCTCACGAGCCCACAGCCTGCCAGAGACTCAGCTGGGGATCGGAGCTCGCAGGCTATCAGGAGTCACGCAGCACTGTCAAACGTGAGTCTGTCATACAACTCGAGTATAAGGGAAGAGACGCTAGCAACCGCTGCAGCAAACAGATTTCTGCACATTTTAATGCATGGACACCATTTACTTATTAGGTTTTGAACATGTTGCTAAACATATAACTTTAGAGCTAAGAATGATTTTGTAAGCATAATATCCAAAGCATGTCTTATTGAAAGTTATTATGATGTAAAAAAAAAAAAAAAACACAAAAATGTGACTAACAATTACATAATGATGTTTAGTAAAAATACACTGAAATACTGAAATTCAACTCTAATGAATATATATTTATATATACACACACCTAATAAATATAATAATATATATATAAAATGTAATAATAAATGTATATTTTTTGCAATTTAATATCATAATTGAACACACACAAACATTTTTATATATATAATTTATTCCATTTTTTTATTTTATAAATTTTTTATTTAATACTATTCAATTTTATTATTTTAATTTGATAACATTTATATATATATATATATATATATATATATATATATATAAATATATACACACACACATACATAACAAGAACATTTTACAACAAAATATAATATTATATAAATAATATATTAAACATATATAATATATACGAAATATAATAATAAAAACTCCAAAACTATTAAATTATATATATATATATATATATATATATATATATTATTTTAGTTTTTGCAATTTCACAATTTTAAATAATGTCACACACACAAACATTTAATAATTAAATATTAAAATAACATTAAATTAATAATTAAAAATAATACAACTTAATAAATTATATATATATATATATATATAATTTCTTCAAATTTAGTATTTTAATTTTATTACATTTATATATATATATATATATATATATATATATATATATATATATGTATGTATATAGGCATGCACGCACACACACACATTTAATAATGAAAATAAAAATATAATAATATATAAAATATATAATATATATGAAAATGTAACAATGAAAATTCCAATACACTAAATATATGTTTTAGTATGTTTTGCCATTTAAAATGATAATTTTAAATAATTTAACAAACACACAAACATTAAATTTAAAAATGTACAATAATATTAATTTAATAATTAAAAATAATACAGTTGAATAAAGATGTATACTTAATCATTTAGTTTTACTATTCTTAATTTAGAATTTAATTTATTATTTATTTTAATGTATTCTCTTTCTGGCAATTTTGCTTTATTAAAATTAATAAGTAAATAAATTAATTTAGGTGAGCAGAAATCTGTCAAGTTTAAGATATCTTAAGCTTCCATATGAATTGGCAGTCTTAAAATCTTCTGTATAAAATTATTTTCTCTTTAAATCTGAGTTCTAGATGTTTACAGCTCATTTTTGTTTAATTTGGCATCAACTTGATGTCTGGCTAGTATTAAACCATGGCAACTATCACTGGAAGAACAAGCAAGCAGAGATTTGCTGGCCTGTGTCATGCAGCCTGGCACGTCTGTCCATCTCTCCTGATTTAGAAATAGGAAACGGATGGACACAGTGAAGGATTGTCTTTCAGGATGTGACACCCACATTGGCACAGTTGTGTCTTAGGGACATCTGCAGCTGGATCTTCCTTACAATGATTCAGATCCTCTACCTACACACACACACACACACACACACGCAAACGCACTCCTCTGCTCGTACATGTTCATGTGAATCAGTGAGTCACTGAATCATTTACGAAGCATTCCTATTTCTGTTTTTGTGATTGCAGTTCAGTTTGACATGATGCGGGCATGTAACCTGATGGCTACAGTGGCTCTGACCGTGGGTCAGCTGATCTTCCTGTTTGGGTTACTGGAGATAAGCCCCATTACCCAGGATTCTCAGTGGTGGGAGGAAGCCATCGCTGCCCTGTTCCAGTTAGCAAGTGAGTGTTCAAACCCGTCGCTAACAAACACTAACAGCCCCTTTTAGGAGCTTCAACAAGCCTGACGTAAAAAACCACACGCCCATCTTCAAACAACACATTAATTCTTCAATATCAAGCCGTCTGTCCTCAGAGATACGGCCTCTATTGTCCTGTGTTTGTTGTTCTGCATTTTGAGAAAGGAAAGATGGAGCTTTGAGGATCTATAACAGAACAAACATCAACAAAGCACAGCAGCCTGAAGCTACACACAATTCAACAGGAAACAACAGAGTCCTGGCCAGAGGCCCGATCACAAATTAAATCAACTCCCATTTGGGACGTACACAGGCCTGTCTCTCCAAAACTCACTGTTGATGTATGAAAGTGAACTGGCTGTGATGCAACCTTGTTTTATTGTGCATACCTATACTATTTGCATAGATGTTTAAATGCTAACTTGCATACTTAAACACATGCTTGTTGATGGACTATTAGTGAATGGACAGTTGATGTGCGTGTATGAGTGTTGTCGGTAATGATCTGCAAACTGATGGTAGTAGTTATTATAGAAACACCCAGAACATCCTAGCAACCACTTTGCAATCTCCACCCTAGAAAACAGTAGCAAAGCCCTAGCAACTACTTTGAATTGCATAGCAACTGCAGTGACCACCATAACGAAGACCTAAAACACCCTAACAGGTACCTAGCAACCACCCAAAAAAATTAGCAACACCTAGAATACTGTTGCAATGCCCTAGCAACAATCCAGAACACCCCAGCAACCACCTAGCAACTGCCACTGTAGAAAGCCCAAGCAAAGTCCTAGGCACCATTTAGAATACCATAACAACTGTCCAGAACACCATAACAATGACCTAAAACACCCTAACAACTGCCTAGCAACACTCTAGCAGTGCCATAGCAACCACCCAGAACACACCAGCAACCACCTAGCAACCTTCACCCTAGAAAACCCTAGTAAAGCCATAGCAACCACTTTGAAAACCACAGCAACTGCCGAGAACACCATAACAATGACATATAACACTGTAACAGCCACCGAGCAACCACTCATAACACCATAGCAACCACCTAGCAAATGCCACTCTAGAAAACCCAAGCAAAGCCCTAGCAACCATTTAGAATAGCTTAACAACTGTCCAGAACACCGTAACAATGACCTAAAACACCATAACAACCACCCAGAACAGCACGGCAACCATCTAGAACAATTTAGCAATGCTGTAGCAACCACCCAGAACACTATAACAACCGCCTAGCAACTGCTACTCTAAAAACGCAAAGCCCTAGCAACCATTTAGAGTTGCATAACAACTGTCCAGAACACCAATACCATAAAATACCTTAACAACCACCTGCAACCACCTAGAATGCTCAAGCAGTGCCATAGCAACCACCCAGAACACCACAGTAACCACCGAGTGACCTCCACCCTAGAAAACCCTAGCAAAGCCCTAGCAACCACTTTGAATACCTCAGCAACTGCAGAGAACACCATAACAATGACCTAAAACACAGCAACAGCCACATAGAAAATACTCATAACACTGTAACAACACCTAGAACACTCTAACTATGCCCTAGCAACCATCCAAAACACCCCAGCAGCCACCTAGCAATTGAAACTCTAGAAAACCCAAGCAAAGTCCTAGCAACCATTTAGAATAGTGTAACAACTGCCCAGAACACCATAACAATGACCTAAAACACCCTAGCAACCACCTAGAATGCTCTAGCAATGCCCTAGCAACTAGCCAGAACAAACCCAGCAACCACCTAGCAACCTCCACCCTAGAAAACCCAAGCAACCATTTAGAATAGCAAAGAAACTGCCCAGAACACCATAACAATGACCTAAAACACCAAAACAAACACCTAGCAACCGCCCAGAACACTCTAGCAATGCCATAGCAACCACCCAGAACACCACAGCAGCCACCTAGCAACCTTGACACTAGAAAACCCTAGCAACCACTTTTGAACAGCATAGCAGCTGCCCAGAACAGTATGACAATGACCGAAATACCACCTAGAACACCCTAGCAACCGCCTAGAACCCTCTAGCAATGCCAAAGCAACCCTGCTGAACATCACAGCAACCACATAGCAGCCTCGACCCTAGAAAGCCCTAGCAACCACTTTGTACAGCATGGCAACTGCCTAGAACACCATAACAGTGACCTAAACTACACTAACAACCACCTAGAACACTCTAGCAATGCCATAACAACCACTCAGAACATCCTAGCAACCACCTAGAACACTCTAGCAATGCCATAGCAACCATTTAGTGACCGTCACCCTACAAAACCCTAGCAACCACCTAGATCATATGGCTGCACTATTTGGGGAAACACTTTTTTGTGATTAATTGTGACCGATTTAAAATGCAGTTTTTAAAAGAAAAAAATAACTTTTTGTAGGGCTACAAGATTTGGGCAAATATATGAATATAATAATAATAATAATAATAATAATAAATATTATTAATACTCAACATTAAAAGTACACTTTTGTAAAATTTCACTGTAAATTAAAATTTAGTATTCAAGAAAAAAAAATTAACAGCACTAATATTTATGTCTAGATTTTTCTTTTTTTTTTTTTAAGTCAAACCTTCAGGCTTTCGATAATCATAATAACGATAATTCGATTTTAGTTTTATTACAAATAATCATACTACCCTAGCAACAACCCAGAACACCCCAGCATTATGGCACTCACATTTTATTCACTCACTTTGATCACAGCGGGTGTTTTCCTAACCTCAGGTCATTTTTTAATGGAAACTCTGTTTATTTCCCATGCCAGATAATGAACTCTAGACAGTCTTGTTTCAGAAAAAACTTCTTTTCAGTTTCATCAAAGCCGCCCACGGCTGCGGTTGTGCTACGATGGTGGTCTAATACTAGTGAAGTATATCAGTGCAGCTAATAGTGCACAATGTGTGTGTCGTTTTAAGTGTGACAATAGTTATATTTAGCTAACAGGGGTCCAGAGCACCAACGGCAGCCGCACAGCTCCAGAGAGCGACAGTCAGGCGCCAGGATATCCCTGCTCAGGACGAGGAAGTGTCTGTAACTACCTGTTATGCAAACCCAGAGCCGCAGAGGAAAGACGGGGAGGGGGACTGTGACAGTACGGAGGGGGCCAACGAGTGTCAGAGTTATTAGACATGGACTTCAATGGGAATTGATGATATTTTAAGAAGCACAGAGCAATAGGGAAGAAAGAGAAGTGGACATATGTGACGCCACAAGGAGCATGTTTCATCAGGACGCGTCTAGAATCTCCCACAGTGTGCGTGTGTGTGTGTGTGTGTGTGTGTGTGTGTGTGTGTGATGGGTGGAGGAAACAAGTGTCCTGATTAACTGTCCCCGCAATACTGGGTCTGTTTACACAATCTCTAGGGACAGACTATGTCTGACAAAACTAAAACAATTATGTCCTCATACCGCAATATAATTTATAAACAAGCACAAACTGCTTCCATTAAGTAAACCAATCAGATGCAGGGAAACCATCAACTCTGTAAACATCCATATGCACATCAGAGATTTCCTACTATATTCTCATAGTTTAAGTGCATTGACTAGACATTTACAGAACGGCGCCATTGAACAGGGACTTTCTTTCAGACACCTTAATCACCTCACTCAAAGACACACAAATGATGGCTCAAGGCTAGTTTTGGGCCATTTCATTTCCATTCTAGAGTACTTTGTGTTAATGAGAGTGCAAGCTTAATAATATAATAGTTTTGGATCAAAATTCTGATTAAGCCACATGAAAACGGTAATATACATAGATCTGTGATCTGTTAATGAATCAAACCACAGGCATATTATTTGGCAACCATAAAGAGCCTACTGCGAGGCTAATGAACATTTGCTTGGTAGAAGAATGTTTACGAATGTCAGAACCATAATTTTCAACAAATAAGTAAGCAATAATAATAATAATAATAATAATAAGATCCAAAACACCTCAGCAACCCCCCAAAATGAAAATGTAATTACTATACACTAATTTTCCAAATAAATAAATACATAAATAAATAAATATATTTACTAATTTTAATTGTAACTAATTTTACCGTATTAATTTTAAAATAACAATTAAAAAAATATAAATCATAAAAATAAAATGTAATTTTTTTTTTATTTACAGATGTACATCTTTTTGGCTATATTTGGGATTTGGGATTTGTGTTATTCTATATAATTCATTAAAATTGAATGCAGATAACTGGGACATTAAAATGAAAGATATTTTAATGAATTAAAATGAAATGAATGCTGCATTTTTACATTTTAAAAGCATTACACATAAAAAAATAAATCTATTGAATATTAATGATTAAATACAGCATAAATACGAAATACATTTCTAAACATGTTCAGTATTGTTCTAGTGGAATATATAATCATATTTTCATATATACATATATATAAAAAATGAAAATGTAATTATTATACTCAAATTTCAATAAATAATAAAAAAAAAAAACTATATAAAATAATTACTGAAAATTTGCATTCGTTTGGTAAAAGATTGTTTCCTAGTGGCCATTCAAAACATTAAAATAAAATTATTATAGAACCATTTTCAACAACTAATAATAAAAAATAATAAAATGTTATACTTTTTTTTTTTTTTTACATTTTACTATTATTTATTATTATTATAATTATTATACACCAATTTTCTAAATAAATAAATATTTTTACTCACTTTAATTCAAACTAATTGTAGCTAAATGTAATTTGTACAAATTTTCAACAAACAATTAAAAAAATATATAATACAAGTAAAATAAAATGATTTATTTATTTAAAAATATACATTTTGGGCTATAGCAGTGGTTTATAAAAGTAAACAGACATTATAATGTCTATAATGAATTTCCATCAATGGCTAAATGTAATTTTTGTCATGACAAATCAATAAAATCAGCAACCACTCAGAATAACCCAGTAACACCCTAATATTATTCTAGGACATGGATGCTTCCATGTGACTTACTAAATGACATGAAAAAGTGTGATCTAGATAGCATTTAGCATTACTAAATTGTAGTAATGCATTTAAAAGAAATAAAAGGTGACCTACATGTTCAAGCATGCACTTAAAAATCAGAAACAATTAAATGCATACTAAATGCTACATGAAATACAATCTAAAATGCATTTCCAAAATTGGATTAGAGACATATGGATTTAATCTGGATCAAGCCTGTACACATCAGGTTTGTCATGTGTAATTTTTCTGTTAGACTACAAACAACTAAACACATCTAAGAGGTTTTTATATATATATATATATATATATATATATATACTAGAAATAAAAAAAAATCCAAAAAACAAAATGTACAAGAATAAACAATCCATGAGAAAGTAAGTCAGAGACAGAGAGAGCAATATGTGAAGCAAAGAGAAAAAAAACCTTCTGTTCCTGAATAAATTCAATCGAGCCTGTTATTGTACATCATGTTCCAGTTCAATTGCACAAGTGTGTGTGAGTAAGAATCGCCAGATGAAACTGAATGAAACGGAGGGAAGGAAGGAAGAATGAAAGGATAGAGGAGAGAAGGAAGGAAAGGGGATGACACTGGGCCAAAAAAAGCCATATTCAAAAACAGAACGAACGAACGGATCGGTCGCTCTTGTTTCTGGCTAAACAAAACACGCATGTGTAACGCAATCCGAATCCTGTAACTCTTTCCATTTCGTTGCTCTCCTGCCCTGAATTCATCTCACATCCTCTGCGTTCTGTATTTCTGGGAATCTGCTGTTGTGTTTTTCAGGCCACAGTTATTAATAACACATGCGCTCTGAGTCTTTACAGGAAGCGGGAGACTTACTACTCCTATTAGTCAAAACCAGCCAAAACCAACTTGAATTAGTCAAAAGGGAAGGAGATTGAGCTATTATTATGGTTTGATGAATTAAAGGAATTTTTCGGGTTCAAGCTCTGTGGTCAGCTATGTGACATGCTTTCCAAAACCAGACAATGTAATTCAGGTTGGGAAAAAACAAATACAAGTTTTCTAGTGAAATGCACTTTCAGGTCTACCAGGAAAGCTAATGATGTAAATGTTTTTTATCGCCATCACAACTAAACTTTCTAAAAACCTCAATTATTCTTTAAAATGCTTGGTCAAGGCATTTTTTATATTATAGTATAGTATAAAATGTGGAGTAACTGTTCGCAATTAAACCACTAATATTTTTTTGTTAAATTAACAATTTTGTTACATTTTTGGTCCACATTTGAAAAGACAAACCCAAAATATAGAAATTCAGGCAAATTCAATACCCTTAAAAAGGTCAGTAAAAAGATGTGATTAGCAATTTATGATCACTGCCTTTAATATGATGTCAAAGAGATTGAATATTGAGTGGGAAAAAATACATTTTAATTAAAAAAAAAAAATTTCAATAATGTGGATAACATTCAATTAGCATATTTTTAATTATATAAAGAAAGAAAAAATAAAATTAATGCTGTTTTTTAAAAGTTTAGTAATAATTAAAAGTAATTCTTATTATTATCATTATTTAAAACAGTTGAGTCCATTTTTTCAGGATTTTTGATGAAGAGAAAGATCCAAAGATCACCATTTATCTGAAATAAAAGCTTTTGTAACTTTTGGAGAGAGTATAATTTTTTGGGAGGGATAAAAATGATAAAAATGAATACTTTTATTTTGCGAGGATGCATTAAAGTGATGATAAGGACATTTATAACGTCACAAAAGATTCCTATTTATCAAATAAACCTGAAAAAATTCAAATCGGAATATTAGAATGATTTCTTAAGGATCATGTGACACTGAAGTCTAAAGTAATGTTGCTAAAAATTCATCTTTGAAATCACAGGAATAAATTACATTTTAAAATATATTCAAATAGAAAACAGTTATTTTAAATAGTTTTTGCTGTACTTTGGTTAAAATAAATGCAAGCTTGGTGGGCAGAAGAGACTTTAGAAAAACATTAAAAATCTTCCTGTTCAAAAACTTTTGACTGGTAGTGTGTATATAGTAAGAAAGGAATAAGGAATAAGGAAATACAGATTGACTGGTTTTATCCCATTTTCTAAAACTATGTCCTGTTTCTCTCCTTTTCTGCAGGTTTTGTGCTGGTGATCGGCCTGGTGACATTCTACAGGATCGGCCCCTACACTCATCTGTCCTACGCCTGCTACGTTAACATCACAGCTTGCTTGTTTGCCACGCTAGCGGCCGCCATGCTAATCTGGAATATCCTGCATCGCCGAGACGACTGCATGTCTCCGTCGGTCATCGTCATCAGCAGATCTCTGGCCACACCCTTCAGGCCACGCCTAGACAATGACTATGTAGAGTCACCATGCTGACACACAAACAGGGTGGATATTTAGACGGACGGACACAAATGCAAATGTGAGAGGATTTCTACCATTTCACGTGAAGCTGATTTCCTGGACTTCATGCTTAAGGATGAGGATCATGTGACCGCAAATGGAATGGAACTCATTTAAACACAGGAGCAGGACTGTGGATTGTGAAGAATACAACTGACAGATAAAGATCAAGCTGGATCTTGACACGTTTATATTCAGAAGTGCACTTATGAGAAAGTAGAAGCACATTCGTATGCACATGTATCTGGCATAGTTCTATGAAGCATGGCGCTTCAGATTGCAAAAGGAGTTTAGGCATTGAATATTGCTCCCAGGTCAATTGAATACAGTGCTTAAAGGCCCGCATGGAATCTGCACTTTCATACATGTTTTCTGCTAATTGAAGGGAAAAAAATTCAGCATAAATTTAAATCAGCAAATTTTACTAAGGCCTGTCCAATGTATAGAAGTCCATTTCCGCCACTGAATAAAAAATCTAAAAGGTTATTGTGACTTCTTATCTTACAATCCTGACTTTTTTCTCAGAGTTGCGTGATATAAACTTGCAATAACGAGTTATAAAGTTAGATTTGCGAGATGTAAAGATATAAAGATTTTATTTTTCACAACTGAGTTTATATCAAGCAATTCTATGAAAAAAAGTCAGAATTGCGAGATGATAACTAAAAACTAGCTTTTTTCTTGCAAATGCGAGTTTATATCACAATTCTGACTTTTTTTTCAGAGTTGCGTGATATAAACTCGCAATTGCGAGTTATAAAGTTAGATTTGCGAGATACAAAGACTTTATTTCTCACAATTGAGTTTATATGACACAATTCTATGAAAAAAAGTCAGAATTGCGAGATGATAACTAAAAACTAGCTTTTTTCTTGCAAATGCGAGTTTTTTATCACAATTCTGACTTTTTTTTCAGAGTTGCGTGATATAAACTCGCAATTGCGAGTTATAAAGTTAGATTTGCAAGATACAAAGACTTTATTTCTCACAACTGAGTTTATATGACGCAATTCTATGAAAAAAAGTCAGAATTGAGAGATGATAACTAAAAACTAGCTTTTTTTCTTGCAAATACAAGTTTATATCACAATTCTGACTTTTTTTTTAGAATTGTGAGATATAAACTTGCACTTGCTAGTTATAAAGTTACATTTTAAGGGAGAAAAAAAAGGACTGATATGTTCTCAGAAAAGTTTATATCTCAGAATTCTGACTTTATTACTCACAGTTGCTAGTTTATATCAAGCAATTCTGAGAAAGTCAGAATTGTGAGTTTATGTCTTGCAATTCTGACTTTATAACTCACAATTGCAAGTTTATATCATGCAATTCTGAGGAAAAAAGTCAGAATTGTAAGTTTATATCTTGCACTTCTGACTTTATAACTCGCAATTGCAAGTTTGTCATTCAATTCTGACACAATTTCTCAAAATTGCACGTTTATATCTCATAATTCTGATTTAACTCGCAATTGTGAGATTATATCTTGCAATACTGACTTTATACGTCACAGCTGCAAGTTTATATCACATGATTCTGACATCATTTCTCAGAATTGCAAGTTCATATCTCTCAAAAAAAAAAACAGAATAGTGAGTTTATATCTCGCAATTCTGACTATTATTTCTCAAAATGGCAATTTATGTCTCAATTCTGACTTTTTACTTTCAACTGTGAGTTTATATCTCACAATTCTGAGAAAAAAAGTCAGACTTGTAAACTCGAGATAAAAAGTCGCTTTTATTCAGTGGCGGGAACAGGCTTCAATACCAGTCACATTTTACTACATTTTATTAGTGTTTTGCATAAAAAACCCAGCCTAACTTTAGAGACATTGCAATAATTAGCATTATGACACTGTGTTTATTACAAATAAGCCCCTAATTACATTTGCCCCCAAATGCTTTTGAAAATCTGGAATCTGAGGGTGCAAAAAATCTAAATATTGAGAAAATGTCCTTTAAGGTTGTCCAAATGAAGTTCTTAGCAATGCATATTACTAATCAAAAATTACGTTTTGATATATTTACGGTAGGAAATTTACAAAATATCTTCATGGAACATGATCTTAATATCCAAATGATTTTTGGCATAAAAGAAAAATCATTAATCTTTAACCATACAAATGTATTTTGGCTATTGCTACAAATATACCTGTGCGACTTATGACTGGTTTTGTGGTCCAGGGTCACATAAATTAAATATAAAACCGTGAAATAATATAATGAGAACAGAAAAATGTGCTTAATTGCCAAGAAAAAGTGCTTAATTGCTTCATTTTAAAGCAGAAAGGAATCTTCTTCTTTTTTTTTTAAATGGTCAAATGACTCTATAATATTTAATCTACCAATATGAGAGGGAACGAGATCATGGAAATCAAGGAGATTATTTATTTGATTTTTGATTTTCAGTAATGAGAACTGCAGTGAAATGTTGCCATTAAAACCATGTTTTAGAGCTTGAAGTATTATCAAATGAATCCAACATATTCAATCTAGGAACATGAAGGCGACAAGATGAAAATCTGGAAGAGCAGATTCTGTGCAGGTCTGGTCATTTGGTACCAAAATTATTTTATTGACTTCTGCCTGTGCGTTCATCTGTGACAATACATCTGACGTTACATAATCTACAAGACGCCCAATGAGCAAACTCTGTATAGTCACCAATAAGAAGGAGAAGATCTGAAACCGTCATAATTTTATGACAGACTGGAACTATATTGGTTCAGTAAACAATAGACATTAATATTTGCTAACCTGTGCCTGTGGTACCCATATATGAGTATAATATAGAGCTATATTAAGTATATTATTAAAATTTCACATTTCACCCCGAGCGGGACTGGTATAATATTATTAAAGAAATAAACAAAGCCATTCAACACTCAAAAGGGGATTTTTGGGCTTGACTGTGTGTGTGAGAGAGATCGTGAGCACAGAAGAGAGTCAAGGACAGTTTGAATGAGAGGAAATGAATGGAGACACTCATTATACTCTACTGTGACCCTTGATTCCAGACTGACACTTGAAAGATGATAACATGAGAGTATATTAATTAATGGTACAAAAATGGATAGCTCACCCAATTCAACATGATAATACCATGAAATGTTTCTTAAGCAGCAAATCAGCATATTAGAATGTTTACTGAAGGATCATGTCACATTGAAAACTGGAGTAATGATGCTAAAAACTCACAGGAAATGACATTTTAAAACACTTATTTTAGGTTATTGGATGAGGAAACCTTTCAGGTGCACTAACTTTTAAAAGGTGAAAGGTTAAAGGTCATATAAACATATCCGACAGTCCGTGCCACAGGCAAACCCTACGGGGATCCGTCACGGTTCTTGAGAATGTGATTGTTAAAGATAGGCATCAATAGATCACTCAACTCAAGAGCTTTTCCTCTCCTCGCCGTTTCATCTGTTGCTAAAACGAACTAAAACAATACAGCAGGAATGTACAGTACACACGCCCCGTACAGTCATGGAAATATGTGTCTTTTACGGTAGTGCTCTCTCATACACTCCGGCGTCTTTTGGGAAGCCGCTACACACACCTACATATAAACATCAGCAACCTTACAAGCACGCAAAGTACAATTACAATTCCCATTATAAACATGAAACGCACACACACCCTTCCCAAAAGCCACTTCTGGATATTTCATTCGAAACAGGGAGGCAGTGTGTGTGTGTCTGTTTAGATTACTGTATCCTCTCTGGAAATATGACAGGGAATGCATTTTGTGTCTGAAATCAATGACAACACTCTATAATGTAAACGTCCGCCTCACTGTTACCTCATTTATAAGTGGTAAATCATTTTTATGATAAAGATCACTTTACATAAAATCGCTCTTTTCGCTGGAACGGATAAATGGTAGTCATGCCATCTCGCACGTCCTCCACATTCACCCAGACCACAGGCAGGCAGATGTGAGGATGTTTCACTCACTCACAGCGATTCAGTCAAACACATGCGGATTACTTGTGTTTTTTAAAACCTAGTAAGCTGCCTAACTAGACAATTGACCAATATTTCGATTTTTTGAGATGATCAGCACAGTGTTGTTACTGTTAATTAAAAGTGAAGTATTATCAATTGTTTTTGTTAACTGAATTGAAGCTGAAGTAATATAAATATATGAAGAGTTTATTTCTAAAAACAGAATATTTAGTTTTTAACAATTTCAAAAATCATGTTTTTTCATTGTGCATTCCAATTAATCACCAATTTAAAAAACTTAGCTTACACACTAATTTATATATATATATATATATATATATATGGAAAAAATACTGAATTCTAATTTTAGATCACATTAAAATGTAAATTCTAAAAAAAAAAATTATGTTGGGAATATAACTAAAACTAAATCTAAAATAAAAATGAATGATTACAAATTAACAATATACTAAAAACATAGATTAGACTAAAAATATACAATAAAAGATCATTAAAGTTATGAATACAAATTGTAACAGTATATAAAAGTACTAACATAGCACTGGATCAGCAACAGCCAATTAGCTTTCATCTGCTGACATGTTAATTTTAGTATTATTCTATAATAGTTTTTATTTTGAATTAGCTTTAATTTTAGTACTTTTGTTGTGCTTTTGTGATTTTTAATAGTTTTTCTTAACAATTCTGAAGTTTTTTTTTTAGCATTTTCATTTTTAGATTTTAGTACTTCTGTTGTGCTTTTGTAATTTTTGGTATTTTGAAAAATATTTCTGTTTAGCTTAACTTAATATTTATTTTTTAGTAATTTTAGTATTTTTCCTTAAACATATCATATTTCAGTTAGTGGCCAAGGCAGAATTTCTAACCTACACATTTTTAATTTCATTTATTTTGAATAGTTTTTGTCAACAATTCTAAAGTTATATTTCTATATAGCTTAACTTGATATTATTATTTTTTTCTAAAAGTTCCCAAGTTTCATATAATATTTCATATAATATTTATCTTATATAATCTTGATTTCAATGAACTATTTGTAATAGTTTTTGTTAACAATTTTTGTTTGAGTATTTGGCAATCAATCATCCTCAACAAATCAGAATCAATCTCTACATTACTACACTACAGCACAGTATTGATCACTACAGATCAATACATATCAGTATTGATCACTAGAGTATTTTTCTGGCCAATAGATTCATGTTCTAGAACTCTCTATTCTATCTATCTATTCTATCTTCATTCTAACCCCAGGTGAACACCTCTGGTGTGACTTTCTACATTTAAAGTCACACCAGAGCTGTTCAGCTGGGATTAGGACTTGGCTTTATGCAGACTGGTCAAGTTCTTCCACACTCACACTGACTGAATCAAACATTTCTCTATGAACCTTGCCTTATACACAGAGGTATTGTTAGAATAAAAAAGGGTCCTGTCCAAACTTTTGTTATAAAATTAGAAGGACACAATTCTCTAGAATATCATTATATGTTTAAACGTTAAAGTAGTCAAACCTGTTCATTAGAAGGGGGTGTCTCAATACTTTTGGCAATATAGCATGAGTGCATGAGTGTTGAATTTGCACCTGTGTGCGTGTACCTTTTGATGAGTTTTATGGCTTTAAAAGCTTCATCCATGTCCCCTATTGTGAGGTAGAAGCTGAAGTTCAGCATGGCGTCTCGGGTCTGCTTCTCACAGCTCTCCAACCCCACAAAGTCTCGGAGGGCTCGCCGTACCACCATCTGAGGGGACGAAGGCACCTGGGGCGTGGTGGTGGGAGTCGAGACCACCTGCTCTCCATCTTCACCCAGCTGAGAAGACAGAAAGAAACATTCATTAACGAAAAATGCAAAGTGCAAACACTCTTTTATAAATTATTGAAACAAATATGAATGAAGAGAGAAAGTGATATCCGATGATTTTTCTCTTAAATGACCGCTGGGTAATTGTGAGGTACTCACATCAGGGAGAACAAGCCCTCCCCTCCGAAATAAGAGCTTAGCAGTGGCAGGGCAATGAGAATGAAAATGCACAACAGAATGAGAAAAACATGCAGAAAAAGATGCAGGAAAATTAAAGTAAAGGGGTGAATAATACAGACGCATACAGATTGACAGGAAGGACAGGAATGGAGGGTTTCTGTGTGTCTATACCTTGCAAATATAATAGTAATATGGTGTATCTAAAGCCAGTAGAGAGAGCAGCGAAGCAGGTTTAGGCTGCGAGTCCTGCAGGAGAAGACCGTGTTCCTGTGTCACAAAAAATGTCACCACCAACACATCGCCCTGCCAGGAGAGACAAAAAAAATTTATATACTTTAATTTTATTAACCCTCATGATGTATTTCGGTCTATTTTGACCAGGAAGAAACACATACAGTTTTCAAAAATAAAATCCATAGTTTTTAGTACAGGAACCAAAGTAAGCCAATACTATATTGATTTGTTTCAAATCTGTTTTTAAGAGAGAAACGTTGTAACCAAAGTTATAATTTCTGAATTTCCGTCTATTCTGAAGCAGGTACAGTATAAAGTTGATGGGTAAAAAAACACAAAATTTGTTTTTTTATTTTTCAAATCAAGTGTTTCAAATTTGAGGTTGACATCACCAAAAAAATTGATTTTATTTAGGTGCTAGACTTAAAACGTTTAAGCTTTAAAATTAAACCTAATTTATAATTACATGTATATGACTTGAAAATACAAAAAAAATATTTAAAAATGTAATTAAAAAAACTGTAAAATATTTTTACTATTTAAAATAACTGTTTTCTATATGAGTATATTTCAATATGTAATTTATTCCTGTGATTCCAAAGCTGAATTTTTAGCATCATTACTCCAGTCACATGATCCTTCAGAAATCATTCTAATATTCTGATTTGGTGCTCAAAAAAAAGAATATTATTATGTTGAAAATTGCTGGGTAGAATTTTTTTCAGGTTTCTTTGATGAATAGAAAGTTTAGAAGAACAGCATTTATCTGAAATAGAAATCTTTTGTAACATTATAAAATGTCTTTATCATCACTTTTGATCAATTAGAAGCATCCTTGCTAAATAAAAGTATGCATTTCTATATTTTCTTTCTTAAAAAATATAAGCATTTCCAAGCTGATCTTTGGATCTTTCTATCCATCAAAAAATCCTGAAAACAAAGTACTCAACTGTTTTAAATATAATAATAATAAATGTTTCTTGAAAAGCATATAAGCATATTAGAATGATTTCAGTCATGTGACACTGAAGACTTGAGTAATGATGCTGAAAATATAGTTTTGATCACAGGAATAATTTACATTTTAAAATATATTAAAATAGAAAATTTTAAATAGTAAACACATTTCAGAATTTCACAGTTTTTGCTGTACTTGTGATCAAATAAATGCAGAACATATGCATTTACATATATTATGTTGTGTTTTACCTTCTCTGTTTGTGATAGGCTGCTGCTGTGGAGGTCAGAGTTCAGAGAAACTGTTTCACACACAAACAGACGTGGCTCGTTCTCGTCCCAGAACTGAGAAACAGGGCAGCGGGCGGCCAACTCCCCCTCGCACTGAGATCTTAAATTCAAATACAATTTCTCACAATGAACATTTGCTTGTCTATATGCACCTTCATCATTTATGTTCCTGAGACCACACAACCACAAACATAGGTACCTTTGACTGTCCTCGGACTGTGCGAGACTGCTCTCTGGCCTCCCTGTAAAGAAGTCGAAGTACGACAGGGTGTCCAGCTCGATGTCATAGAAATACACTTTGTTATCCGGCCTTCCATTCACCTATGTACAAAACACATCATATATATGTTATATCTGTTATACATAACAGATTAATGTTGATTAATCTTCTATGACATGTAAGTGAACAATACCATGCATTAAACTTTGTATTTAAACTTGGTCTTTTCTGTACCTGTGTAATGAGGATGCTCAACTGACTGCCGCTGGCATTGCATTTTACTGATCTTAGAGCACCCAGGTCAGGAATGAGCTCAGAGAGGTTCTTTGTGACGCCCATGGCTTTGGCCTCCCTGTGCACACAAACACACACATTATAAACACATGTATACATTTACACGTTTGAGTAGATTAGTGTGTGCGTTTACCTGCGTGTGAGGTCAAAAACTCTGATGTGACAAGTATCTGTTCCCACAGCCAGGTAAGATCCACACACACTCAGGAGTGTCGGGTTTCCTTCCGCTTCAGAAAACACCAACAACTGCTTCACGGTGCCCTGGACATTCACACACACACACAAACAAACATACACTTTTGAAACACAAACTTGGAAATGTGAGAAGCCACACATTTTCATATGGATGTGTGTAGAGTTTGGACGTGTGTGTGTACCTGTGGTGTGCGGATCTGGACGCGGTTTGGTTCAACAGTGTAAATGTTTTCTTCGTGAACTGCAAGAGCTGGAGACTCACACTGGAAAGAACCTGGCGATAAAAACAACAAAATTAATCAGAAAATGACCCTGGTATATAAGTAGGTGCTGATTCTGTGTGGTCCTGCAAATCATTATTAATGCGTTGTCTGGAATATTTAATGTGTTTATGGTACCTGTACTATGTAGGGTTTGTCCTGATGGCTCGTACACAGTGATATATTTCCCATTCCACACTGCAACCATATCCTGTACAAACAATTATGAAAATAATGTTGAAAAATTTTAAATAACTTGTTTAGCAAATTTAGAAATTGTAATAAAGAAATAAATAAATATATTTTAGTATTACATATAATTATTAAATTATTAAATCTAATTTTGCTAAATAAAAAGTATTTAATAGGCTATTTTTTTGTATACAATTTTATATATAGATAGTGATATATATATATATATATATATATATATCACTATATGTTTCTCATATTTGACCCTGGACCACAAAAACAGTCATAAGTGTCCATTTTTACATAATCTAAAAGATGAATAAATAAGTTTGTTAGCATAGGACAACATTTGGCCGAGATACAACTATTAGAAAATCTGGAATCTGAGGGTGCATATCCAGAAAATCGCCTCTAAAGTTTTCTAAGCAATGCATATTACTAATCCAAAATTACATTTTTATATATTTACGGTAGGAAATGTACAAAATATCTTCATAGAACATGATCTTTGCTTAATATCCAAATGATTTTGACCGATACAATGTATTTTTGGCTACAAATATACCTGTGCTACTTATGACTGGTTTTATGTCTAGGGTCACATATCATGTTGTGAACAATGACGCTAATGTGTGAGTTTATGGTAAACTTTCAGTACATTATGTTTGCAGAATGAGGTAAAACTATATAAGGGCTGTGTGCTAAATGCTGTCTTACTTTGGTGACTTGCACAGCTCTGATGTGTGTGTCTGTGTGGAAGGTGATGTGTGTGTTGGTGTTGAAGTTGGCCAGGCTGAGCTGTGTTGGCGTGAGCTGCACTGCTGCCATCTGCTGGCTGTAATGGGAACACATCACATGCTCTGACAAGATCACCACACAGCTGCTGCTGCAGACGGCCAGCAGATGAGAGCTCGAACCCCACTGCAGACAGAAAGACAGACACACACGTGGAGAGACTTCAGCAAACTGACCCATAACAAGTCATACATGAAGTTGGAAATATTCCTAAATATCTAAATCAACTGCTCACTTGTAGCTGTGAGATGTTTCCTTCCACTTCTGCTGGTGTTTGGAGTTTCCAGTGTATTTTCGCGTCTCCTTTCTGATCACTCACAGTCACCATGTGCCACAGAGCAACACGTCCTCTGCTGGTACCTGCTGCAAGAACTTCTGCAGATGAAAACACAAAAAGATTCAGATTACTTCTAAACAAAATCACACTTATAAAATCACTTATATTTGTGTTTTGGCAGATGTTTTTATATAAAACGACCTAAATTGTATTCAAGATATATGTTTCATCAATATGTGCATTGCTTTCAAAAACAATTTTAAATGGAAAACAATACTAAAGAAAAGTATTTGTGTAAGCATGTAAATTATTCAGAGTTGCACAGTTTTGTCACAGTGTCAGTCTTACGTTTAGAAGTGCAAAAGGAAACACAGTTGAGCAGCTCTCCTTTTTCAAATCCCAGAGACTCATCCAGCGTTAGAGCGTAATGATCATCCAGCTCCACATCCCACAGCCTACACAAATACACACACCATCAGAACACATGCAACATCTCAGGGCAACTGCTGAGAAATTATACAACACTTTTATATACAAGGTTTTAAAAAAACAACAACAGAACACTAAAATGTAATGTTAACCTGATGTGTTGTTCTCCTGATGCGTTGATGAGCAAACCATGTTCTGTCCACACAATATCGGCGTGCTGCCCACCTCTGCCACTGAGCTTCACCTGTACACACACCAGGGTTATTACAGTTAACTGAAACTAAAACCATAAAAAAAACCTAAAATGTAAAATATACAGGTCAAAAGTTTTTGAACAGAAAGAACAGAAGTCTCTTCTGAACAGCAACAAACTTTGATTTTTTTACTATTTAAAATCTCTGCTTTCTTTTTGAACATATTTTAAAATGTAATTTTTTCCCATGATTTCAAAGCTGAATTTTCACATGATCCTTCAGAAACCATTTTAACCATATTTATATACGCATATTGTGATTAGTTGCTCAAACAAAGACTTATTTTTATTATGCTGAAAACAGCTGTGTGGAATTTTTTCAGGTTTCGATGAATAGAAAGTTCAGAAGAACAGCATTTATCTGAAATAGAAATCTTTTACAAAATTATAAATGTCTTCAATTTTTAAAGCATCCTTGCTAAATAAAAGTACTAATTTCTATCATTTCTTTCCCCCAAAATTTTTTTGAGCTTTTGAATAGTTTCAGATAAATGCAGATCTTTGGATCTTTTTATTCATAAAAAAAATGTACTCAATTGTTTTAAATATTGATATTAATAATAATATATTTTTTTCTTGAACAGCAAATCTGCATATTAGAATGGTTTCTGAAGGACCATGTGACACTGAAGACTGGAGTAATGATGCTGAAAATGTTGCTTGATCACAGGAAAAAAATTACACCTTAAAATATATTCAAATATAAAGCAGTTATTTTAAATAGTAAACATATTTCACAATATTACTGATTTTGCTGTACTTTGGATCAAATAAATGCAGGCTTGGTGAGCAGAAGCGACTTCTTTAAAAACATTAAAAATCTCTTGACTGGTAGTGTTTATTTTTTACATTATTTTATTTTAACTAGTTTCCAAGGCAAAATTTCTCACTTCCACTTAGTGTAATAAGATGCACTAAAATAACTAAAACTAAAATAAAATGAATGAAAACTATACAGACATGTTTAAAAAAACTAATTAAAAAAAAATGTCAAAAACACAACAAAATTACTAAATATTTTCATGTACTAAAATAACTAAAATTGAAATAAAATGTAATAAAAAAAAACATTTAAATACTTTAAATGAATTTAAAATAAAATTATATGTAAAAATAAAAAACTTGTTTGGTTTTTGTGGTTGCATTTTAATATCTAATTGACATATGAGCTGTGATCTGATTCGCTGTTACCTTACTGATCTCCTGAGCGATTCCTTCCGGTCCAAGACTGAACTGAGAGAGCAGCAGTGAGTCTGTTACCACAGCGAGAACGGCCCTCCTCTTGGAGTACCACATCTTCTGTACCGCACTCTCAACAGACAGCAACGGCACACTCCGTGCTTGCTCATCCACACTGTACACACTCCCTAAATAACACACATACATACACGATTAAAACGAACACACGGTAACTGAACATCATTGCTAACCATCCCATCATCTCTCACCATCAGCTGTACTGATGTAAAACGCCAGTCCTTCCTGTGTTCCCAGTGCAAACACTGCTCCTTTATTGCTCTTCTTCCAGTTAAACATGTCTAGAGCACTTTCATCCCCGCTGACAGCAGCACGGGCCAGCATTGCCACATCCCTACAGATTAAAAAAACACACACTGAAGTATTCTTACAAAACAATATCTCTCTATACTTTCACAAGTCAAGATTTCCGCTCTAGTCCAGCTGACACTAAACTGTTCGGAAATCATTATGGCATTTATGTGATGCTCAACGAGACTCACTCAGTAGGCGGTGGAGGTCTAAAGATGCAACATGTGAGTGGTTTACTGTAGTCGTGTTTTATCAGAGGAGATCCCTGCAGTTTCCCTCTAGCATCCACCTTCCACACCACCATTACACCTGCCTGTAACACATACATCATTTCAACTCTAAACAAGAGCATTTATTATATAACACAGTGAAATATACACATATGCAATGTGTGTAACCTGATCTCCTGTGACCAGTCGGTTGCCATTACTGCTCCACTCCAGCACTGTGATGCAGGCGGTGTGTGTGTTGTTGGGCAGGGGTGTGTGTTCTCCTGAGGGGTGTGAGAGGAGCATGGTCTCACCTGTCTCCCATCCCACCGCCAGAAGGGGTTTGGTTGGGTGCCACTGCAACAACGAGGGGCTGAATCCCCGTTCCACATGACACAGCTCAACATGCTCTCCCTAAAACACACACAAACACACAGATATTACAGAACATAACGTCAGCATTGACACTACTTCACGAAAGAATATTCGATCTTTATCATAAAATAACATAACTTTTAAAAGTAAAATACAGCAAAAGCAGTAATATTGTTTTTTTTACTATTTATAATAATTGTTTTCTATTTGAATGTGTTTTAAAAAGTAATTTATTCCTGTGATCAAAGCCAAATGTTCAGCATCATTACTCCAGTCTTCAGTGTCACATGATCCTTCAGAAATCATTCTAATATGCTGATTTGCTGCTCAAGAAACATTTATTATTATTATTATTATTATTATCAATATTTAAAACAGTTGAGTACATTTTTTCAGGATTCTTTGATGAATAGATAGATCCAAAGATCAGCATTTATCTAAAACAAGTCATAAATATCAATAGAACAGTTTTTTTAATGTAAAAGAAATTATAGAAATTAATACTTTTATTTAGCAAGAATGCTTTAAATTGATCAAAAGTGACGATAAAGTCATTTACAATGTTAAAAAATATATTTTAGATAAATGCTGTTCTTTTGAACTTTCTATTTATCAAAGAAACCTGAAAAAAGTCTACACAGCTGTTTTCAACATAATAATAATAAATGTTTTTAAGCAGCAAATCAGAATATTACAATGATTTCTGAAAGATCATGTGACACTGAAGACTGGAGTAATGATTCAGCTTTAAAATCACTGGAATAAATTACATTTTAAAATTTTTAAATAGAAAGCAGTTATTTTTGAAATAAAAATATTTCAAAAATGTACTGTTTTTGCTGTACTTTGGATCAAATAAATGCAGGCTTGGTGACAACACTTTCAGTATTTAAAAAAAAACATTAAACATCTTTTGACTGTGTTTTTATATATATATTATTTATTTCTGTGATCAAAGCTGAATTTTTAGCATCATTACTCAAGTCTCACATGATCCTTTAGATATCATTCTATTATGTTGATTTGGTGCTCAAGAAAACTGTAATCATATTCTCATATATGCATTTTTTCAGGATTGTTTGATGAATAGAAGGTTCAATAGTCTTTAATGTTGCATTTGCTCAGTTTAATGCATCTTTGCTCAATAAAATTATTAATATTTTTTATTTTTTTACTAACTAACCCCAAACTTTTGAATCATGGTTTCCAAAAAATATGAAACAGCACAACCATTTTAAACATCAAATCGGCAAATCAGCATATTAGAATAATTTCTGAAGGATCATGTGACCATGAAGACGGGAGTATTGATGCTGAAAATATAGCCTTTGCATCACATGAATAAAATAAAAAAAAAATCCAAAAAAAGGATTTTGAATTTGTAATAATATTTCATAATATTGCTGTTTGTACTGCATTGCTGTTTAACTAATTACAGCCTTGATGAACAGAAAAGACTTTCAAAAACGTGTAGAAATCTTCCAGACCCTAAGTATCTTAACGCTACGGTATTATGTTTCTGGAAATGTATAACTGCATTAACAGCAATGATTTCTCACCTGTTGCAGGTAAACATCCACACAGCCCCCTGTGGAGGCGTTCACAGAGCCCACGGCCAGCACACACACACTGGAATGCCATGAGATCAGGATAGCCTCTCCACTGCTGTCAGGGGCCTCAACACGATGATCAAAATACACAGCCATGACCTACAAAACTATAGAAATAATAATAATCAGACTATATTAATATAAAACACTCTTACAACAGCAACCTAACATTGACTATATTGATTGAGAACCTAAATATGACAACAAAAATCACTCTGTAGATGGTTAAATGTGGCTAACTGCACTTACAGAAAGTATTGTGATGGCACTATGGTACAACATAATGATACCATGGTACTTTAATACATACTGTATGCTTAACATATGACAATACAGTAGTATTCAAACGATAATTTAAGGTACTTATCATAGCATAACTGTAGTGTCCAAAACACGTCATTACCATGTTAGTATGACCAAAAAACATGGTAGTACCATGGTATTTTATGTAAGTGTGACTCCTCAAAGTTAACGGTTTGCTGCGCTGATGAAGTTGTACGTAAGATGTGTTTCTGAAGCTTGTAAATCTATTGCGGTGATATCTTGAGCTATTTCACCGTCAGTGCCGAAGTGTAGTGGTAAATGTTGTTTACATCTGTTTTTAACGTTAGTAAATCTGTCGCTAGCTCTTCTAGCTAATCCACACCGAGGCCTGCCGCTTTAAAAACCTTTCAAATAACGACTGTTTGAAGAATTTACCTGAGAGCTCTTCCACTCAGCACTGCCGTTGTGACCGTGTGTTTTTCGCGAAGCATATGTATGATTTAGACAATGAAAGGATGAAATTAGCCCTTCGATGTTTACGACGCGCCTTTAGCTGTGAAGCGTCTTTTTCGGTTGCCCAGACAACGCCGAGAAGAAGCCCGAAGGGGCGAAGCTAAAACGAGGCGCTGCGTCTCAACCAATGAGGTTAAGCGAGTGGAATAGCTAATGAGGTGCGTTTTGTTATTATGGCTTTAGCACATGTAGGCATAAATTAGGTTTAAATGGGGACACAGCGTGATAATATGAGTTTGCCTTCAACAACCAACCATTTTAATATTTATTTAGAATTTAAACAGATTTTGGTTTGCAATAAAGGGGGGTAACAGATTTATGATAATATTTTGTAATGCTCATTTAAATCTGACACCTTTTCAAATTGTTTGTCATAAAACAACATCTCAGGATAATGTAATGGGGTTTCAAATCAAAATATGACTTTCTGTTTTGAAACAGGACATCAATTTCACACATGTGCACTGTAGAGGACGTCAGGACTTAAAGCATGTTTATTACACATTTTGGGAGACACAACAAGTGAATAGGGAATGAAATTATATTTCAATATTGCTTTGAAATAATAGATATTATTATGAAAGTTTTGCCAATTATTAATCATATTATTACATTTATTTTTTCATTAGCCTATATGTTGCCCCCAAAAACACATTCATATGCAAAATAGATACAGTTTACGTTGTTTATAATGTGAAAACCTGTTCATGGCCATTTTACACGCATTTTGCATAAAGAAAAATGCTATATCAAATCATTATCATGTTGAAAATCATCTTTATATAAAGTTTGGTATAAAAAAATAAAAATCGATTTGTGACTAAAACAAAAAAAGGCACTGTTTATGCCCTTTTATGTCTATTCAAGTCTTTTTATTTTATTAAAAAATTGATTTTTTAAGTCCTGGTGTCCTCTACAGAGGACGTAGCATAACATATGAATAAAATATAATAAATAAACAAAAAATTTAAAAATGATATATAATTTTTTTATGCTCTAAACAATGTAATGACATGAAAAAAAAATCACAAAACTTTTTTCCCTGGTAGTCAGGAGGATATATAAAATAGAGGAGGTCAGACATCACTGGAGTGAATTTGAGTAACATTAAAGACATTCTGTGCGAAATAAAGGGGAGTCACAGATTTCGGTAACCTGTTACACTGCATTGTTGGATTTGGTAACAATGTTGTATATCTGTTGCTCTTCACATCAGAACACTATGCTTTCTAATATACAAAACAGAGGAGGTTAGACAACACTGAAGTGAATTTGAATAACATTAAAGCCATTCTATGAGAAATAAAGGGGAGTAACAGATTTCGGTAACCTGTTACGCTGCACTGTCAGATTTAGTAACAATGTTGTATATCTGTTGCTTTTCACATCAGAACAATATGCTTTCTAATATATAAAACAGAGGTTAGACATCACTGGAGTGAATTTGAGAAACACTAAAGGCATTCTGTGTGAAATAAAAAGGAAGAAAAAGGTTTTTGGTAATCTATTACGCTGCCCTGTTGGATCTGGTGATCTATCTGTATTAGCTGTTCACATCAGACTAAAATGCTTTCTAAGACATAAAAGTGTGCATAAAATTACAAGTTTTCCTAAAATTGTACAGAACTTTGTTTTGTGAACAGAAGTCTTTAATGTCCCCAAAAAGCTCTTTATTTGACAATCTCTAAAACATTAGCAGAACAAAAATAACACAATACAATGAAAGAGCAATGCTGTAGTAATTAGGGAGGCATGGGTCAGGGTCTTCAATTCTTCTCCAGATGAGTGTGAGATATTGTCAGGTGTGCATATCTGGCATCTGCAGCTGAGTTTTGAGGTTTTTGTCCAGCAGCATTAAACTCTGTACTGCCAAACTCCTACAATCTGCGTCACAATCATTCTCTGCCACATCTGCACACAATAACACATTTATGAATAGCATATATGTACTCAAGCATGTACAGAGTCATAAAAACTATGTATTTTTACCTGCGAGCCAGGCTCTGGTCTCCATCAAGTCATCGCCGAGTTCTATGAGTAAGTTCTCACCAGGCATGCTCAGAAATACAGAACAGACTGCAAACATAACCCCCCTCCGAACCATCCTACAGTTCAAGCCAGAGAGAGAGTGTGAGATGAGCATTAGATGCATATGCATGTAATATAATGCATCCTAGAACACAAACTTACTGGTCAGTGTGGAAGCGCACAGCCCAAACAAAATCCAGCAGTGCTCGGCCCATCTGAGACACAACCTGAGCAAAAATCAATGATTATGTGACATGCTTAACACTCCTAATAAGGCTGCATCAATAAATATTTGACAAAAATCGAGACTTAAAATGCATTTTAAAATTCCAGGTTTGCTGTGCTTGTTTGTGGGGCTGCACAATTTGGCTAAAATTAAGTGATTATATATCAATATGACTATAAAATATGCATAATTATTATTACTAAATAAAAATATAGAAAAAAAATGTACTAATTAAAACTAATTGACTAATTGTCTACCGTTGTAAACACCATTGTAAAATTTCACAGTAAAATAAAATGGAGCATTTAGGGGGAAAAAAAAAAATGTCATTACATTTTTAGTCGCATTTTCATATATATATATATATATATATATATATATATATATATACTTGTGTGTGTGTGTGTGTGTGTGTGTATATCACAAGAACAAAATAAAAAATATTACTATTGTAATACTTCACTGTCAAATAAAATTTTAGTATTTAAAAAAAACTATTTAAATTTGATTATTTAAAAAAATATAGAAATATTACTATTTAAAGCATTTGGAGAAAACAACTCTTTTTTTAATAAAATTGCTATTTAAAATGCAATTAAAAAAATCTTTGCAGGGCTGCACAATTTGGCCAAAATTGTGTGATTATTTACCAATATGACTATAAAATAATAATAAATTAACTAAAATAAAATGTTATATAAAATAGTATTTAAGAAAAAAAGGATTGCAAAATTGTGCTTGTTTGTAGGGCTGCACAATCTGTCCAAAATATGACTATAAAATAAAAAATAATAATAAACACACACACACACAAAATGATTTGTATTATTACTAAATGAGAAAGAAATAAGAAATATTACTATTATAAACTCAAATGTGAAATAAAAAAAATTATTTAATACAAATATAACAATAATAATTGTTATTTTACATTATAACAATAAAATGAACATTTTTAAACTTGTTCTTCTATTTGCATTAATCAAAAAGCTAAATTACTGCATTTATTTCCAAAATGATAATTGGATGCTTATGCTTAAGCGTATGCTTGTACCGGTGCATTGACGGCCAGGTGCATGAGAAGCCCAAGTGTGTGCAGCAGTCTTCCTAGCACCAGATGATCACCCCCCAGAAGGTCAAAGGTCACCTGCGGCCTAAAACAAAACATTAAAAGGAATAAGGGGAATAATGCAATACGAGCTAAATAAAAGGTGTGCACACAAACAGACCTGTCATAGTTCCTGAGCAGCGGGAATAAGAAGAATCCAGCGACCGGAGCGTAACGGTTGGGAACGGCTTTGACGGGCTGAGTCCCACCCTGAACGAAACGAACAAAACACATTATTAGACATCAATTCATTGTTAATGTGCAATATGCACCTTTGTGAGGACATCTCACCTTGCTAATTCGTCTGGTTTTACTCTGGATTCGTTTTTCCACAATCTGCCTCCAGTGTGTGATGTCATCACACTGTTCTAGAGCTGTCACTGCAGCGATTGGCTGAGCTCTAGAATGCTTATTTGTGATTGGCTCAGACAGTTCCTGAGCAGAGAGAGCAAGGACCTGGAATAGCAGAAGTGTTCTTTTAGTGGTTGAGAAGCCACATGAGTCAGAAATCATTCTATTATGCTGATTTGCTGCTCTAGAAACATTAATGTTGACATTGGTCTGACCTCCAGAATGTCCAGTCTCTGTCTCAGGCTGTAGTTTAGAGAGTAGAACTCTGTCGTCCAATAATCTACAACCTACAAATGAAAAAAAGCAAAGTCACTTCTATGTAGACCTGAGCGTGTTTGTCCTCATCTGTCTGATGTCTCACCGGTTTGATGTCTGTAACAGTGAGGGCCACCATGGCGTTCTGCCGAAGCGTTTGAAAGTGCAATGTGTTGTATTTGTCTTCCAGGTGGAGCAGCACTTTACTAAACTGAACGCTGACCTGTAATGCACACACAAACTAATGAGTCATCATGACATATGCAAGAGTTTTAGGCATTAAAATCTGCTGCAGTGACCTCTGACCTCCTGTGTGGCCTTCACATTCTTCCTAAGTAGAGCTTCTGCTACTTGCAGACTGAGTTCAACCCTTTCAGCATCATCAGACAACATCAACGCTGCAAATAAAAGATATAGCATGTAAAAACAAAATTAATCGCAGGGTTATTATGCTTAAAGGAGAAGTTCACTTCCAGAACCAAAATTTTCAGATAATCACCCCCTTGTCATCCAAGATGTTCATGTCTTTCTTTCTTTCTTTCTTCAGTCATAAAGAAATTATGTTTTTTGAGGGAAACATTTCAGGATTTCTGTCTGTATAATGGATTTCTATGGTGCCCCTGAGGGAATGCAGCTTCAAAGGGCTCTAAACCATCCCAGCTGAGGAATAAGGGTCTCAGTGAAACAACCTGTTATTTTCTTAAAAAAAAAAAAAAAAAAGGACAAATTTATAAACTTTTTAACCTCAAATGCTCATCTCGTCTAGCTCTGCGTGTACTCTGAGCTAGACAGGATGAGTATTTGAGGTTAAAAAGTACATACATTGTCAATTTTTGTAGAAAATAACTGATCGTTTTGCTAGATAAGCCCCTTCTTCCTTGGTTGGGATCATTTAGAGGTCTTTGAAGCTGCATTTTGGAAGTTCAAACTCAGGGCACCATAGAAGTCTTTTATATGGAGAGAAACCCTGAAATGTTTTCCCTCAAAAAAACAATTTCTTTACCACTGAAGAAAGAAAGACATGAACATATTGGATGACAAGGGGGGAGTAAATTATCTGTACATTTTCGTTCTGGAAGTGAATTTCTCCTTTAATTATAACTATTAAAATTTTTTTGTTTATAATAATACAATGTATAATATATAATAATGTATAGTTTATTATAATATAACAGTGTGTAAATAATACTAAAATAACACTTTTTCACTGTAGATCACCTTCCAGACAGTCTCTGACGTAACGAGGCGGAGCTGATTTCTTCTTCTCCTGATCAGCTGACATGTCATATGGAGTCAGATCATCATCACTTAGAGAAGAATAGAGATGTCATTTCAAGAGACATTATGTTAGTGAACCACATCACTCAAATTACAGTTCTCATGTGTATTTATGGTAGTGTAATACACCTGTCCAGTTCAGAATCACTCCCGCGACCAGCCTCGGATGTCGCTGACTGACCTGCTGAACCCTCAACCTTAGGCTCTGGTTGAAGACTGGAACGAAAATAAGTCACAGAGGTGTCACATAGAGATTCAGAATTGCATTGTAAGCATTTTCAAACATTATAAACACTATACAGATGTATTTTATTTCTGCTCACTTCACAAAAAAACAAAAACATCAAATTTAATGGAATTCAGAACAAAATAGGAATGAAAAATATAAGTATAAAACAAAGAAATTATAGTGGGATTCATTATAAACAACATTTATTATAAAGGGCGAGCCTAAACACATTCATTTAAAGTGAAAATTTGGAAAATGTGGTATAAACTCTTTCATTCAGAATGAATCCAAATATTTTGTGTGCTTGAAATTAATTGCATTATACATATAATATACATACGTTAATTGCATTATACAAGCAGCATGTTTCAGATGGCTAAAAAATGTGAGTTATACATCATCAAAAGTGTTTTAACAGTAAGATTTTGTGTTTTTTAAAAGCCTGCATTTATTTGATCCAAATTACAGCAAAAACTGTAAAACTTTGAAATAGTTTTACCATTTAAAATAACTGCTTTCTATTTGAATATATATTTTAAAATGTAATTTATTCCTGTGATCAAAGCTAATTTTTTTAGCATCATTACTCCAGTCTTCAGTGTCATATGATCCTTCAGAAACCATTCTAATAAATGATGATAAAGACATTTAAGATGTTACAAAAGATTTCTATTTCAGATAAATGCTATTCTTCTGAACTTAAACACTTCTGAACTGAAAAAAATTCTGTTATTCTATTCTATAAATTATATAATAAAAATAAATGCTTTTGACCAGCAAATCAGAATATCAGAATGATTACTAAAGGATCATGTGACTGGAGTAATGATGCTAAAAATTCAGCTTTGAAATCACAGGAATAAATTACATTCAAATGGAAAACAGTTATTTTAAACAGCAAAAATATTTCAAAATTGTACTGTTTTTGCTGTACTTTGGAATAATCAAATAAATGCAGGTTTGGTGAGCAGAAGAGACTTTTATTAAAAAAAAAAAACATTAAAAACTTTTGACTGGTAGTGTATATCGGAAAACATGGAAAATATATAACAAAATACTAACATGAAGTGTGCATTTTACCTGGTGGAGGAATCAGGCTGGTGTTCCTCGTCATCCTCAAAAGATGGAGACTCCATTAATGACTTCAGCTCTCTGATCTCCTCATCTGCCTCATACTGAAACACAAAAACAGTTTCAATAGTTTTAAAAGAGTCAAGGAATGAAGCATAAATAACTCAAGCTCACAGTAATAATAGAAATATGATGTGCACGTCTAAACCTTTTGCTAGTTGCAAAAGTAAGATGCTTTCAGGTTTGGTATGCTTTCATCACATTGTAAAGAACAATGTTTAAAACCCTAAAAAGCTCACCTGGAATTTTAATTGTGATCCTGGTGTGTCTAATCTGTGACTGAGACACTCGCCCACTACCATTCCCATCCGCCGAATACGCTCAATATTGCTGTCCAGGCGACACTGGACACCTCCCAGCATGCACTGCAGCATCTCTGTTGGGCAGAAAACCTGATAATACACCAGAAAACTGCAGCTTTACATAAAAAATGCATTTGGATGTATGCTTGTGCATTACCTTGTCGTAGTTCTTGTATTTCAGAATGGGTGAGTAAAGCCACACACAGCAGTAGAGCTTTACTGACATACAGCTGCTGTTCGACACAAGTGTGTTTCGTGGCACTGCTGTTACACCACACCTGACACACACTCCGAAGGACCTAAACACACCAATTACAACTTCCTTTCAGCAACTTCTTCTGCATTTTGTGCAAAAATGGCTTATTAGAGCTATTATAGGACGACTAACACAATAGATCATCATCACACCTGTTTGAGCAGCGTCCGACGCTCTGAATCCAGAGCCAAATAACCAAGAACAGACTTTAACAACTGAGTCTAAATTTAAGGAGAAACAGGAAAAATAAGAAGCCAATATTTTTATACAGCAAGGTTGCATTAAATAAATCTTTTGTTTTACTACTTACCGGGTGCTGGTACTGCTGTAACAACAGTTTGTGAGTGAGAACAAACTGAGCTTTCTTATTGGTCACCACCAGGTTTCCCATCAGCCTGGACACAGCAGCCGCCCTGAAACAAACACTTGCGTTAGAGTCGACTAACAACTCATTCGTTAAGAATTCATTACTGTTAATTAACCTGCTGTCTTACCCGCTGAGGCTGCGTATGAGTCCCGTGATGACACACTCTGTGCATCTCTCTGGAACCTTCTCCAGGAGTCTCTGCGTCACGCGCTGCCACAGTGGGTCCATGCGGGTCAGGGAGGAAAGCCGGGGTGCCAGAGTCTCAAAAATCTCAGCTTAATATACACAACATATATTAATAGCAGACAAGTTGACATATACAGTGGGAATATAGTAATAAAATAAATGTGTTGCACTATAATCAGTGCAGAAAACCCACATTACCTACTTAAAATGAAACTTACAGCTGTATCCTTGGATGCACACTTTTCCCAACACTTGAGCCACAAAGCCAAGAGAGCAATCCTGTCCCGCTATATCAGAGAGATAAACATGAGCAAGACAAAAATATTAAAATATGCAATAGTTGAAAGAATCATTAAATATATGCAGTAGATGCAGTGATGCAGTAAAATATGCAGTGGTTGAAAGAATTTATTAAAATATGTAGTGGTTTTAATGACAAATGAAAATATGCAGTCCATGCAATAAGCATTAAAATATGCAGTGGATGCAGTGATGCATTAAAATATGCAGTGGTTGAAAGTATTCATTAAATATCAGTGTCTGTGAGTTTGAACTTCCAAAATGCAGTTTCAATGGGCTCTAAATGATCAAATGACAAAAAATAAGGGTCTTATCTATATGGAGATAACTCCTGAAATGTTTTCCTCAAAAAAAATATAATTACTTTACAACTGAAGAAAGAAAAACATGAACGTCTTAAATGACAACAGGGTGAGTACAGTGTCTTTAAATTTTAGTTCTGAAAGTGAACTACTCTTTTAATATATGAAGTGGCTGTAATGCAGTAAAATATACAGTGGTTGCAATGATGCATTCACACATGTAGTAGCTGCAGTGGTTCTGTAAAACATGCAATATTTAAAGATGCTTTAAAATATGCAGTGGTTGCAATGATGCTTTACATACGAAGAGTTCAGATGAAAAACCAGCTAAAAGCCATCTATTATACATCCATCAAATGCTTTTACTTCAAACAAGCTAAAATCCCAACCTCAGCCCAATCAGAAGTACCAGTACTTACACAGAAACCTATACATCAGCCTGATAAAAATGCATTTCTTCAAGAAAGATGTCAGATGGATTTAGAGGCTTTTGCATCTGTACTCTTCATATGTGCCAGATGCAATTGTGAATTCAAATATGAAGTGGTTGCAATGATGCATTATGTAAGTGTGGTTCATTTATTTACAAGTATTTCAGCCCTGAACGTGTGTGATACCTCTGAGAGCGTGGCATGTCTTCTCCAGAGTGTCCAATATGCTGGCGGCCAGCAGTGGGTAGTACCGCTGTGGTAAGAAGGCATCAGGAGTGTTTGTGTGCAGATGGTTGCATGTAATGGAGGGTAAAGCTGCAAGGTGGCCAATGATGGTCTCTCTTAGCTGGGGAGAGTCTGAACAGGCTCCGCCCATCTCACATCTGGACCACAACAACACCTGGAGACGACCGGCAGAGAGGAACTTCTCCAGTACAGACACACATCGCTCCAGACCCACACTCTCACTGTGTGTAAAATAAAGAGAACACATCAATAGACAGATAGATAGATAGATAGATAGATAGATAGATAGATAGATAGATAGATGGATAGATGGATAGATGGATGTTGATGTCATACCCTGTGGAGCTGATGGTGTCCAGCAGAAGCAGTAGTGCTTGGTCTGGTGGTCCTCTGAGGAACATCTCATCCCAGAGCTTCTTAATTTCCTCATCTTCACACGACCTGCTGAACCAGTGCGCGCTCACCAGCACCTGAATCGCGTGTGTGTAGTGAAGGCGCGTGAACTCGCCGTCCTCCAGGTAGCGCGTGAGTGCGCGCAGCGCGTGCACGATCTCCCCAGAATCTCGTGAGGTGGCGAGAGTCCTCAAGCATGAGCCCACCTGCATCCGCACCGACACCTCGGTAGCAGAGGAGTCCATGACGGACGTCACGGAAACAATTCTTGGCTGAAGATTCGGTTTAGTGCAGCATCACTTTTGCAATTTAATGCATAAAATATCACTATATACATTTGGCAGCTGGACGAGGCTTGTTATATCCGCATGTATATATCATATAATAATTTTAATGAATAAATAAGATGCAATTATTGATGTACAGTATCGGATCAGAACCGCAAAGCTACAAACCTCATAGAATAACCATATTTATCCTATATGAATACCACAATGTTAATATATATAAATGATTATAGAGTAAACGCACTTGCCGATTTAATTTGGTTATAGTTTTAAAGTCATTCCGTGATAATAAAACACAAAATAACCGGCAGCATCAGTGATGCTGTTGACATAACTCCATGTGATTCCGCTCTGATAAGTGTCCGTGTAGAAGCAGATCGTCAGAACAAATGTTCCTATCGGTAAGTTCCATAATAGTTCACTAGATTGCGCTACAGGACACTTAAACCCTTTTAGGCTTGTTGTATGCTAGTTCATGGCTAATAAGGCATTTGTACTCCCCCAAAACTGTTTAATTTTTATTTTCTACATGTGAACAAACTGCATAAATACTGATATTATATTAGCAATATATATTTTAATACAATGAATCACATACATCTGTGCTATTTACTGAAATATTAACTGCTATCCCTGTTGAAAAAAAAAACAGCATGTGCTGGTAAAGTAGATTTTGAGGCTGGGATGCTGGTTTAAGCTGGGATCAAAACCTACCTAACCAGTATATGCTGTTTCTTCAACAGGGATATGCACTATGTATTCTATGATTGGCAACAGCCTTTATCTGATATAACAGGACTAAATAAATAGAAACCATGGTACTTTTATGAAAGTAAGCAACTGATCAGTACTTATTTTAAACTTGTCTGCTTGTCCACCACAATTTTAACATGATAACGGGAGCACTCATTTGTAACTTCAATGTGTGAGACTTCCAGTATCGTTCACTTCCAGTTATTTTACTTTTACAAAAACAGCCTGTTAAGCTACGTGATATTGAAAAATGGTATTTGTTCTAATTATTATTTTAATAAGGGGTTCTAAACCCTACTGAAATTGTTAGAATGGCTAAGGATCAGCAATTTCCACTTAAAACTGATTGTGCAGACCAAACTGTAAGTCGTAGAGACTTGGAGGGATGGTAGTACCAAACAGGGTTGCCAGGTATTCACAACAAAACCCACCCCATTTGATACTCAAAAGTAGCCCAAAAGTAGCCCAATCACATTTTAGGGGGGTCGTCCGGTAACAATCATGTTCCGTGGGGTAAAATACACGTTTTGTGGTGGGGTTCCTCTGGTAAAATTAGCATTCCAGGGGCTAAATATTACGTTATTGGGCTCGCTTCAAACCGCGGACATGAAAAACAACCCGCGGCAACAGTATAAAAGTAGCCCAATTCCGCTGGAAAACCACAGACTTGGCAACACAGCAACAAAGTCACACCGCCGACCTAGTCCTAGGTTTTTCGCCCGATCAGCACCAAACCAGTTCAGGAAGATTCTCTGGAAAGCGAATATCAATAATTATTAAAAAAGTTTCACTTTAGACTTACTGTTGCAAAGAGGCGCCAAAATGTTCCAAAGGGCCAGGGCCACTTTTAGTAAAATGAGACATCTACACCAAACTCAGAACACCCAATGTGTAATAGCTCAGTCTGAGGGCGTATGAAAAAAGTTGTGTAGCTTGGCCACTTGGTGGTGCTATCAGAGAAAAACAAAAGCGTCCATAATTACACAACTGTTTGTCCTCTCAACATGAAAATCGCTGTACACAGCCTTGGTCCAAAGTGCCACAAGTGTCTGTAAGGAGATTTGCGTATCTATAAAAAAACATGGCCGCCATTGGCCGATAAATTTTGAGCACCTATTAAATAAGTTTAACAGAGGCCAAACGGAACGAAACTTGGTGGGCCTGTTTGACTCATGACCCCAAAAGTCTGTGAGAAATTTGAAAGAAATCCACTTGATGATTGTAAATTGCATGGTTTTTCACAAATACATGCGAAAAAAATACTAGTCCTAGGTTTTTCACTTATTCTAAAAAAAAGAAAGAAAAAAGTTTAACTTTTGACCCCCCGTCGCAAAGGGATGCCAAAACGTTCGAAATAGGTGGGACACTTTTAGTAAAATGCATATAGCTCCTTAACGAAATAAGATATTGTTGCCAAACTCGGAACACTTATGTAATAGCTCAATCTGATGTAACATGAAAAAAAGTTGTGGAGCTTGGCCACTTGGTGGCGGTATAAGAGGAAAAAAAAACACCATAACGATGCAACCGTTTGTCCTCTCAACATGAAAATTAATGTGCATGGTTACTTTATGTGGTAAAGTTTGTTTTTCACAAACTAAGAACAATAAGTCTATTCGCTCTCTATTTTTAAAGGAGGTTGCTACCAAGCCTTGCTCTACTGCTTATTGGTCTAAATATGTTAGAAACCTCAAGTGGGAAAGTGTTTGGTTATTACCTCACAAGTTTTTTGTTACTAATAAGGTAAAAGAGATCTCCTTCAAAATTCTTCATAAATTCTATCCTGTGAAACATTTCCTTTCTAAATTCAAAATGATATTGATGTTAACTGCTCATTTTGTTCTTTGCATGTGGAAACTGTACCCCACATATTCTGGCACTGTAGTTTTGTTAAAAGATTCTGGTATGATGTATCTGTCTTTATAACAAGAAAAGTGCTTTCTAATTTCAAATTGCACTTTAAAAATGTTGTTTTTGGATATTTTGCTCAGGATGGAGGGGCTAATGAAGCTCTTATCATAAATCTTTTACTTTTGCTAAGCAAGTATCACATTCATAAATGTAAATTTGTTAACAGGAAACCCTGTTTTACTATATTTTTTAAAGAACTGGAAAATTATTTTTGTACTATTCAAAGTTGCTTTTTTATGGTTTTAATTGTAAGGCAATTAAAACCATCCATTTGTGTTCTGTTTTCAAACTATTTGAGTAATGTCAAGGTCATGCTTGTTTCTCTCATTTTGATTGTAATTTTCTTCTTTTTTTTTTTTTTTTCTCTCCCTGGCTTTGTTTTTTTTTTTGTATTCTGTATGTGTTGTTCAAGGCATAATAAAAAAAAAATATATACTATATATTATAGTATAAAACTCCTAATTTCAGACAACTTTGCCTCTAGAACCACCGCTGTCAATCAAATTGTTTGTTATTGTTTGATATGTAAAAAAAAACTTTTGCTATCTGGAAAAAAAACACTGCAGTACAATACTTTGGACTCTCTAGGTCAATAATTTACCCTTTGGGAATCTATAACGGGGTCATTTAGAAAAGGGGCCTGCCTGAATATACCCCAAATCCTATAAAGCCTAAAGGAAAACTCAAAACTTAAGTTAGTAAGTTCAATATGATGTACACACACAAAAAGAAACACCCACAAAGAACTTATTTGCACTTAATTTATTGGTGACTAATTTTATTTTCACTTTTCTTTTAACCTTCATACAATTATTTGAAAATCTATAAGACCCCGAACAGTAAAAGATACATCTTAGGGGGGGCATCTTCAAAAGAAAGCAAAACATTCAACAGAAGACAATACTGATATCTTTCATTTATACAGTAACCTTAACAATTAGAGTAAACATTGTTTTTTTTACAATTGTATCCTTCATTACGAGGAGTCCGTTTTCTTTTATTAACATGTATTTATAACTATTATTAGTCTTTTAAAGTCTAAGTGGCAAGCAGAACTCCTTCTAAGCGGTGAAATGTTGTCTTTGGACACTGGAGAAGTGTGTTGATATATCTTAAATCATATACAACATCAGACAGATTGAGAGCAGTAGATTCGGGTCTTCCCTTATTGTCTCTTTAAGGAAATTAAGGAACGAGACAGCCGGCGGCAAATTCACAGAAGCAACGTTCCCGCTCTTTAATGTCCATCAGTGTGATTACAGTAGCTCTAAAACAGCCGTACAGACGTGACAGCAGCGAAGTCATCTTCAAATGTTCTCCAGCAACTGATCGGACGGTTCTTAAAACCGAAATAGAGTCAGAGAAGAGGGAAAAGAAAAACTGTGGACTGCAACGTGCTTTTCCACAATCCAAAAAGAGGAAACACGAAGGATTAGGTCTAATCTTTCATTTAAACTCATTTAAAACTGGATTTTCCAGAGAGAGAGAAAAAAAAAATCAGACATGCTTGTCCCGGGTGAGAAGGAAGTAGTACATCCAAAACACTGCGCTGGAACAGACACAAACAGATCGGTCAGGTGGAAGACAAAATGAAACGTAATCTTATTTCCATTTGTCCATAAAAATACAATTCCAAGAACGAAAGATACAAACGTTCTAGATCGATATTCACACCCAAATTCACCAAAGACAAACAGAAAGAGTTTTGAAACGCAGAAATGAAGCAAAAGTCCTTTTTTTGGATTTCCCTTCAGTGCTTCAGCATCCGCTTCTTTTTCCCGCCAACGTTGATAAAACAACTTCAAACTATTTAAATAGCAGATTTAAACATATTTTTCAAAATAAAATCATCTGAAGTGCAATGAACATTTCCAGTGAGATTTTAAACAGTCATCTGTACAGAAATTCAAAGTCTTTTGGAAACAATCCAGGATTACAGGAGGCGGCAGACGTATATTCTCAGCGAGAAATCGCACAGGACCGATGACCTTACCCACAATGCAACTCTGTGAACTCCCTCGGTGGGCGTCAGTCTTTCCTGATCCTTGGCGTTCCGCATCATCGTAATAAATAAGAATTTAAAGGAAAAACGCGAACAGCTCAAACATTCAGCGAAAACTCGTTTACGAGCCAAATCGTACGCACACGCTCAACCCTCAGGTCAGCAAATGTCCCTCACATGGGCTAACGGTGTGACTGCTTTAACCAGATTCAAACTGGTCGCATAGAACAAAATAGTTTCTTACACTGAAATTCAATCTATGAATTATGAACGCACATACACAGAAGTAATGGGCACCTCAATCCCAAAACACAGGGAAGTCACAGGAACCGAAGGACAGGGTCGCGCTCACACACACTCAGGCCAACTCACTCATACGACAGACATAATTATTAAATTATTTGATCAACATAATGATTGGATTCTTCACATCATCTCCAAAACTGTTCTTAATGCCTCTCGCCTCCCGTTTTAGTTCATAGATTAGTTCAAGTCATCGCCATGATGATTATTTGACCTCCAGGATGGAGGGGTTGGACTCCATGATGGCGACGATGATGCGGTCGATGTAGTCCTGCAGGCGGAAGTTGATCTCCTCCTGCTTGTGGATGGCCTCCATCAGCTGTACACACACACACACACACATATTAAATATCAGAAAAGTGTTTATATTATCAGCATAAATGAGCATGATAGCGTAACACTGACCTCAGCGCGGGAGACGTTGTTGATCTCAGCGGCAAGTGACTCGGAAAGAGACTCAGTAAACAGGCTTTTTGCTCCCTGGATGCTCAGATTAATGATCTGGCCGTTCAGCTCGTCGTTCTGCTCCTTAAGACTGCGGTTATCCTGTACACAGAGACAGAACCACAACAGAGATATTTGACCTGTTTGAGTCTGAGTTTACCACTTATATGCAGTCTTATATGTGGAGTTATTCTTTTTTTTTAGTCTGTGTTGACTAATTGAAGTCTGTTTACCTGTTGGAGTCTACCGGGATTGCATTTACCAGTTTGAGTCCTGCCTGTAACCAGTCTTTTTGTGTTTTTTAAACTGTGTTGACTAATTTTAGTTTAACTGTTTGAGTCTTTTGGGCTTGTGTTTACCAGTCTGAGCTACTAGTTTGAGTCTTGGGTGTGTAGTATCTTTTTTTTTTTTAGTCTGTTCACTAATTTGAGTCTGTTTACCTGTCCTTTGGGTTTGTGTTTACCAGTCTGAGTTTACTAGTTTGAGACCTGGGTCAGTCTTTACCTGTTTTTTAGACTGTATTGACTCTGTTTGCCTGTTTTGAGTCTTTTAGGTTTGTGTTTACCAGTTTGAGTCTGCATTAACTAGTCAGCGTTTACCAGTTTAAGTCCTGTATATGCTTTATGTGTTTTTTAAACTGTGTTGACTAATTAGAGTCTTTTGGGTTTGTGTTTACTGGTTCGGGTTTGAGTTTACCAGTTTGAGTCTTTTGGGTTTGTGTTTACCAGCTTGAGTCTGTTTACTAGTCTGAGTTGACTCAAGACTAACTGTCTTGAGTCTTTTGTGTTTACCAGTTTAAGCCTGTGTTAACCAGTCTGAGATTACCAGTTTAAGTCCTGTATATGTCTTTATGCGTTTTTTTTAGACTGTGTTGACTAATTTGAGTCTAACTGCTTGAGTCTTTTGGGTTTGTGTTTACGTTTGAGTCTGTTTACTAGTCTGAGTTTACCAGTTTGAGTCTCTGGTGTGTAGTTTTTACTAGTTTAAGTCTGTGTTAACCAGTCTGAGTTTACTAGTTTGAGTCCTGTATATATCTATGTCTTTTTTTTTTCTTAGATTGTGTTGACTAATTTGAGTCTAACTGCTTGAGTCTTTTGGGTTTGTGTTTACGTTTGAGTCTGTTTACTAGTCTGAGTTTACCAGTTTGAGTCTCTGGTGTGTAGTTTTTACTAGTTTAAGTCTGTGTTAACCAGTCTGAGTTTACTAGTTTGAGTCCTGTATATGTCTTTTTTTTTTTCTTAGATTGTGTTGACTAATTTGAGTCTAACTGCTTGAGTCTTTTGGGTTTGTGTTTACTGGTTTGAGTCTGTTTACTAGTCTGAGTTTCCATAAAACAAGTTTACCAAATAAGCCAGGTTTATTTCAGTTAGTCTGACTTACTGTCACTTGATTTGGCCCAAAATGACTCAGACTAACTGAAATAAGCCTAGCTTATTTGGTAAACTTGTTTTATGGAACACCCCCCAGTTTGAGTCTTGGATCAGTCTTCACCGGTTTTGTTTTTGTTATTTTATTTTTAGCCTTTGTTGACATGTTTGTTTCTGTTTAAGTTTGTAACTTGGGGGGTGTTCAATAAAACAAGTTTACCAAATAAGCCAGGCTTACTTCAGTTAGTGTGACTTATTGTCGTTTGATTTGACTCAAAATAAATCAGACTAACTGAAATAAGCCTGGCTTATTGTGTAAACTTGTTTTATGGAACACCCCCTGCTTGGATCAGTATTTACTTATTTGAGCCTGTGTTTACCTGTCTATGAGTCTATGCTGACCAGCTTGAGTTTGCATTTAAGTCTGTTTTTACCAGTTTGTTCCTTTGTTTAACCTTATTGTATCCGTTTACCTGTCTGAATCTTTTGGGTTTGTGTTTATTTGTTTTAGTAAGAGTTTACTTTTTGTGTTGACCATTTTGAGTCAGTTTACCTGTTTAAATAATTTGGGCCTGTTGTTACCTGTTTTTATAGTCTGTTGATCAATCTGAGTGTGCATTTAAGTCTGTCTTTAGCCTTTGAGTCTGGGTTCATCCCTTTAAGCCTGCTTTACCAATTTCAGTCAGTTTTTACCAGTATAAGTGTGTTTGAGTGTGTCTTAACTGTTTGAGTCTGCTGCCTTTTACCATTTTGAGTCTGTTTTGGCCAGTTTAAGTCAGTTTTTACCAGTTTGAGTGTGTTTGTACCTGTTTGAGTCTGCGTATCTCCTGCTCAAGTTCGTTCTCTCTCATGTGAGTGTTGTATTCCTGCAGGCCGGAGCTGGCCGAACGTCCTCTTCTCGCTTCGGTCTCCAACTTAAACAGCTGCAGGTGTTCCAGTTGCTTTCTCAAGTCCTCTATCAACTACGCACACAGAGAAGCCATTAACAAAGACAAACACACGTGCAACCCCACCTATAAAGACAAACAGAAGACAACTCACCCCCTGGGTGCACTCCTTCTCTTTCTGGTTCGTGTGACGTTCATGGCTCAGTTTGTCGGACATTTTCCTGCGAGATTCGATTTCTTCATTCAATCGATCCGAGACATCATCCACCTCATCCTGAAGTTTTCTCTTTTCCTGCGAAAATGACATTGTTTGGAGTTACTTTTGGACATTCAGCATCAAATAAGAGTAAAAAGTGACTAAAATACAAAATCAAAATAATTTAAAAATAGGTTTGATGGTTAATAAACTATTCTTAATTCACTCATCATTGGCAGATGTGACAAATAGGTCATTTCAGACTCCGTATGTGATCTACAGGCATGTATGAGACTCTGTGTGTGTTGGTACCTCCTCTAGTCTTTCGATGTTGGCTCTCAGACAGGGAACACATGACCTCAGCTCACTGTTCTCTTCATCCAGCTGATGCAACCTGAACACATGTGGGCACACAGACAAAAATGCACCATGATATTTTCTTTTTGGGCAGAGCGCACAGTGAAAACATTCAAACACAATACTGGGTGAGAGAAAACAAAAGTCTGTGTTAACACAGCCGGATTATATTAAACGCAGAGCCAAGTCACCTCAAAGCTACTTGAAAGCATCAAATAAAATTTCTGCTGTTCTCCACTAGATGGCAGCCACATCCACACACAGAAGTAACAGATTAAAGCTCTTAGTCCAAAGTTTGTCCAAACTAGACGTGACATTCTGCGTAAAACATTTCTCAAAATCCCATTCGACATTAATCATTAAACACAAATTCTGTCCACGCTCACCTGGCCTGAAGGTTCTCGATCTCCAGGTCTCTCTCTCGCTGGAGTTTGTTCAGAGTCTCTCTGTGTTTACGTGTGTGCGCAACTAAGTTCTCCTCTGCATGCAGCTCCTGCTCCTTCAGCTGTTCCTCCAGAGCGTTTGCGCGGTGGACGAGAGCGAGGTTTTCCTGCCGCAGGCGCGCATGCTGCTCTTCGCTCTCCGACGAGTCCTTCTCCAGCTCACACACGCGCTTCTCCAACAGCAATACCTGCAGGACAGACACAGGCTTTGTTCCTCATGCAAATCACAAAACATCAGCTTTTGTGTTTTGTCCATGCCATGCTAATAATTTAGCATTTTTGACTGCGCTGTCACCATCAGATGAGAACAAAACTTGAACTGAATAACAACTATTGTCATCTTTAGAGCTGCTTTATGAGTAATGATTTTTTTTTATTCAAAATGTAATAATTTACTAGTAACGTTTTGCTTTAAATGACATCATATTACAACAAAAGAGTCTTTAAACTTTAAACTGCCATAATATCCAGCTGTTACTGCAATTTAAAAACCGGTCCCACTTTATATTAAGTGGCCTTAACTACTATGTACTTACATTTGAATGAATAATTTGTTACAATGTACTTATTGTGTACATACATGTTTTTACATTGTACTTCTATTTTAAAAATACCTACATGTAATCACATCTGTAATTAATTTCTGTATTTACATTTGTAATTACACTGCTGACCCATCCCTTACACCATAACCCACTCCTAAACCTACTCATACCACCAAACCTGTCTCTAACCTTACCCATATCCCACCTCAACAGCAGCAAAAGTATTTTGCAATACAATATGAACAGAATAAGTACATTGCACTTATTTTTTAATGTAAGTATATAGTAGTTAAGGCCACTTAATGTAAAGTGGGACTGCAAAAACAGTAAAATTCAGATTTTTTTTTTACTATTTAACATAACGGTTTTCTATTTGAATATATTTTAAAATGTATTTATTCCTGTGCTGATTTTTTTGCATCATTACTCCAGTCACATGATCCTTCAGAAATCATTCTAATATTCTGATTTGCTGCTCAAAAAACATTTATTATATTTATGTTGAAAACAGCTTAGTAGAATGTTTTCAGGTTTCTTTGATGAATAGATGTCTTTATCATCACTTCCGATCATTTTAAAGCATCCTTGCTAGCCAAGCTTTTGAAAAAAATCCTTAAAAAAAAAAGTACTCAACTGTTTTAAATATTTATAATAATAATAATAATAATACATGTTTCTTGAACAGCAAATCAGCATATTAGAATGATTTCTGAAGGATCATGTGAAGGACACTGAAAACTGGAGCAATGATGCTGAAAAATGCAACTTTGATCACAGGAATAAATTACATTTTAAAATATTTTTAAATAGAAAAGTTATTTTAAATAGTAAAAATATTTCACAATATTACTGCTTTTGCTGTATTTTGGATCAAATAAATGCAGGCTTGGTGAGCAGAAGAGTGATGCAACATCAACACTTATTTAACTGAGCTGAAAAATGACTACTAACTTCTGTAGATCTGCTTATATCTGAATTGAACTTGTTTCAATAATTAAATCAACATAAAACTGGCTTAAATTCAAATTCTGATGTCATTATTGATCTTGTCTCATATTTGAAACATCATTGATTCTGTTACTTTCCTGTTTATTACTTTAAAACAATCTGCTTTTTATATAGAGCTATATAAAGTTGAAAAAATATACTTAAAACTTTTTACTTTAGTTTTTTTTTACGTTTTGCCATTTGATGACAAAACTAACAACTCAATCCACATCAAATGCACCATTTGAACCAGTTTGATGCTAAATTTCCATATGCGTTTCCGAACCTTGTCTGTGATGTCACGATCGGCAAGGTCTAAAATGTCTTGAGTCAGATCTCCCATGACATCCAGTGTGCCGGACTGCTGCAAGTGTCTGAAAAACACACAAATACACTGTTTAAACACTGTTTCCATACTAAACTGTAAACCAGCATGAATTTCCATGCTGGTCCAGCCTTTTTTTCTTGCTGGTGGACCATCAAACTTAGACTTTGTTGACCAAGAACACACACAAAAAAAGTTTCTTTTTGGTATTTTTCTCATTTTCCGGTATAAATATCCAAGCATTCTTAATTTAAGATACATTTACTTGCCAAAAGGAAAGGTATTAAGTCTGGTTACATTTGCAAGCAAAATTACTGAAAAATGCATCAAAACTCAAGTGAGTTTTTGATGGAATCAAGAAAAAGCATTAAAAATGACATGCAATACATCACAAAGGATTTCCACTGTCATTTTGTCTCTAAAACTGATGTTTTGTTTGAACTGAGAGGGAGCAGATCTCACCTTGCTGCTTTCTTACTGGACAGTCTCTTGCTGGAACTATAAAAGAGAGAACAAACAGGAAACGGGTCAGGAAAAGAGAGCGGGAAAAGATGACAAACTCTCTTTCCATCGGCGACCTGTGAACCGCAGGTCAAAAAATAGCCAGCGAAGCGCCGAAGTTTGGGGCCGTCAGCTCTTTCTGCAGGTTGAAGGCTGAATCAATGCTCTTCTTTCAATGGTAATGACCTCACGGCACACGGAAATAAACACACTGTATTTATGGAGGTGTAACGTGGATGCGTGAAAGGGGATTCTGTTCCTGTTGCGCAAGTCTGAGCCCAGAGAAATGGCTTTGTCTATTCTATTCATAGTAAAAAAAAAAAGAACCTCATCACTGTTCCTGACTGCCGTGTAGGACAAGCTAGGATTTTTCATGATCTTTTAAACAAAATACCAAATAAAGTTTTTTTAGTTTGTTTGTTCATGTTAGCTCACAGTGCATTTACCAAATGTTAAAAAACACAACTTGTGATTTTTATAAACGCATTAGTAAATGTTGAAATGAACATTAATGAAGATTAATAAATGCTGTAAAAGTTGTTCATTTTTAGTTCATATTAACTAATGTTAAGTAATAAACGTTATTGCAAAGTATTACCAATTAATTGTATAATAATTGTAATTACATAATATGCTTTTCTAAAGCTGAAGTGACTTTTTATTTATGTATAACGTAGAATTTTTACTAAAAATGCAAAAGCTGAATAAAGTCTACTGATTAATCAGTGAAATAATCGACGATTATTCGTTCTAATACAGGGTTCCCACTCTAAGCCAAATGTCAAATTCCCTGACTTTCACTAACTAAAAAGCTGAATTTCCATGACCCAGGATGAAAAGATCCATCCATTTGCAAGCTTTTTTCCACTTGTTCACATACGTTTTAGTACAAAACACACATACACACTACTTTTTTTTTTCTTTTTGATTTTACCTGTTAAAAGCACTTTGATATTTTTCTGTACTATTTCTACAGAAAATAATTTATGGTTTTTATGCTTTCAGGGGTTAAACGTTCTGGCATGTTTGCCTTAGTTAACAGTTATAGCCTGGTGACTGCATTTGACTTAAAGGGTTATCAATGTGACATCAGTGGCTCAACTGTAATTTTACAAATGTGCCATGCCTTGTTAAAAATACTAAAATACGCGGAGATGAAACAGTGACCCAACACCACCATACGCATACGTCATTGTACTCTCACGAACGCATATCCACAAGTGACACAGTAGAGATGAAAATGTGGAATAAAGTCGTTATTACATGTATTCATGTAGCTTCGTAAAATTACAGCTGAACCACTGAACACAAGTCACAAGGACTACTTTATCGATGATCTTGGTACTTTTCTGGGCCTTGAACGTGGCAGGACCCTTGCTGTCTATGGAGAGTCAGAGAGTGCTCGGATTTCATCAAAAATATCTTAAATTGTGTTCCGAACATGAAAGAAGGTCTTAAAGGGTTGGAACAACATGAGGGTGAGTAATTATTGACAGAATTTTCATTTTTGTGTGAACTAACGTTAACCCTTTAAGTGATTGTTTACAAGTGTGAAGGGAATAAAATGAAAAATAGCCTAACCATAACAATAGGCAAAACGTGTGAAACAACACAATAAAAATAGAAATACAGTATAGATTTACAATATAAATTTAATTTTGATAAATGGAAAATAAAAATGTAAAGCAACAAACAAAAATCCCTGATATTCCATGACTTGGACAAAATTCCCTGACTTTCAATGTCTGGAATAGACCTTTTAAGATTCCATGATATTCCAGAAATTCCATGACCTGTGGGAACCCTGCTAATAATCATTAGATTAATTATCAAAATAATCGTTTGTTGCAGCCCTACTATTGTGCATGCATCAGATACACACACACACACACAACAAAACACAACACACCACAGTATCTACAGCAGAGCATCTATGTTCACCACAAACTTAACCTACAGAATGTAAACACACTGAGACTTCACATCAAAACCAACACAAGTCATGCAACACTGCACAGATGCCTGCATGTTCATGAGGCACACACATGCAGGCGGTGAGAGAGAGAGTGTGTGTGTGTGTGTATAGTGGTCAAACTCAACACACACGCGGGGGTGGTGTGCACATGCTGCAGACGCTTTACCTATTCATCTCTAGCAGCTGCAGTCGCGTGGACAGATCCTCCAGACGACTGATCTGCTTATGACAGTGAGTGCAGAAAAAGTCCAGCGCCTCCGACTGAAGGAAACTCTGGAAACTAGCAGGAAAAGAGCTGGGGCTGAGGAGACCAGAGGAGAGGATGCAATGGGAAAAATGAGGGGGAAAGAAAAAAGCAGAAAAGATAGGACAGCAGAAATGAGGAGTGGAGAGGAGAAATTAGGAGAAATGAGCAGAGGAGATGAAAAAATAAGGAGAGAGGAGAAGATTCGACAGGGAAAATGAGTAGAAAAGAGAAGAAATTAGGAGAAATTGGAAGAGTAGAGGAAAAATGGAGAGAAATGAGTAAAGGAGAGCATACAACAGGAAAAATCAATAGGAGATTGGAGTATTTAGAAATGGGCACAGGAGAGGAGAAATACAGAGAAATGAACAAGACATGACGGTGGAAATGAGGAAAGGAGAGATGAGCAGAGAAGAAGAGAATGAGTAAAATAGAGGAGAAACGTGCAGAGGAGCAGAGAAAAAAGGAGATGGAAGAAGGTACGTCAGGAAAAATGAACGGAGAAGAGGAAAAAAGAAGAGAAGTAAGTAGAGGAGAAATGAGCATAGGAGAGGAGAAATGAATAGAGGAGAGGAGAAATGAGAAGGGAGCAGAGGAGAAATGAGGAGAAATTAATAGAGGAGAGGAGAAATAAGCAGAGGAGAGGAGAAGATATGACAGTGGAAATGAGGAAAGGAGAAATGAGAAATGAGCAGAGAAGAAGAGAATGAGTAAAATAGAGGAGAAACGAGCGGAGGAGCAGAGAAGAAAGGTGATAGAAGAAGGTATGTCAGGAGAAATGAGGAGAAATGAACGGAGAAGTGGAAAAATGAAGGGAAATAAGTAGAAGTGAAATGAATAGAGGTGAGGAGAAGATATGACAGTGGAAATGAGGAAAGGAGAAATGAGCAAAGAAGAGAATGAGTAGAATAGAGGAGAAATGAGCGGAGGAGCAGAGAAAAAAGGAGATGGAAGAAGGTACGTCAGGAGAAATGAGGAGAAATGAGAAGTGAGCAGAGGAGAAATGAGGAGAAATTAATAGAGGAGAGGAGAAATGAGAAGTGAACAGAGGAGAAATGAGGAGAAATTAATAGAGGAGAGGAGAAATGAGAAGTGAGCAGAGGAGAAATGAACAGAGGAGAAGAGATATAAGTAGAGGAGAAACGAGAAATGAGCAGAGGGGAGGAGAAATGTGGAGAAATGAATAGAGGAGAGGAGAAATAAGAATAGATGAGCAGAGGAGAAGACGAGAAATAAGTAGAGGAGAAATGAATAGAGGAGAGGAGAAATGAGAAGAAATGAGCAGAGGAGAAATGAATAGAGGAGAGGAGAAATGAGAAATGAACAGAGGAGAAATGAATAGAGAAGAGGAGAAATGAGCATAGGAGACGAGAAATAAGTAAAGAAATGAGAAATGAGCAGAAATGAGAAGAAGATAAATGTGGAAAAATGAATAAAGGAGAGGAGAAATAAGCAGAGGAGAAGATAAATAAGTAGAGGAGAGAAGAAATAAGAAGAAATGAGCAAAGGAGAAGAGAAATGAGGAGAAATAAGTAGTGGCGAAATGAGAAGAAAAGAATAGAGAAGAGGAGAAATAAGAAGATAGACGAAGATACATTAGGAAAAATGAAGAGAGGAGAAATGATTCGATGAGGAGAAAAGAGAAGGTACAACAGGAGACATTAGCAGAGAACAAATAAGGAGAAATTAGTGGAGAAGAGGAGAATTCAGGAGAGAGGAGAAGAAAAAAGGGGAGGAACAGGAGAAATGGCCAGGGGTAGGAGGAGAAAACAGACAGGAGAAACAGAATAGAAATCAGGAGAAATGAGCAGAGAAGACATGACGGAAGAAATGCGGAGGAAGGAAAAGATAAAAGATGAGACATTAGTAGAGGATAAATAGGAAAAAATGAGCAGGATAGAAATTAGGAGAAATCAGGAGAGATGAGGGAAAAATAAGTAGAGAATAAATGAGGAAAAACAAAAAATCAGAAGAAATGAGCAGAGGAGAGGAGAAATTAGGAGAGAGTAGATATAATGGGAGAAATTAATAGAGGAGTAATGAGGGGAGGGAGAGAACGGGGAACATTCATTTGAGACAGTGAAGGACGGAGGAGGATCTACACCGAGGTGAGCACTACAGTGCAGGAGTACCGCAGGAGTGTGTGTGTTTATTTCAACAGGTTTAAGAGTGTGCTGTGTTTCCATGCTCTCTTCTCTAGTGTCCAGGTGTGTGCTAGATCGCATAAACCTGACATCACCAGCACTGCAGTAAAACAATAACCAAAACAACTCAACCTTTACCCGCTGATCATAACACTTCACTAGAGAAATAACAGAGCAGTCAGCAGAACATCATGGCGGTTTACCTTGTACTGCATACAAACACTGCCCAGAGGGATCATAACATAACATCTCAGTCTATCTGACAGACACACACACGTTTTGTTTTGTCTATCACACACTGTTTGTAAATGAGACTGTCGTCTGTGGTCAGGAAGTCGCTCTACAAGGTCTCATTATGCACATGACCTTCGGTGTCGTGCTGACTCACTTTCTCTTTCTCACTCAATCTAGAAATAGACGCATTTCTATTTGTGTCAAGCTGTTCATTCAGTACACCCAAGATAAACATTTACAGTGCCTATGTTTAAACTTTCCAAGTTTAGCATGGGATAAAGAATAATTACACACTCTCTTCTATATATGGAGTGTATAAGCTACACAATATGAAGTATAAGAAGTTTTTATGTTTTAAATAATCTGCTATTTATAAGAGAAGTTTGTGTTTGTTTTGTGGGTTACCTAGGCGACAGCAGCATCAGTGGGCGGGGCAGTGGGCTGTCTGGAAGTGGGAGTGGCTCTGTATCTCCCTCCCCATCTGGCCCCGCCCCTTCATCATCCTGATTGGCCAGCAACAGGTCTGAAGTGTTGTTACTCTCGCCGAAATCCTCAAAGTGCTCCTCCTCTCCTCCAATCACAGCCACAAGGGTGTGGCCATTCAAATCAGAGCCTAGTGTGAACCTGTCACATAGAATAAAGCACACAGAATATAATGGATTATCTACACATATTAAATTCAATGCTCTTGATCATTTTCTCATGTCACAAGACATTTTGTACATTTCCTACCATAAATATAAAAATATTTTTTGATTAGTAATATGCATTGCTAAGAACTTCATTAGGACAATTTTAAAGGCGATTTTCTCAATATTTTAGATTTTTTTTGCACCCTCAGATTCTAGATTTCCCAGCTAAATATTGTCCTATCCTAACAAACTTTTTAGATGATGCATACATCTCAATAAAAAAACTGACCCTTTTGACTGGTTTTGTGGTCCAGGTCACATATTTGGTAAAAGTTTTTTTAACAGCTAATAAAGTAAATACATTTTTAGTTTTGTGGCCGTGAATCTAAAAATGAATCTCATAAGTTTGGTGCCGGTAGGACAACAGGTTTTAAACTGTTTTTAAAAGATGTCCGCTCACCAAAGCTGCATTTATTCAATCACAAATACAGTAAGAACAGTAAAACGGTAGAATATTATTACTATTCAAAATTACTGTTTTCTATTTGAATACGTTTTAAAATGTAATTTATTCCTGTGATGCAAAACTACATTTTCAACATCATTACTGTAGTCTACAGTGTCACATGATCCTTCAGAAATCATTCTAATTTGCAGATTTGCTGCTTAAGAAACATATTATCAGTGTTGAAAACACTTTATAATTTTGTGGAACCGATACATTTTATGAAAGCTTTTTAAAAAAAACAGCATTTGAAATAGAAATCTTTGTAACATTATATATGTCTTTACTGTCACTTTAAGCAATTTAATGTGTACTTGCTAAATGAAAGTTTTAATTTGTCTCTCAAAATGTAACAACTATTATATATTTCATCACTAGAGCTTAATTTATGTATGCCCAATTCACCCTTAATTCACCCCTAATTCATCACAATTTACAAATTATTTAATTAATTAATAAAAAAAAAAAAAACTAAAATCATAAAACTTCATAGTTTCTCTAATACCTTTACAGTTTCAATTTATTGGCTGTTCCAACATTTGTTATTTCTTCTTCTTACTATAAATACAGAACAATTTCCTTGAAAAAACATCCTTGCATGTTTTTGTAAGCAAGGCAGAATTAAATAGTTTGTCTTTAGAATGATAATCTGATAATTCACTTTAATCTCTCAGCAGCCTTAAAACGTCTGAAGAATTCCAGTTAGATTAAACAAAGAACAGCACAAAACCTAAACAGTGCACATAAAAAAAAAACACACACACAATGCCAGTGTTTTCACAAGAGCTCATGAAGGTAAACAGACCTAAAGTAGGACAGTGATCATGTGCAGGTCACATGAAAACCTAACATTAAAAAAGATCCAGTTTATTAACAGCTGACAGATGGGCCACTGTATGTGCTCGATGCTTTTAAAGAACTTTTAATGTAATTACTTTACTGCCCAAAGAAATTAATATTTTTATTTAGCAAGGACACATTAAAATCAATCAAAAGGGACAGTAAAGACATTTATAATGTTACAAAAGTCTTCTATCTCAAATAAATGCTGAATCCTGAATCCTGAAAAAAGGATTCACCTTCAAAAATAAGAAGAAATATTTCTTGAACCGCAAACAAGCATATTAGAATGATTTCTGAAGGATCATGTGACCCTTAAGACTAGAGTAAAGATGCTGAAAATTCAGCTTTGCATCAAAGGAATAAATTGCATTTTAAAATATATTCAAATACAAAACAGATATTTAAAATTCCAAAAATACTTCACATTAATACTGTTTTTACTGTATTTTTGATCAGATAAATGCAGTTTTGGTGAGTCTTGGTTCATTAATTAACTTTACAGACTGGTATAAGAAAAGAACAAGGTAAAACTGAAGGATGGCAAAAAGAAACCCCTCAAATACTCACCCTCGTTTCACTATAACATTGCGGTTGGTCACACAAAGCACGCGTGAAGGCGGCGAACGCATCTTAAAGCGATTCGGCCTTTCTTGGGCGATCCGGAGCAACTGGGCACACAGCGTGTCAGCGCAAACCGAACTCTCACGATCGACAATAAATACACTACTTACTGAAAATAAACTAGCCTAAACTAGTTTTATATGAGGTAACGTAGCTGTCCTTGTAGAGTTTAATCCGCTGGACATTCCTGCCAGACGTTTGTGACCCGGTAAATCTGAATCAATCTCCTGCGCAAGCAAAGTTACATATGCTCGAAACGCAAATGTGTGTGTGCGTCTTAATCTGATTTACAGCTCGGTGACCCAGTGTGTGCGCTAGCATGCTCTATAATCAGTTTAATCTCCATATGCATGAACTTATGTTGTCCGACTGACTCAAATACAGAAATAGTAACACGATTTTTGACTAAATTAAGGGTAGACTAAGGGATCTGAACAAACTAGAGCTGCAAAACAATTAGTTGCAATTAACAGTTTTTGTTTGAATACTATGTGTATATTTATTATGTATATAAAAGTACACACACATATACACTGGCGCTAATATTTTCAAATATTATTGCAATTCAAATTATTTTTTTAATTACTTTAAAATCAAATTTATTTCTGTGATGCAAAGCTGAATTTTCATCAGCTGTTACTCCAGTCTTCAGTGTCACATGATCCTTCAGAAATCATTCTAATACACTGATTTATTACTTTTATTATCCATGTTAGAAACACTTGTGCTGCTTAATGTTTTTTTGGAAGATGTGATACTTTTTTCTGGAATCTTTGATGAATAAAGAGTTAAAAAGAACAGCATTTATTATAATTTATTATAAAATTATAAGTCTGTTCTAACAATAGAAGTCTTTACTCAATTTAAATTTAACAGAAGTCTTTAATCAATTTAACACATCCTTGCTGAAGAAAAGTATTAATTTCTTTCAAAGAGAGAAAGAAAGAAAAACTTTACTGACCCCAAACTTTGAAAGATTTCTATTTTCTATTACTTATCTATAGAAAAGTTTTCTATTTTAAATAAATGCTGTTTTTTTAACGTTTTATTTATCAAAGAATACTGAAAAAAGTATTACAGGTAAAAAAAAAAACTGTTTCCAACACTGATAATAAATCAGCATATTAAAAATGGTTTCTGAAGGATCATGTGACACTGAATACTGGAATAATGATGCTGAAAATTTAGCTTTGCATTACAGGAATGAATTACATCTTAAAGTATATTAAAATAGAAAATTGCTATTTTAAATTGTATTAACATTTCACAATATTTCAGTTCTGTTCTGTATTTTTAATAAAATTAATGCAGCCTTAATGAGCAGAAAAGTCTCTTGTTGATCCCAAACTTTTGAGCGGCAGTGTATGTATATATTTAAAAAAAGATTTGTATCTATTTTATGTATTTGTATGTAAACACTTAAATATAAAAATAGATTTTCCTTAATTAACATTTTCCTTAATATTAGTGTGTGTAAATTACACAAACTTTTATTTTGAATCGATTAATCGTGACTAATTGTTTTGCAGCTCTAGAACAAACCCTAAGTACTGATATCTCAGATAGAATGTCAAAAATGCAAAAGAAAACCTGCATATTTTAAACCTGTTATTGTAAAAACAGATTATGCATTTTCCGTAACTCAGAATGCGAGTTTTAGAAAGGTCAGCGTTGGCGAGACGGTGTGACCCTGACACTGCAGAAATGCTAAATCAAAAGAAACACACGAGGGCTGAGGGCCAGGAAATTTTACGATGACAGAAACGAGTAATAGCGAGAGAGAAACGGACCCCTTGAGAGTGAAAGATGGATAATCTCTGGGCCGCAGGAAGGCAGAAAGAGCAAACTCCACACTTCCTGCAACTGAACGACAGGAAAATAAAGACTGACACCGATAACACGGGAAACAGGAACACCTCGGTCAGCTGAGCTGTTGCTAGTGGCTCTTGGGAAATGAGAAACTCTAGTCAGCGGATTCTCGCATAAACACAAATAAACAGACGTACTTATGTACAACGATGCAAAACAATACTGCGCACTTACTGCACAAAATGTAGGACATATATGTGACCCTGGACCACAAAACCAGTCATAAAGGTAATTAAAAAAAATGATTTCCATTCATGTATGGTTTGTTAGGATAGGACAATATTTGGTCAACATACAACTACTTGAAAATCTGCCTTTAAACTTGTTCTTAGCAATGCATATTACAAATCAAAAATTAAAAGAAATAAATCAATAATAAAAGAAAAATCAATAATTTTCACTCATACAATGTATTTTTTGGCTATTGCTATAAATATACTTGTGCTACTTATGACTGGTTTTGTGGTCCAGTCCAGGGTCACACATAATCCAGCGCAATGTCAAAAAATTTATTTAGGCGAGATCTTATTTTGTATCACAACCTGTCACCTTTGCTCAACACTAGAAGCGTTTCTGTGGCGCCTGCCTAATAAAACTAAAGGTAGTTAAAGACCAAAACATGCTTTTATAGAGGACACAGTGTCCTAAACTGGGACACTGTATCAGGAAGTTGTTTTATTTTGTGAGATTATTGCGGATACATTCAAGGCTACTGAAACGACGCGGTTTATAGGTCACCATTAGACATGATGTCATCTAATTACTGCAGTGCTATTTTATTATTATTTATATACTATTATAGTATATATTAATATTTTAAACTAGTTTTTATTTTTATACTTTTTTATTTTATGTGCTTTTGTCATTTTTATTATTATTTGATTTATCTATTTTTTTTAGCGAGAATGTATTTTCAATTTTAGTTTTAGCAATTTTATTACTGCTTTTATCATTTATTAAAATATCTTATTTCAGGTACTTGCCAAGTTAACATTTTAACTAGTTTAACATTTAACCTAATATTTTTGTTTAGTTTTAAATTTAGTTAAAGGGACAATTCATCCAAAAGCTAAAATGTGCATTTCATCACTTGCTCACCAATGGATCCTCTGCAGTGAATGGGTGCCATCAGAAGTCCAAGCAGCTGATAAAAACATCACAATAATCCACAAGTAATCCACACCACTCCAGTCCATCATTTAACATCTTGTAAAGCCTAAAGCTGTGTGTTTCTAAGACATATATATATAATTAAGACGTTAATCATAATTTCAGGCCAAAACATGAATATATAATTCATAATAACTCTTCCTCCAGTGAAAAAAATCCATTCCCTGTTGTCCTATCACATCAAAATCCACAGACGTTTGTTCAGTACGGTTTTGGACTGTTTTCACTTGTAAATAGTGCATATTTCTCTCCTGATTCAGATGAGATTACTTTTTTATGGAATATTATGGATTATGGAAAAGCAACAGTTTGCTTTTGGCTTCACAAGATGTTAATTGATGTACAGGAGTGGTGTGGATTACTTGTGGATTATTGTGATGTTTTTATCAGCTGTTTGGACTCTCATTCTGATAGAACCAATTCACTGCAGAGGATCCATTGGTGAGCAAGTGATGTAATGCTACATCTATCCAACTCTGTTCCCATAAAGAAACAAACTCATCCACAGTTTGGATAGCTTTACAGTGAGTTGACACCTGTGTATTGGTGTGTTACCTGTTGCGATCGTCTCCATCTGTGAGCGTGTTTTCAATGCCGCTGTCTGTCTCCACGTCCTCATGGAGTTCTGGATGGACCAGAGCCGTCGTGTCCTCGTCCGTGAAGGTTTCGCACTCACTGTATGCACTCTCCGACCCGAGATAGGCGCTGTCTGAGACCTCCGCCTGCTGCAAACACACACACGCAGATTAGAAAACTTTTATTGCTTTTGGAGACATAAAGGCGTTCCTGCTTATGTTGCAAGTATCAACTTTGTCTCAGAGGTTTCTCCTAAAACGACTGAATCAATAATTGACAGCTATAAAAAGAATGTGGATAACAGCACAGATCACTCGGTTTTAGAAAATTGAGATGAGAAATGTTTAAATGTATACTTTCCAACGATTTCACAAAGTATTTTTGTCAGCTCAGGCTTTCAACAAGCAAATCAAACAGGTGTGAGGTTATTAAAGTTTGCGACGAATGTTTACAGAACAAAATGATCCGACGCATTCAGGTGTGGTTGAAAACACATGAGCACATTGCATTTGTAGTGTAAATGATCCGTTCCGATGCTTTCCAGATAACAGCCTACTCGCCTGTCAATCATACACTGCACAAAAACAAGCGGTTTACACTTTAAACGTCCCTTATAAGACAAACAGCTGCTTTGTTGTTATTTATTGCCAAGTTCACATGTTCCTTAAAGACGCAACTTGTCTAAAGTGAAGTATGACATTATAGAACCCTGACTGTAATTAAATAGAATAAACCATAACAATAATGACACTAAATAGCAATTCTGGGACACTACAAAGTTTAAAAAAGATCAGGGAACCGTAACGGAAAAAACGCAACAGTAACAACCTGGAAAACTGTGTAAAACTGTGTAAATGATAAGTTACAAAAGAAGAAACTTCATGTTCAATGTTTTTACAGTTGTGTAAGAACACATTGGCCAAATAACTGGATTAACATTTCATATATAATGATGACCATCACAAATTATCAACAAAAGTTCAAGATTGAACCTCAAACCTGCATCTCAGAGCCCGACGTACCTGTGTGAGTCCACAAGGAGCTCCTAAAATAGGAGAGGCCATTCCCAGAACCATTCTTCCTACTTGAGCGCCGTCGCACGGGAAAAACAGGTTCACTAACTAACCTCAAAACTAACAACAACTGCTTCCTGTCTCTCTCACAGTCCCCACATAGAGTCAACAAAGAGAGAAATGACTCCTAGTCTGCTGCCTTGGAAAATGAGGACCAAAGTCTGAAGGGCAGCAGGACCAGAAATGGGTGGGGTCTGCTACTGGCCCCGCCCCTTTAATTAACATTACACTCATGTGCCACCAGAACTTCTCAACAAACATTACATGGCTGTGACTCGAAGTCTACTGTGCTGCCTACTTAGCAGTTTTAGTGTCTATGATGACCAACAAGGCTGTTTAGGTAGGCGGCACATTAGAGTTTTAAGACAGGCCATTGGTGTTTTTCCATTTCGATCTGTTCTCATGTAGCAAAACATTAACAATTCACACCCAACACGGACAAAACACGTGCTGCGACAATCATATGTTCTGATGAATGACAAGTGCGTGTGTTTGTGTGTTACAAAAAAAATCTATCACCAGCCTGTCCTGTATATTGTCAACCACACATATGCGTGTTTGTTCCTCTGGACGAGGTGCTACACAAACCACCTCGGCCGGTGTGTTTTGAAAGCAAACATGGAAACAGCACAGCCATTCATGACCCACAGGAAAACAGAAATGAGGAAAGGGAAAATCAGATCGCAAAAAACAAGACCCCGAAGCAGCACATTTCACATTTTTGTATTCACAAAATGAATATGCTAAAAGGCGCAGGGAATAATAAACTGCATTTGCAGTTTGGAAAAGAGTTTGTGTTTCTGTAATCGGAATTTATGAATTTACTGCTACATTTTTGCAGATATAACTGTAAAGAGTTATATAACTCTGTATTATAATTAAATCTTTTGATAGACTGGGCCATAACCACATAGAAATGGAGGTGTAGATTAGATTATATACAGTATATAAAACGTGCGTGTGTGTATGACTCTATTCATCTTTTCACACTGAGGACAACTGAGGGACTATTACAGAAGGTTCAAAAGCTCACCGATGCTCCAAAAGGAGAAACAATGCATTAAAGGCTGGGGGTGATAACTTTTGAACATAATGAAGATGTGTACATTTTTCTTTTTTTGCCTAAATATATATTTTTTTCCCTTTTCATTTAGTACTGCCCTTTAGAAGCTAATTAAGTTAAATTTACCCTGGTCTTCAAATCCAAAAAGTTTTCACCCCCCAACTCTTAATGCATCGTGTTTCCTTCTGGACCATCAGTGAGCCATTGAACCTTCTGTAATAATTGCATATGAGTCTCTCAGTTGTCCTCAGTGTGAAAAGATGGATCTCAAAATCATACAGTCATTGCTGGAAAGGATTCAAACACACAAAAATGCTATAAAACCAAAGAATTTGTGGGACGTGAGGGATTTTTCTGAAGAACAGCGGGCAGCTTAACTGTTCCCTCTGATCCCTCTTATTTTGGTCAAATAATTTTGCAGATTCTGCAAGGTGTATGTAAACTTTTGACATCAACTGTATATATACACTGTCTTTCCAAAGTTAGGGATCAGGGAATGTCTTTTGTTCATCAAGACTGCATTTATTTACGTAAAAAAAAACGGTAATATTGTGAAATATTATTGCAATTTAAAATAGTGCTTTTCTATATTACTGTACTTTAAAATATAATTTTTTCCTGTGATGCAAAGCTGATTTTTCAGCATCATTACTCTAATCTTCATTCTAATATGCTGATTTATTATCAATGTTGGAAACAGTTGTGCAGCTTAATATTCTTCGTAGGAACCTGTGATACTTTTTTCAGGATTTTTTGATGAATAAAACATTAAAAAGAACAGCATTTATTCAAAATAGAAATCTTTTGTAATAATATACCCTACCATTCAAAGTTTGGGATCAGTAAATTTTGTCTTTCTTTCTTTGTTTGGAAGAAATTAATACTTTTATTCAGCAAGAATGAGTTAAATTGATAAAAAATAATAGTAAAGACTTCTATTGTTAAAATAGACTTATATTTTGAATAAATGCTGTTCTTTTAAATTCTTTATTCAAAGAATCCTGACAAAAGTATCACAGTTTTCAAAAAAAAAACATTACACAGCACAAGTCAGCATATTAGAATGCTTTCTGAAGGATCATGTGACACTGAAGATGCTGAAAATTCAGCTTTGCATCACAAGAATAAATTATATTTTGAAGCATATTAAAATAGAACAGCACTATTTCAAATTGCAATACTATTTCCTAATAGTACTGTTTTTTTCTGTATTTTAAATCAAATAAACGCAACCTTGATGAGCAGAAAAGACTTCTTTAAAAAACACAAAAAATCATACTGATCACAAAATTCTAAACGGCAGTGTATATATATATATATATATATATATATATATATAAATAAAGAGAGGGAGAGAGAGAGGGGGAAAAAACAGGTGAACTACTGTCACACTATGAACATGTATTTAGTAAATAAAAAATGACCTGAATACACATTTAACCACTGAACCAGCTGGAGGCGCTGTAGCAGAGCAATAAACATGCTCTGTTTCTCATGTTCTGTGGTCTTTCAATCTTTTGGGGAATTTGTGGAATGTGCTGGTCTGGATTCCACGATTCTGCAATAATGGGGTACTGAAATGTTGATTTATTATGTTTGTCATGACAGGAGGGGAGGAGAAATGGACACGATAACCGCAACGTTGGTGTATAATACCTCGTCATATTCCTCTTGAGGCCCATTGGCTTCCACTGCGCTGAGATGAGTCTTGTAGAGGTCTGGATCAGATCCTGATAAAGAAACACATCTTGTATTAATATCTCCACATTATAATACTTAAACTGATATACTGAATAATATACTGACGCAGCGGTTTATGTCATTCACATTGTCTTAATGTTTTTCATTCGTAAACAGTCACCATGGAATACGTCGCACTGAGCAAGCGGGCTGTCTGGAGTCCAGGAAACTACATTTACGTAATCGTCTGTTTTAGCTAGCAGGAATATTTTCCTGCTGAAAAATGTTTCCTTGAATCTGAGCATAAATAGAAAGGCAGGCAGAGGTAGATGCTCCAGTCACTCATCCATTAATGAAGAGAGAAATCTGACTCGTGAAACACTGGACGCCAAGCAGGCCATTAGAAACATGACCTCATCCTCATTACTGAACTATTGTCAGTGGAAAACCCAAGCAAAGTGCTTCATGCTATTTCAGCATCAACATGATGGGGATTGTATGAGCCCACTAGTTTTGGTTAATGGTTTTGCTTTGAAACACTCTGTGAGCAGCCATTTTTAGCTAAATAAAACCCTTTAACATTTGGGATTCCACCACTTGCTCACCAATGGTTAGTGAATGGGTGCCGTCAGAACGAAAGCCCAAACAGCTGATAAAAACATAATAATATTCCACAGGTTATCCACACCACTCCAGTCTATCAATTAACATCTTGCAAAGGGAAAGGCCACATGTTTGTAAGAAATTCATCAATGCGTTTTAACTTTACATAGTCTGGACAAAATACCAGGCCATAATCCATAATAACGCCTTCTCCAGAGAAAAAGTCCATTCAATGTTGTCCTCTCACATCAAAAGACTCTTATTCTGACGGCACCCATTCACCGCAAAAGGGATCCATTGGTGAGCAAGAGATGGACTGCTACATTTCTACAAATCTGATGGAAAAACAAACTCATTTACATCTTGAAAGGCCTACAGGTGAGTAAATTTTCAGCAAATTAAAATTTTTTGGTTTTCTAGTTTGACAGTTTACCACATTTTGAAACTAGGTTTAGAGAACAGATTGAAATGTGTAAAGCATCTGGGTCTAGCAGGTGTCGAATCCAGATGTCTTCAGGAAAACTATGGCAGGAGACATCTGAGGATGATCATTAGTGCTTTGTCTCATCATTTTTTGCATTTAAGATCAGATTCTGTCATGGATTATAGTATAAATGAACATTTTCTAGAGTTTGAATATTTAATGCAGTTATAACTCTCAATATATCAGTTGTGGTAATGCTGTTCGGCAAGTAAAAGCTCTTCTGAGACTCTTTTATTTAAAAAAAAAGCTCAGTGGTGTGATTCACTGTGAGCAATTCACAGACGCTCTGACTCATTATTTTGCACTTGTTTTTCTACACAGTATTTCAGGAGACGTGAACTCTCCATCAGGAAAAATCATTACTAAATAGTGTCAGATTATCACGCAGTCATCAAGAACACAAGATGTTTGTGTTTCTGACTTGGCTATTGTTTTGAGGACAAAACTGATGATGAGTTTTCTATTCATTCAAAATAAAAAAATAAAAATGCTGCACTGCAAAAAAATGCTTTTCTAGACAAGTCAAAATTATTGTCTTGTTTTCAGAAAAAAGAAGTCAATATTAAGTGAGTTTTGCTTAAAACAAGCAAAATAATCTGCCAATAGGGTAAGCAAAATAATCTAGTTTTCTGCTGGAAATTGAAAGATTATTTTGCTTACCCCACTGACAGATTATTTTGCTTGTTTTAAGCAAAAACTCACTTAACTTCTTTTTCTGAAAACAAGAAAACATTTTTGCAGTACGCATAAAGAATTTAAATTAATGTTTTTTTTTCTGTTCTGACATTTACAAAAGTTCCCAATATGAAACTCCCAATATGGTTTAAAGCATGCCTTGAGTGTGTTTGCATTTGTGAGGTACCTTCATTGCTGATTGCGCTGATGCCTCTGTGGAAATCCTCAAAACTGATCACACCTAGACCGCTGGGATCCAAGAACCGCGTCAGATCCTTCACCTGAAACCACAAACACATGACACTCAACAAACATTTGAAAAAAAAAACACAAACTATTTATCTTAAACAGAACTGCATCATTCATACATTTAATGACAACAAAACACTCAAACTAAATATTTTTTCCACAAAAGGGAATTTTTTAAAAAATAAAATAAATAAATATTTTTCATATGTAAAGATGCTGAAATCTCCCACACAACTTACATAATCAAAAAATTTAGAGACTCAAAAAGAACACGGGCTCATTTTAGTTTTTTAATTTCTTATTTATCTATGATATTTTATTTAGGAACAAAACTTTATACAAACTTATTTGTAACTCAAGGAGAGACAAAACACAGATAAAAGTCTGTCCATCCCTGATATAAGGTGGTAAAACACACATTCTCTCTCACACACACACACACACACACACACACACACACACAGTAATGTTACACTCCAGTGAACAGACACAATTACACACAGTCGGTAACCAGGCAACAGCAGAACTGATATCCAGCACGACAGTCGTGAGTTCCAGAATCAGAGTTCTCAAAGAAAAACACCAAACACGCTCAAACACCGCCAACTGAGAGATCAAAACATTAAGCTGTTTGCCTAAACATCTAACTCTGTTGGTGGTTTTAGCCCTTAAAGGCACAAATTTACACATAGCTAAAAAAATACTACGCAAGTCTATGGCTATATATATATTTCATTAATTGTTTCGTTACGAGCATTCTTCAAAATATCTTCTTTTGTGGCAAACAAGTAATGTTAGGAAATCTTGCAAATGTAAATACGTTAATAAATAATAGTTAAGAGACTACAACAAGTGCATAAAAAATATAAAATTATATATTATGCATAAAAATTTTTTGATATATATTTTGTTTACAGATGATTAACAATTTTGGAGGGAATCTGATGAAACAAACACACAAACAAACAAATTAATAAAAAAAAAAAAAAAAAAAAAAAAGGAAATCTGAAAAATATTAGAAAATGTATATATATATTACATTTTTAATTCCATTTAAAGTGGATCAATAAAGTTAATCAAAGTTGTCCTAAGAAAAGAACGGGTACTGTTTTGGTTTTAGGACAACTTTGATGCAAGGTTTTGATCCACTTCAAATACTGACTACTGTATATATACATATACATACACATGCGTGTGTGGGGGAAAAATGTTTAACTAATACTAAAACTACTATAACATTTTTTATTAGAAATAAATCTGTAATAAAGTAAACTACAAACATTAGATAAAAATGAAAGAAAATTAGGTATGTATTGAACTGGCAAAAGTTTCAACACGTTTATATATAAAAAAAAAACTAAACTAAAATGAAAACAAATAAAAAGAAATTAAACCTAAATTATATTTTAATACATTTTTGTACATTTTAAAATTGTAATACAATCATTAAAACAAATTAAAATAAAAACTATAAATATAAAAACAAAAGTTAATTCAAAATATGTACTAAAACTATCACAGTATGTAAACAATCCTAAAATAACTAACATTTCTAAAAAAATATATAAAAAAAATGTAAATTCTTGTCCTAGTCACATTTTCTCAGTAAAATAAACATTACTTACATTATCAGAAGAATATATTTTTATTTTAATATAGATTTTTTTTACATTAACCATATAATCAATATTTTATTTATTAAAGCCAAGTATGAATCCCATCAAGTAAGCATTTTTAAGGATTTAAAATTTATTCATCAATAATAATCAGTAACCATTTAAACAATAAATTTTATTTGACTTAATAGCTTAAAAAACTCCCACATATCATGTTTTCAAACCATTTTAAGTCTTTTTACATTAAGTAGTTATATCTAAGTGTGAAAGAGAGAGTGTTTACTCACTTGTTTAAATTAGTCTTCCCATTAAACCCTGTATATTGTCTATTCAGACTGATTCGTAAATGCGCACAAACACAAAAGGCGGGATTTATTGCATAAACCAATCACAGCCGATCATAACCAGTCATGTCCAATCAAATTGTGATGCATTAAGTGACTTCCCCAATTCATTCTCAATTACCCCACCAGCAAATCCACGGCATGCTTTAGGAAATGTGTTAAAACTCGATGGGCTCAGGAAAGGAGAGAAAGATGCAGACTCCCGCTGTAACTTTCCCTACTGGTGTCGCAGATGGACATTGTACCTATAAAAAAAAAAACTAGTAATTTATATACTCTTTAACATTATATTTTGCAATACTGGCATTGTTTTATTTTTGTACTATGAGTTTTTTCTAATATAATATTTTGAGGAGACACTGCCTCCCTTGCCTCCTCAGAGAAAATGCCTGTGATAAGTAGTTTCTCAATACGTTTCTATCAGGTAAGCAATTATTTGAAGATTACTCCTGGTATTGTATCACCCGTACAACCAAATTTCCTTTAATTAATCAAATGACTGCTTTAGGTAATGTGGGTCAGACGAGCGGTTTTTAAAACCCAGTATATAAAAGCATCTCAAGTCAAAGTGTGAAAACCAGCAAGTCACGAATCAGTCACATGAGTGGCGTCGCTTTGATTTCACACATCACAAAAAAAACCTGTGAGAGACTGACTCATAATCACATATGATGATTAAAGCAGCAAAAAAAGTCACTAACAACCTCAGCCGTTGATCTTGTTAAAAACGTGTTTTTTTTAGGTCTCCCCACCTAATTCACTCAATGCAGAGAAATCATTTTGTCTTACTTACTCTTTTCAATTTTTAACTTCTTAAATTTAAAAATGCACAGTAGCAGCTTTCTCATACAGTCACACATGGATAGTTTTGCTGTTACCTGATCCTAATTACCAGTTCCTTCCTGGAAAACGCTACTTCTGGGTAAGAATTTGCATCAAACGTCACAATCCCATAGCAACCGTATCATACAGATAAAAAGACACCACTCTGACACATGCAAACACACACAATCTCTCACAAAATACAAATATCCACACATGCACTTAGCATTTCTTCTTACATCATATCACTTTCTGTCTGCCTCAGTTTATCTCTCTCCACCCTTTTAGTCATAAACCATCTCACTAAGACAACCAGCTGAGCAAGCTCTTATAACACACTTGTATCACGAGAAGAACCCTGTGCAAATTTCCAATCACTGTCACTCAGACAAAGGAATGACCCTTGAGGGCTGGGACGATGTACGGTTTGCGGTTTCATCCCTGAAACCATAAACTACCTTATAAAGAACACAAACTTGCTTAGTGTTGCAAATATGTGATGCTTTTCTCATAACAGGGCGGTTAAAGTTTAAACCTGTATCACACTCGCAAGCTCACTGCAAAAAGACAACTCAAAGACAAATGCAAAAAGAAGTCATTTGTATCTTTAGCTATGTATAGTGCAAGTGCATTTGAGAAAAGAGGAATATCAATGATGAAAGGGCAAAAAAAAGAGTTTTACATGCAACCCTCTCTATCGTTCATCTGTTCGTTTAACCTTTCAGCTGATCGGATCAGCAGTTTTAACAGTCACAAAAGAGCCAGACTTCCGGCTTCAAATCCATCCTCTCCTGAACGCACAATGGCGCGTGTCTGGGGGATCAGGAGTTAACAGGAACGCAATTCTATATTCTCATCTGAATGGCAAAATAACCACAGAGGGATTTCGAAATCAGTACATCCAGTGCTTGATGTTATATGCCTCCAAAAGCAGTTTGGAAAAAAAAGCATCCTCCTCCTGAATATCTAACTGACCTGCCAAATGCATAACATAAAAAACCTATAAACAGTAGTTCAACTAGTTAACGCTTGTCAAATATTACAGAGGATCATATTTTGTTAAATGAACTGTCATGCAATACAAAAACAAACCAATTTACACATTACATCCATGCATTATCTATTATGGATTTGGCCTTAGTACAAATGGCAATCATATGACATCCACACTTTCTGAAACCGTTTTTTTTGGACTTACACTACCAGTCAAAAGTTTTTGAACAGTAAAATTTGTCATGTTTTTTGAAGAAGTCTCTTCTGCTCACCAAGCCTGCATTTATTTGATCCAAAGTACAGCAAAAACTGTTAAATTGTGAAATATTTTTACTATTTAAAATAACGGTTTTCTATTTGAGTATATTTTAAAATGTAATTTATTCCTGTGATATCAAAGCTGAATTTTCAGCATCATTACTCGAGTCTTTAGTGTCACACGATCCTTCAGAAATCATTCTAATATGCTTACTTGATGTTCAAGAAACATTTTTGTTATTATTCTCAGTAATTAAAACAGTTGAGTACATTGTTTTCAGGATTCTTTGATGAATACAAAGATACAAAGATCGGCATTTATCTGAAATAAAAAGCTTTTGTAACATTATACACTATACCATTCAAAAGCGTGAAGCCAATATTTTTTTTCAATATTATACTTTTAATATGTATATTATATTTATACTTTTAATATTTATTTAAATTAATACTTTTATTACTTTTAACTTTGGAATAAACTACATTTTAAAAATATATATATATATATATAAAATAAATACATATAAATCACTGTTTTTGCTGTACTATGGATCAAATAAATGCAGGCTTGGTAAGCAGAAAAGACTGCTTTTAAAAAAAACAACATGAAAAATCGTACCAGGAAAATTCCTGTTTTAGCACAAATTAAGATCAAATTGACAAAATCTGCAACATAATGTTGATTACAACAAAAAGAATTGCCACTTGTCCCCTTTATCGTCAAAATAAGCAAAATCTGCATTCAATAGCAGCCTGTTTCAATAGTATAGCCTCCAAAAATAGTTTAAAAATTATGTTAGAGCAAAAAATTCCTTACTAAGCATTTCTATGCAAAGTTATTATACAACTTTGTCTGCATGACAATGCTATGCCATAAAACAGTTGTAAAAAAAAAAAAAAAAAAAAGTGATTTAAAGGGCTTATATTACACAACTTATAACAGATGACTAAATGCAAGTGGCTAAAATATATATATAAACTTTATATAAAAGTTTGACTTTTAAAACCTCAAAATAATCAGCCCCGTTCATTTTAATGGTAACTATTGTACCATAACTGAAAATACTGTTATTAAAATAGATGTCCAAGTTTAGAAAAACACTTCAAAAGAAAGTAGCAAAACTTGTGGCACCGAGAAGTGTATTAATACTTGCATAGTTTGTTAAAACTGATGCAAAACAGCTGATGGTTAAAAAAGGAAAGACACCATGAAGGAAAGAGCGAGAGACAGAGTACAAGAGTGGTATTCTGAGTCTGTGAGGGTTTGAATAATAAAAGAGCAGTTCTTGGGTGTCACCATGATCAAGTTTCACTTTGAGCTTTGGGAACCAAAAGAAGACACACAGTGTCCTGTAATCATAAAGCATTTGTGTAACATTTATACCCCCACCCAACATTTACCCACCACAAACTCACATAAATAGACACAGACACACCAAAAACTGACCTGTTCAGCTCCATATGCTTTTGCGAACTCGACGAACTCCTCAATATGGACGAATCCATCCCCATCCTGATCCAAAGCCTGGAAAACCGCTCGGAGAGCTGACTGCTCCTCGCTTTTATGGGCTAGAGGCACGTTTATCAAATCCACAGGGACCCTCTGGTCATGGAGCGTTTTGGTCGGCAGAACATCCGAGGCCTTGCACAGATCCAGAGTCATTTCTGCATGTTTGGGAATGTTGGGAGTATCAGGATTGTTCTCCATCAAGGTCAGGTAGGCCTCCCCATCCAGGCTGGCTCCACAGGGAAAGACATTTCTATGTGAGGGAGGAGAGCTGGGAGCGACTGAGCTCACTTGTTGCTCTTGTGCCAGGTCTATCTGTGATGGTGTCAGATGATGGAAATCCTCCTGTGCAGGAAACCCCGCCTCTCCCTCAATCGCTTCACACAATTGGCTGGAAGCCTCTGTGGTCTCTGTAAGATCCGGCCCCTCTCGCCCACCTGTCACGGTCAGCTGATCACCTACACAGGTGAAGGGAGCGGACTCTAAAGAATCAGGATTACTTGCACAATGAGGTATGACTTGATTCTGAGTAGACATACTGTAATCTGATCTCTCCCCTCCCTGTAAAGACACACTGTGAAGTTTCTCTTCAACATTCTGTGGTGTACTGTGACTGTCATCATGAGCTGTTACATTTTCTTCAGGTGTATCTATTACAATTGCACTTGAGTTTGCAGTCAAAGAGTCATTTGATTGGTCCAAAAGTGTGTTGACTTGTTCTTGACAGGTTTCACTCATTGCATTTAGTTCTTGATTGTCAGGTTTATTGTTATCCAGGTTTAAACTAACAATTTGCAAATTAGTTGCCTCTTGATTTTGAGGCAAATCTGAAATCTCTAAAACTTGGAGTGTGACTGAATCTTCTGTGTTGCCTATTGTAGGTGTATGATCAACTCGCTGTGTCTCCATATCCTCAGGGTTAACATCTAGGAGGTCTGTTTCTACATTTGGTACATTATCCTGAAACTCAAAGGTGAGGGAATTTGATTCAAGAAAAGGTGAGTTTGCATCATATTTGTCCTGTTCTGTCACAGGTGTAATTACAGAGTCTAATAAAGATGGTACAGCTTCACAAGAGATGCTGTCCTTCATGATCTCCAATGTGGAATCGTGAATATCTCCATCATGGGGCACCTCAAATAAGGTGTCAGCCTTATCCTGAAATTTAAGGGTGAGTGAACTGGATTCAAGATCAGGTGAGTTTGCATCACATTTGTTCTGTTCTGACACAGGTGTAATCACAGAGTTTAATAAAGATGGTACAGCTTCGCAAGAGATGCTGTCCTTCATGATCTCCAGTGTGGAATCGTGAATATCTCCATTAATGGGCACCTCAAATAAGGTGTCAGCCTTATTCTGAAATTCAAGGGTGAGTGAATTGGATTCAAGATCAGGTGAGTTTGCATCATATTTGTCCTGTTCTGTCAGAGGTGGAATTATAGAGTCTAATAAATATGGCACAGCTTTGTAAGAGAAGCTGTCTGTTAAGATCTCCAAGGTGGAATCAGGAACATCTCCACCATGGGGCATCTCAAATAAGGCATCAGCCTTATCCTGAAATTCAAGGGTGAGTAAATTGGATTCAAGATCAGGTGAGTTTGCATCACATTTGTCCTGTTCTGTCACAGGTGTAATCACAGACTCTAATAAAGATGGCACATCTTCACAAGAGACGCTGTCTTGTAAGGTCTCCACAGTGGAATCAGGAATATCTCCATCATGGGGCTCCTCAAATAAGGCATCAGCCCTATCCTGAAATTCAAGGGTGAGTGAACTGGATTCAAAATCAGGTGAAATTGTGTCACAATTGTCCTGTTCTGTCACAGGTGTAATTACAGAGTTTAATAAAGATGGCACAGCTTCGCAAGAGACGCTGTCTTGTAAGATCCCCACGGTGGAATCAGAAATATCTCCATCATGGGGCATCTCAAATAAGGCATCAGCCTTATCCTGAAATTCAAGGGTGAGTGAACTTGATTCAAGATCAGGTGAGTTTGCATCACATTTGTCCTGTTCTGTCACAAGTGTAATCACAGAGTCTAATAAAGATGGCACATCTTCACAAGAGACGCTGTCTTGTAAGATCTCCACAGTGGAATCAGGAATATCTCCATCATGGGGCTCCTGAAATAAGGCATCAGCCTTATCCTGAAATTCAAGGGTGAGTGAACTGGATTCAAAATCAGGTGAAATTGCGTCACAATTGTCCTGTTCTGTCACAGCTGTAATTACAGAGTTTAATAAAGATGGCACAGCTTCGCAAGAGACGCTGTCTTGTAAGATCTCCACGGTGGAATCAGAAATATCTCCATCATGGGGCACCTCAAATAAGGCATCAGCCTTATCCTGAAATTCAAGGGTGAGTGAACTGGATTCAAAATCAGGTGAAATTGCGTCACAATTGTCCTGTTCTGTCACAGCTGTAATTACAGAGTTTAATAAAGATGGCACAGCTTCGCAAGAGACGCTGTCTTGTAAGATCTCCACGGTGGAATCAGAAATATCTCCATCATGGGGCACCTCAAATAAGGCATCAGCCTTATCCTGAAATTCAAGGGTGAGTGAACTTGATTCAAGATCAGGTGAGTTTGCATCACTTTTGTCCTGTTCTGTCACAGGTGTAATCACAGAGTCTAGAGATGGCAAAAGATCTGCTGTTAAGATCTCCAACGTGGAATCAGGAACATCTCCATCATGGGGCACCTCAAATAAGGCGTCAGCCTCAGTTGAAGGTGTGGGCTGGTTGTGGTCCTCAGGTAAGAACTCATCTTCAGGTGAGAACTCAAATAAGGCATTATGCTCAGATATGGAATCCTTATGTTCATCTTTGTCCAGCAGGCTTTCATTTGAAGGATCTTCTGCTTGTAAATCAACAACAGCAATCGGTGCAAGTCCTATTTCAGCTTCCGCAAAAACATGATCAATTATAGCACTGGACATGACCTCCTTCTCAAACTCTTCTCCAGCCGTTTCCAATGGTACATCAAATGTGCATTCTGTGGTTAAATCACACAACGTTTCATCACAAAGTTTTGATGATTTGTAAGACTCACCTAATGGAGTCTGACATACAGTCTCTACTTCAGAAGACAGTTGTGTCGTTTCCATGTTAGCATCTGTTGTCTCTTGCGTCTGAAAATCATCGCCATGGGTCTCGTTACTAGCCGAGTGCAGACCTCCAACCAGCAGCCCAGGTAACAACACCTCCACCTCGTCCAGTGGAAGGTGAGCAGTACCCTCGTGATATGATGGGACAGTTGGTTCTGTATGAGTCGTTGGAGGGATGGGCTCGCAGGGAAGGGCTGAGGATGGGAGGTAGATGTGTTCCGATATAAATTGACAAATAACTGAAGGCTTGGGATTTGAGTTTGTATCTGTGCATGACAACTCCACAGGAGAAACGTGCAACAAACCTTCAGATTCCAGAGAGAGATGGAAGCTCTGGCTGTCATTGTTCACAAATGTTCTTTCCTCGAAGGAACTATGGCTGAACTCACAGTTTGTTAAATGCGTGTCCTCAAGGAGGTGGGTTTCTTGTAGTAGTGTTTTGTCAGTCTGAGTAATACCCAGCTCACCTGTGCACACATCTAGAGCGTTTGAAGTGGCAGTAACCTCCACCGGTTGCAGGAAATCAGGCACCTGTTTGGGAAGGTCGTAAAAAGTATTTTGATTCTGCGCTTGTGCGTTCGAGAACGTAGGACTAGTAGATCTAGAATTAAAAGAGATGAGATCTCCGTCGACAATTTCCAAACTTCCTTCTCCTTTGAGATCATGGGAAGGAGCCGGCTGACTCTTCCATTCGGGATAGACACATTCCAAACCATTTTCCCAGGAATACGTCTGCCCAGAATACTGAGAGGACCAAAACAGGTCATCTAGGTTTATGGCGCTCTCCTGAAAAATGTCATTGGTGGAATCACCAACAGAAGTGTTGTCTTTATCCATAAGGAGAAATCCGAGCGGATCCTGCTCGGATTCCCACTCGGCTTTCCCGCTCACCTCCCACTCAGAACACCCCTGAGGGCTGGAGAGAACTTGCTCCATTGAAAAGAAGAGCTCTCTCCTCTGACGATTGGGGATGTTCCAGAAATTCCAATCCTTTGTTATGATCCCACAAGGTAATAATGTTCGGAATTCAAAAGCAGTTGGTGGCCTCTTCCAGCATACGCACCGAAAGAAATATCCTTGTTGAGACCCATGCGTAAGCGTCCAACTCCCTGTAAATGATCAACTACTGTTTACTTTTGCAGACACAGGGATAATGTTTCACTGCTGTAATATGGGCCGAGATATTTTTTCTGATATGCAAACCTCTCCATAAAAAAAAAAGAAAGTAAGAAAAAAAAAAAAAGTTGGCTCTGTTTCCCTGTTCCGCATTCAAAGTCATCTAATCCATTTAACATAAGACTTCTCAAAACAGGCTGATCCACATACTAATCAACACATAATAACAGGATTACTTCAGTGCTACCCATTAAAAAAACACTTCTTTATGAAAAATACAATTTTAGAATCTATACATGTATGAGAAAATACATGAAATTACATCAAAAGCTATATCACTGTCAATATTACACTGTAATTAATATGTAACTATTATTTTTTTAAAGACTTTTAAAGGTTATGGTGTATAAACACGAGGCAGTGTATTCATTCATCCTACTTAGATTGTCTAAAGCTTACCATACGAGGTTTTTTTTATATGTTAAGCACAGAGACTTTGTTTTAAACAACTGTCACTGTGATATTAGACATTAAAAAAACAAAAACCCTTAAATAGATTATTCTAGAGCGGCTAGCATCAGCATCCTCCACATCCGAGGTAAACCAAATAGCCGACTAGCTGGCCCATACGACCCCCGCTCATTTCCAGTTTAAAATAAAAGAAGCCCCGTCATATGTTTCTGGTTCCAGTCAGAGTTGATTTAATCCCTTATTTTGGTTTGACGCTCGGCGTTTCATTCCTCAGTTTGTCTTTCTTAAAAACAGGCCAACATCCAGGTCGAGTCTCGCGAGTCATCCACCTGCGCTTGTTATTAGCCTGTTAGCGGGATCAAATCAGATCAAGACCACCGTTAATCCCTCAAATAAAGCGCGAATCCCTTTTCGTTGAATCCCTCGGCGGCGGTTTATCCGTTAACCCAAAATCCGAGATTTAAGATGCGTTCCTGTTATTTAGTCGACGGATGATGTTTCAGTTATATCGGTCTCTCTCTCTCTCATCAGCAGCAATACACAACCTCTGCTGTCTCACTCACACATACACACTCGCGTGTACACACACGCACACAAACCGACGTCAGCAACACGCATGCGCAGCGCCGGCGCCGCAGTCTACGGCTTTAAACCACAGGCGTCAAGAATCATTCCTCTAGCAGTTATCTGTGCGTTTGGTTGCGATGGTGATGATGGAATGTAGATTAATAACGGTTGTTTTTTTGAATGTCACATTCCCGCGGAATCAGTTAACTGATGGCTATGATGCATTCGTTTGCTCTGCTGGAGGTGAAATGGTGACTAACATAATCGAAGCAGTTTGCTAGAATTAAATTATATAATCATAAACTCAGAAGAAATGCTTATTTGTTAACCAAACAGTGAGTTATGTTCAGTCATTTACTGTGGTTTTCTTGCGCCCCCTTGTGTACGAATAATATACCACCCTGGAAAAGGTAATGCAAGAATTATAAAAGATTTATTACGAAAACTGTTAGGTATACAGGAACACAATCACGTTTACATAATTTGTGTTTAAAATTGTATACATACAGCCACCAGTCAAAAGTTTTTCAACAGTAAGATTTTTAATGTTTTTTTTTTTGTTGTTGTTGTTGTTTTTAAAGTAGTCTCTTCTGCTCACCAAGCTTGCATTTATTTGATCCAAAGTACAGGAAAAGCTGTAAAATGTTGAAATATTTTTACTATTTAAAATAACAGCTTTCTATTTAAATACATTTTAAAATGTAATTTATTCCTGTGATGCAAAGCTGAATTTTTAACATCATTACTCTAGTCTTCAGTGTCGCATGATCCTTCAGAAATCATTCTAATATGCAGATTTGCTGCTCAAGAACATTTATTATTATTATTATTATTATTATGTTAAAAACAGCAGATATTTTCAGGTTTCTTTAATAAACAGACAGTTCAGAAGAACAGCATTTATCTGAAATAGAATTCTTTGGTAACTTCATAAATTCCTTTATCATCACTTTTTAAATTGAAAACATCCTTGCTAAACATAAGTATTAATTTTCTATATTTTCTTTTTACAAAAAAACAAAACAAACAAAAAAATTATACTTACTCAGATTTTTGAATGGAATAGTGTATAATGTTGCAAAAGCTCTTTTTTTTCCCAGATAAATGCTGATCTGTGGATCTTTCTTCTCAAAGAATCCTGACAAACGTACCCAACGGTTTTAAAAAAAAATTGATAAGAATAATAAATAATAATAAATGTGTTATAAGCAACAAATCAGCATTTAAGAATGATTTCTGAAGGATCATGTGACACTGAAGACTGGAGTAATGAGGCTGAAAATTCAGCTTTGATCACAGAAATAAATTACATTTGAAAATATATTAAAATAGAAAGCAGTTATTTTAAAAAGTAAAAAGTACAGATTTTGCTGTATACTTTTACTGTAGCTGAAAAAAAAGACACTAACGTAGTGCTGAAGTGGTAAGTTATGTTACCAGAGTAAAATATACTAATAATTAATACTTAGTGGTTAAACATGCTTGAAATATCAATATAACCATCATGTAATGAGAAGACACAGTTCAAAGGTATCCATAAATATCTTTTCTCATAAAATTCGCAGGATTATTAGAAACATACACTACCAGTCAAAAGTTTGGACACACACTCTCATTTAATGTTTTTTAAAGAAGTTTCTTATGCTTATCAAGGCTGTTTTCACTTGATCAAAAATACAGAAAAAAAATGTTAATATTGTGAAATATTATTACGATGTAAATCAATGTTTTTCTATATTAATATAAATTAAAATTTAATTTATATCTGTAATTAAAGTTGAATTTTCAGAATCATTACTTCAGTCTTCAGTGTCACATGATCCTTTAAAAATTATTCTAATTTGCTGCTTTATGATCAGTGCTGAAACCTGTGATACTTTCTTCAGGATTTTTTGATCAATAAAACTTTTAAAAAGAACAGCATTTATTTAAAATACAAATTTTTCTAACAATATACACTACTGTTCAAAAGTTTGGGGTCAGTACATTTTTATTCTTTCTTTTTTGTGAAAAAAATGCACACTTTTATTCACTAAGGATGTGTTAAATTAACAAAAAGTGATAGCATAGATTTACATTGTTAGAAAAGATTTATATTTTGAATAAATGCTGTTCTTTTTAACTTGTTATTCATCAAAGAATCCAGAAAAAAAAGAATCACAGGTTGCAAAAAAATATTTGGCAGCACAACTGTTTCCAACATTGATTATTCTAATAATAAATCAGCATATTAGAATGATTTCTGAAGGATCACGTGAGACTTAAGACTGGAGTAACAGCTGATGAAAATTCAGCTTTGCATCACAGGAATAAATTATATTGTAAAGTATATTAAAATTAATTTTAAAATTAATTAAATTAAATTAATTGATGAGCATAAAAGTCTTCTTTAAAAAAAAACATTAAATGAGAGTGTGTCTCCAAACTTTTGACTGGTAGTGTAAAAAAAAAAACAAAAAAAATGCAGTCATGGCTGTAATGAGACAAAAAAAAATAATCATTCTCATTATCATAGAGTAGGAAAAATGTGAATATGATTAAAATTGCAACTTGTTCTTTGTACTGACATTAATTAATTAATGCTGAAAATCCAAAGAATTTACCAAAAAAAAAAAAAAAATGTAAAATCAGTTTAACTCTAAAATTTAAGTCCTAATTTAACAATTTCTTTTTTTTTTCCTATTTTATAGTTTATGGGTGAAAAATAATATGGGCATTTTTGTAATATTTAACAATTATCATACAGATGTTGACATGATCAACTGATCCACTGCTGTTGATTTCATCCTCTATATTCATGCTATTTATCCTTTCTTTTCTCTGCAGACCAAAAACCTAGAAACATAAGAGAAACAAAGTTAGAATGAGATTTTTTTTAATATAACAAAACGTTAATTACTTATTCACAGGTCAATCATATAGTAGTAGAAAAATGTATAGAAAAAAACTTTGAGATTTTGAAAAACTGATTTCTCACTTGAGATTTATTGATTTATGTTAATCAGTTCAGTCCTATATAACACACCCGTGAGCGGTGCTGTCTGTTCATAGTTTTGCAGAGCGAGATGAGATAATACCCAGCAGCCGTTCCACGTCATTGGCGGAGGTGAGCCACGCTCCTCCATCGGCGACCAGTACAGCGCCAGTGACGTATGAAGCCGCACGGCTGGCCAGGAAAAGAACCGCATGCGCCATCTCCGTCTTATTTCCGGCTCTTTGCAGTGGGATGCTGTGGAAAGCCCCCGCTGACTCAGCATGTGAACCACCTGAAGGAACCATAATGAACTATAGTGAAAAAGAAAGTGATACTAGAAAAAGGCTAACAGACACACAACTGTCTTACCCAGTCTACGGTATCCCTCTGTGCCAGAGATGGGCCCCGGAGCCACTGTGTTCACCCTCACACCACTGGGGCCCCACTCGACCGCCAAATGCTTTGTCATGGCATCTACAAACACATATACATATGCAGATAGTTAGTCCTTATTTGTGACCATGGACCACAAAACCTTAAGTAGACTTAAGTAGCATGGGTATATTTGTAGCAATAGCCAAAGTGACATTGTATGGGTCAAAATTATCGATTTTTCATTTTATGCAAAAAATCATTAGGATATTAAATAAAGATTTTTAATTTTTGATTAGTAATATGCATTGCTAAGAACTTTAAACAGATTTTCAAAAAGTTGTATTTCGGCCAAATATTGTCTTATCCTAGCAAACCATACTTTTTTTTTTATTTTACTTTTTATTTATTTATATATTTTTTTGTAAATATGCCCATTTAATTTTTGTTAAGAAATATAACTAGCTAAAATAAAATATTTGTTTTCTTTTTTTTCTCCAGTTACCATTTATTTTATTTTAAGAACTATTTTTTGGTAGTTCATTGTGCCAAATCCAAGTCTTTTCAGTCTTTACAATTTTTTTTTTATTATTTTATTTTTAGTAAATATACCCGTTTAGATTTGAGAAATGTAACTAGCTAAAATAAAAAAAATGTTTCCAGTAACACCACATTTTATTTCAAGAACTATTTTTTTTAGTGGTTCATTGTGCCAAATCCAAGATTTTTCAGCCTTTACTTTTTTTTTTTATTTATTGTTTGTAAATAAAATGAAATAAAATAAAATGAAATGAAATAAAATAAAATAAAATAATGTATTTATTTCCCAGTTACCATTTATTTTCAAGAACAATTTTTTTTCAGTGGTTTCATTGTGCCAAATCCCAGTATAGAACATCTTGTATCCTCAGAATCAGCTTGAAAAAAAAAATTGTATCCAGCATTATTAGGTCAAAGAAAATTAAACGTATATGCTTGTATGAATCATTCATAATGAGACCAGAAATAAAAGGGGACCATTTTAATTGCATTCCACCTTGAAACACTAGATATAATATGATTTACTCAACCCTTTTATCCAATTTCACATTTTTATCTGACTTACAAATGACTAACATTAGTCTTCATACTAGTTTTAAATGTATTTATCTGCATACTGTTGACTAATGTATGCTTTCATCCATTTTCATGCAGCACTGCTACTCGTATAAATACTTATTAGATATTATAATGTTTATTAAAACAATCATATGATTTTATAAAGCAGACAAACAGAAAATTACGGCAACCAAAAATAACACTAACCGTTTGCAGCCTTCGCTGACCCAGCATGCACCTGGAGAGCCTGACCTCTGTATCCCAGGGTGGCGGAAATGTTGACAATGGATCCACCATGATCCTGAAATAAAGAAATAAAGCCACAAACTATTAGACATTGACTATAAACATACTCCATAATAGAGAGATCTGTCTACAAAAAAGCCAAGAACTGAGATATTTAGGTAATAATGAACTATATACCTTGAACCATTTGTCATAGATGACTTTACTGGTATTGAAAGTTCCCATGGTGTCAATCTCCATTACGGTCTTGAAAGCGTTAAATGACAAAGATGTAGCTGGGCACAAGAAATTACCTGCAGCATCTGTGAAATAAAAATCATAAAATCACAAAACTGCCATACATGTGCTTGAATACTGTGTAATCACACATTAGAGAATGGTCAAAACTTCATAAGATGTAAGTGTTAATAGATAGTTAAGTTTGTAGACAAACTTTAATTTGGTTTGAAAAAGCCTAGCCAGAATGTTTTAAAAACTTAAACGTTTGATGGCTTTCAGTTTGAAATAGTTTTCTGTTTAAAATAGTGTGAAAGATTAAAGTCTGAATGTTTTGAAGGCAAGTCTATTAAAAAAACAGATAGATCAGGTGTTGCTATGTGGTTGCTAAGGTAGCGAGGGCAGTTGCTACACAGCTGCTAGGGCACCTTGGGCGGTTGCTAGGGTGTTGCTATGTGGTTGCTAAGGTACCCAGGGTGGTCGCTAGGGTGTTGCTATGTGGTTGTTAGGGGACTTGGCAGGTGTTGCTATGCGTTTGCTAAGGTACTCTGGGTCGTTGCTATGTGGTTACCATGATCAACAACTTACTAGCATGTTTCTAACATGTTTAACATGTTGCTATCATGTTGTTAGCATTATTAGTAAGGTACTAACATGATTCCAGCACGATTAGCATGTCACTGGCATGTTGTTAGCATGATTAGGACGTTTCTAACGTGTAGCTAGCATTATTTGTAAGTTATTAACATGTTTCTAACATGATTAACATGTTACTAGCATGGTGTTAGCATGATTAACAAGTCACTAACATGTTTCTAGAATTTTAGCAAGTTACTAACTTGTTTCTAACATGATTAGCATGTTACTAGCATGATTAGCATGTTACTAACATGGGCTAGCATGGTGTTAGCATGATTAACAAGTCACTAGCATGTTATTAAAATGTTTAACAAGTTACTAGCATGATTAACATGTTACTAGCATGTTGCTAGCATGATTAGCAAGTTACTAACATGATTCCATCATGATTAGCAAGTTACTAGCATGTTCTATCATGATTAGCCAGTCAGTAACATGATTATATCATGATTATCAAGTTACTAACATGTTGCGATCATGATTTGCAAGTTACTAGCATGATTAACATGTTACTAGCATGTTGCTAGCATGATTAGCAAGTTACTAACATGATTCCATCATGATTAGCAAGTTACTAGCATGTTCTATCATGATTAGCCAGTCAGTAACATGATTATATCATGATTATCAAGTTACTAGCATGTTGCTACCATGATTTGCAAGTTACTACCATGTATCTAACATGATTCGTATGTTACTAACATGGTGTTAACATGATTAGCAAGTTACTAGCATGTTTCTAGGATGATTAGCGTGTTACTAGCATGGAGTTAGCATGATCAGCAAGTCACTAGCATGTTTCTAGCATGTTGTTAGCATGATTAACATATTGCTAACATTATTTAAATGGGTTAGAAAATGTTAAATGTATTAGATGAGTTTAATGAGTCTAAACGTGATGCAATCTGGGAAAACCCAACGCATGGTGAAATTGTACCTTTTTTAGGTTTTGATACCATATGAAAGCTCAAAATAATCGCCTTTAAAGTCGTCCAAATGAAGTTCCTAGCAATGTACATTACTAATCAAAAATTAAGTTGATTTATTTACAGTAGGAAATGTACAAACATCTTCATGGAACATGATCTTTACCTAACATTCTAATGATTTTTGGCATAAAAGAAAAATCGATAATTTTGACCCCAAAAAATTCTTTCTGGCTATTGCTACAAATAAGACAGGTTTTTTGGTCCAGGGTCACATGATTTTCTCACAGGTTAAGGAACTGCTTTTGACCTTCTAACTTAAGCCTTACTGTTAATAAGTATATCTACACGTCCAAATGTCTTCAAGGTTTCATCCACGGCAGCAGAAATCGTCTCTGGTTGACGCACATCCATGACAATCGGCAAACACCGTCTGCCTGTAGTGCCGGTTAACTTTTTTGCTGCCTAAAACACACAAACACATAAGAAGATGAGTTACTCTTCATCAGAGTAATGACATCAATGAGTAACATAGGATTTGTAGAGACAGTACCTCAGAGAGTCTCTCCAGATTTCTGCTAGCGATGACAGTGTCACACCCATGCCTGCACCAAAAGTTACAAAAATAAGCTTCAATCAACTTTAGCAAGACTATTCTAAAACAGATTCAAATTAAATTATAGATGTAAGCTTGAGAAGATGGCATGTTACTAAAGGTCGCAAAGGTTAAAGATATACAGATATACAGTTAATTTTTTTTATTGTAATATTTCAAAAACTGAATCTTTCATATATTCAAGAATCATTAGATGTAAAGTAATGAAAACTTTTCTTTGGTTTCATTTAGATGATTAGAGCTTACAGCTAATGAAAGTCAAAAATCCAGTATCTCAAAATATTAGAATTTTTCCTAACATCAATCAAAAAACGGATTTGCAAACAGAAAGTTCTTCAAAGTATGTTCATTTATGCACTCAATACTTGGTCGGCAGCACATATTACAGCAAATGACTTGCTCCTAGCACAAATGACAGCTTTAGTCAAGTGTGGCATGGAAGTGATCAGCCTGCGGCACTGCTGAGGCACTGTTGAGCTTTCAAATCGTCTGTATACTGTTGGATCGACTGTTTCTCATCTTTCTCTTGAAAATATCCCATAGATTCTCAATGGGGTTCAGGTCAGGCATGTTGGTGGCCAATAAAGCACAGTAATATCATGGTCAGCAAACCACTTGCAAGTGGTTGTTACACTGCGGGCAGGTGCTAAAGTCCTGCTGGAAAAGGAAATCAGCATCTCCATAAAGCTTGTCAGCAGATGGAAGCATAAAGTGCTCAAATCTCCTGGTAGATGGCTGCGCTGACTTTGCACTTGATAAAACACAGTGGACCAACACCAGCAGATGTCACACACCCCAAATCATTACTAACGTCAGAAACTTCACACTGGACTTCAAGCAGCTTGGATTCTGGGCATATCCAGTCTTCCTTCAGACTCTGGGACCATGATTTCAACATTAAATGCAAAATGTACTTTTAACTGAAAAGAGGACTTTGGATCACTGAGCAACAGTCCAGTTCTTTTTCTCCTTAGCCCATGTAAGGTACTTCTAACATTGTTTCTGTTTCAGAAGTGGCTTGGTAGTCCTTTTCCTGAAGACGTCTGAGTGTGGTGACTCTTGATGCTCTGACTCCAGCTTCATTCTACTCCTTGTGAAGCTCTCCCAAGTGTTTAAATCGGCTTTACTTGACAGTATTCTTAAGCTTGCTCATTTTTTTAAATAAGTTACAATAAAAAAAATGTTTTTCACGATAGTCTAATTTTTTGAGCTGCACCTGTATATAGTATATTTGATTGCAATATACAGGTCCTTCTCAAAAAATTAGCATATTGTGATAAAGTTCATTATTTTCTGTAATGTACTGATAAACATTAGACTTTCATATATTTTAGATTCATTACACACAACTCGAAGTAGTTCAAGCCTTTTATTGTTTTAATATTGATGATTTTGGCATACAGCTCATGAAAACCCAAAATTCCTATCTCAAAAAATTAGCATATCATGAAAAGGTTCTCTAAACGAGCTATTAACCTAATCATCTGAATCAACTAATTAACTCTAAACACCTGCAAAAGATTCCTGAGGCTTTTAAAAACTCCCAGCCTGGTTCATTACTCAAAACCGCAATCATGGGTAAGACTGCCGACCTGACTGCTGTCCAGAAGGCCATCATTGACACCCTCAAGCAAGAGGTCTGTGGGAAGGAAAAAGTGTGGCAGAAAACGCTGCACAACGAGAAGAGGTGACCGGACCCTGAGGAAGATTGTGGAGAAGGACCGATTCCAGACCTTGGGGGACCTGTGGAAGCAGTGGACTGAGTCTGGAGTAGAAACATCCAGAGCCAACGTGTACAGGCATGTGCAGGAAATGGGCTACAGGTGCCGCATTCCCCAGGTCGAGCCACTTTTGAACCAGAAACAGCGGCAGAAGCGCCTGACCTGGGCTACAGAGAAGCAGCACTGGACTGTTGCTCAGTGGTCCAAAGTACTTTTTTCGGATGAAAGCAAATTTTGCATGTCATTCGGAAATCAAGGTGCCAGAGTCTGGAGGAAGACTGGGGAGAGGGAAATGCCAAAATGCCTGAAGTCCAGTGTCAAGTACCCACAGTCAGTGATGGTCTGGGGTGCCATGTCAGCTGCTGGTGTTGGTCCACTGTGTTTTATCAAGGGCAGGGTCAATGCAGCTAGCTATCAGGAGATTTTGGAGCACTTCATGCTTCCATCTGCTGAAAAGCTTTATGGAGATGAAGATTTCATTTTTCAGCACGACCTGGCACCTGCTCACAGTGCCAAAACCACTGGTAAATGGTTTACTCACCATGGTATTACTGTGCTCAATTGGCCTGCCAACTCTCCTGACCTGAACCCCATAGAGAATCTGTGGGATACTGTGAAGAGAAAGTTGAGAGACGCAAGACCCAACACTCTGGATGAGCTATCGAAGCATCCTGGGCCTCCATAACACCTCAGCAGTGCCACAGGCTGATTGCCTCCATGCCACGCCGCATTGAAGCAGTCATTTCTGCAAAAGGATTCCCGACCAAGTATTGAGTGCATAACTGAACATAATTATTTGAAAGTTGACTTTTTTTGTATTAAAAACACGTTTCTTTTATTGGTCGGATGAAATATGCTAATTTTTTGAGATAGGAATTTTGGGTTTTCATGAGCTGTATGCCAAAATCATCAATATTAAAACAATAAAAGGCTTGAACTACTTCGAGTTGTGTGTAATGAATCTAAAATATATGAAAGTCTAATGTTTATCAGTACATTACAGAAAATAATGAACTTTATCACAATATGCTAATTTTTTGAGAAGGACCTGTATAGTTGCAATCAAAATTATTAAACCCCCCAAAGACTGCAGTACTTTTCCGAAGATCCAGGGGTTTATATAAAATTGCATCTATAACTGATTACTGGCACAATAAAAGTGATAATATCAATATATAAATGTAATATTTCTGAGTCATTCTGAGGATTTTTTTCAATAACACAGCTATGTCATAATTATTTAAACCCCTATTCATATAACCCCTATAATTGTGATGCCTTTGGTGCAAAGACTGAAGCTGATGATCAATGGACTTTTCTGCAGGATGATCATTCGACTCATGCTTGGTTCAGGGATCAGTCATAGAATGTTCTTGAGTGGCCTGATCAGTCTCCAGATTTAATTCTCATTGAAAATATATGGTTGAACTTGAAGAAAGCAGTGGCAATGTGAAAACCGAATATTGACAGTAATCTGGAAGCTTTTTCAAGTGAGGAATGGACCAAGATTGCAGTAGAGAGGTGACAGAAGCTTACAAGCAGCGGTTATTGGTGGTTTTAAAGAATAAAATATTCTCCACCAAATTTGACTTTTGGGGGTTGAATCATTTTGAACATGAATGTTTAGAGCCAATTTTCTTTTCTTTTCCATTATTCATTAACTTACTAGAATTACTCAAATGTGTACTGATGCCGCTGAATTGTTTTCACAAAATGTTCCCTGTAGCAAAATGTCTTGCAGCTCAAGGGGGTTGAAAATTTTTGTTTACAACAGTGGAGAAATCACAGACAACTCACCTCATCAGAACTTCTGCTATTCGAAACCCAATACCTGACCCTCCGCCGGTTATAAAGGCCACCTGATCACTGCAAACACACAAATTAAGTCATTCTCTCTCTCTCTCTCATATATATATATATATATATATATATATATATATATATATATATATATATATATATATATATATATATATATATATATATATATATAAAACCCTCTAAGAGCCATCTCAGTCAATGAGATAATGAATGCTCTCAACACATTATATCAAATACTTTTACTTCAAACTCGCTAAAATCCAAGCCTCAGCCCAATCAGAAGTACCAGTACTTAGCCTGATAAAATGCATTTTTTAAAGAAAGATGTCAGATGGATTTAGTGGCTTTTGCATCTGAACTCTTCATATATACACACACACATATGCATATTGAACCATGCAGGCATTTGAAATGCAGAAAATTAAAACTTCTTGTGCTTACATGAGCAGATCAGGACTGTAGACGTGTGTATATGTCCTCATGCACTCATCAGTCTCAACGTCCTCTGGTGAATTATTGACCAGCTGAGGTTTCTCTGCCATGATCCTTCTAAATAACCTCATAAAGACAAGAAAACCACCAAAAGTTCACTTGCGCGCTAAAACCATCGTTTGCTTTAGCATTTTGCATTAGAAAATGACAGTGGGACAACTAAAAATTCGCATCTACTAGAAGTATTAGATAAGTAAGAACCTCTCCCTTTATTGTTTCTGCAATGCGATAGCAAGAAACAGACGCGTACACATAAACAGAAAGCGTGCAATAAAGTCCTAAGTAACTTTACCCAAAATGTGAATCCGTCTGCACATGCGACTAGCTCCAGCGCAATTAAGTGTTTATGCAACAGTTGTTTTCATTTTGCACGATGGACTTCTGTACCTGGCGAGATGCGTGTGACGCCAAACGAACGTGAACACGTATGGCATTATGGGAAATGTAGTCCGCTTTTTACTTTTTTTTTTTATAATTTATTTTAACTAGGGCTATCAAACGATTAATCCAGATTAATCGCATCCAAAATAAAAGTCTGTTTACATACTATACGTGTGTTTACTTCGTACATTTATAATGTACGTATAAATACACACACATACATGTATATATTAAAACAACATATTTATATGTATATATATTTATACCTGCATACAATTTAGATTATAAATAAATATAAATATTTTACATATAAATCCAAAATAATTTTCCTTAATATATACATGCATGTGTGTATTTATATAAATATACGCAGTACACAACTATATATAGTATGTAAACAAACTTTCATTTTGGATGTGATTAATCGCGATGATGACAAAAAAAACTGTTGACGTCATATTCAAAGAATGAACAAAATGCTCTGATCAAGTTATCCACCAAATCAATACGTTTAGCAATGTCTTATAATATGGTATTTACATCAATCAAAGGCATTTTCAGGGGACACCAATGCGGTAGCACAGCCCTTTAATAATGTTTTTTTATTAGTGAACAGTGTTGGCATAAGGCATCACACCCAACTTGCGTTTCGTAATTAGATAACTTTTTTCCCCAAATAACTAGTAAAGTAACGCGTTTAACATTTTCAAGAAAATATCTGAGTTACTATCTGGGTTTTCTTATCTGCATTTTCGTTATTTCTCAATATGTACAAAAATATGACGCAAACCTGCAATAAATAACGTAAATATCCTTTATGCATTTAATCCCATTTTATCAACCATGTTGCCGTTGATCTTCGATGATGCAATTCACACGTTTTTTTTCCTTTTATTGCTGATAAGTACTGCACTTTCGTTCCTGTGTCCTATTTTTCATGTAATCCAGAATAACAGCACAACCAAAAGGTTTAAGATGCATTCTCTAGACTTAAAAAGTAATGCAAAAGTAATGTAATGCATGCAACTTTCCCCAACACTGTCAGTCAAATACTAAAAGATAGGCAGACCTTTAAGAACCACAGTAATCTGCATGAATAACCACAGTAATTTAATGAATGAAAATGTACAATGACAAATTCATACAAGCAGAAAAAAAGAGAAACGGTTCATTTTGAAGTTTTATTCAATACTCTGGTCTATCACAGCAACTGGACGACCTGTTTGGCTCTCTGCTTTTTCTTTTCAGCCTCCTCTGTATCTTCAGCTTCTCCTTGTCCCTCCCAGCGCACGATCGCTTCAGCTTTCTTCAAAGTGGTGGCCCGCGATGCCCCACGTAAATTTTCCATATACGCTAGCAACACCTTGAAATGATCATCAGACACCTGAAACGAGAGAGAAATTTATGCATATGCAGTAAAAAGTTGAAATTTACAGTTGGTTTACAGTTTTAGTGGACATACACCTTGCAGAATCTGCAAAATGTTTTTTTTTTTTTTTTTTTAACCAAAATAAGAGATTAAAATGCATGTAATTTTCTAACAGCATTTTATGTTATTTTGTACTGGCCCGAATAAAACGTTTACATATAGTCAACAAGAGAAAAAAAATTAATTTATAAAAATTACCCTGTTAAAAAGTTTACATGCACTTGATTCTTAATACTGTGTTGTTACCTGAATGATCCACAGCTGTTTTTTTTGTTTAGTGATAGTTGTTCATGAGTCCCTTGTTTGCCCTGAACGGTTAAACTGCCCACTGTTCTTCAGAAAAATCTTTCAGGTCCTATAAATTCTTTGGTTTTTCAGCATTTTTGTGCATTTGAACCCTTTCCAACAAGGACTGTACGATCTTGAGATCTTTTACACTGAGGACAACACAGGGACTCAGGGAAACGCTCACTGATGCTCCAGAAGAAAAATGCATGAAGAGCCGGGAGGTGAACACTTTTTGAATTTGAAGATCTGGTTAAATTTACCATTTGTCTTCTGGGAAACATGCAAGTATCTGCTGAACTAAATGAAATCTCCATTCTGTTCAAAAGTTATCATTTGAACATTGTAGTCTCCTTCTAGAGCACCAGCGAGCACTTGAACCTTCTGTAACAGTTGTATATGAGTCCCTCAGTTGTCCTCAGTGTAAAAAGATGGATCTCAAAATCATACAGTCATTGTTGGAAAGGGTTCAAATACACAAATGCTGGAAAACCACATAATTTGTGGGACCTGAAGGATTTTTCTAAAGAACAGCAGACAGTTTAACTGTTCAGGACAAACAAGGGACTCATTAACAACTTTCACGTCATTGTCATTCATGTCATTTTTATAAATTCAACTATTACTTTCTCTTGTGTGCTATATGGAAACATCTTTTATGTGAATACAAAAAAAAAAAAAAAAAAAACACTGTATGATCCTCTTACTTTGGTAAAATAATTAACATTTTGCAGATTCTCCAAGGTGCATGTAAACTTTTGACTTCAAATGTAAAACATGGAATGAGTAAGAAAGCCTGTGCTTCAAGTGTGTAGAGCGGAAAGCTGTAGAGACCAATGATGACTGAAGATTTATGTACCTTTGAGGTGTCATACATGTTCTGCAGTAACCATGTTTGCCTGGTTTTGAGAAACTTCCACTCCTCCCGTTTCTCAGACCAGCTAAACAAGCACACAAACATGAAGTTAATCCACTGCTAGAATTGTGAAAAGTATACATGCATAAAAATAACTGTGTTTGTCCCACCGTGTCAGGTATTCCAGTGCCGCCTTCTGGCCAACACCTGTCTGGACTTTGTCCTTTTTTACGCTTTTGCCGCCTTCCATGCTTTTGCCTTCTTCCCTCAGTTTCTTCTTCTCTTCCTTTTTCCGAATCTTCTTCAACTTTCTCTCCAGGACTCGTTTCTCCTCAGGACTTAGATCTTTCTCACCATCTGAGCCGTTTTCAACCTCTGCTACAGGTGGTTTTTCCTGCTGTGAGGTGTTCACCTCTTCAGAACTCTAAGACAGAAAATCATGTTATTTAATATTCACATTCCCCATTTATTTGAGATGCAAATTGAGACATTTTAATGTTTTTACTGTCACTTTGGATCAATTTAAATATGCCCATCTTAAATAAAAGCCCTATCTGCTTTCACTATGAAACCCTATATCATCTGTCAGTCTAATTTTCCAGCCAGCGGAGGAGATAATGGAGCATTTCTCTATCATATTGTTTGGGGTAAACACAGGCGGCCATTGTACGTGTCTGTTTGGCATAACCTGGCCCTCCTGTATTTATGTATTTGTACATGAGACAGCGAGACTTCAGCAGGAGAGAGGTCTGCATCTTCAGTGCGAACAAATGGAAAAAGAAAAATCAAAGACTTCAACTTTTATTTCTGAAAGACCTCTAAGGACCTAGCAGAAAGATAACGTTATATACACGGATAAACTTGCATAATACAGTTAACAGGTAAGATCTTCATTTTGAAAGCTTCATGGCAAACTATCAGCTGCTTACCACATTTAAAAAAATAAAATAAAATAAAAAAATAAAAAAAAAAACACACACAAACAAAACCACCAAACAGTTAGTCCGAAGTTTACAGAAACTGCAAAATGTTAATTTTACCAAAATAAGAGGGATCATACAAAATGCTTGTTATTTTTTATTTTTATTTAGTACTGACCTGAATAAGATATTTTACATAAAATTTGGTTACATATAGTTTGCTAGAGAAAACACTTTAATTTCTAAAAATGACCTGGTTCAAAAGTTTAATACAGTGTCTTTACCTGAATGACCCACAGCGGTTTCTGTTTTTAGTGATAGTTGTTCATGAGTTCCTTGTTTGTCCTGAACAGTTAAACTGCCCGTTGTTCTTCAGAAAAATCCTTCAGGTCCCACAAATTTTCAAGGTTTTGCAGCATGTGTATTTGAACCCTTTCCAGGGGGTGAAAACTTTTGGAATTTGAAGATCATAGTACATTTAACCTATTTTGTCTTCTGGGAAGCATGCAAGTATCTTCTGTAACTTCTGAAGGGCAGTACTACATTTAAAAAAAAAAGGAAGGAAAAGAGGAAATGTTTTTTTTTTTTTAGGTCAAATAAGAAAAATTCACACACATCCTCATTGTTCAAAAGTTTTCATCCCCCAACTCAATGCTTAGTTTTTCCATCTGGAGTATTAGTGAGCGTCCCTCGGTTGTCCCCTGCATGATTTTGAGATCTTTTCACACTGTCATTGTTGGAAAGGGTTCAAATACACAAAAGGCTGAAAAAAATAAAATAAGAAATCTGTGGGACCAGAAGGATTTTTGTCAAGAACAGCAGGCAGTTCAGGACAAACAAGGGACTCACGACCTACCATCACTAAACAAAAAACAAAAAAAAAAAAAAACAAAAAACAAAAACACAGCTGTGGATCATTCAGGTAACAACACAGTATTAAAAATCGAGTGCATGTATACTTTTGAACAGGGTCATTTTTATAAATTCAACTATTATTTTCTTTTGCGAACTATATGTAAATGCCTTTTATGTGAAATATCTTATTCAGGTCTGTACTACATAAAACATGCATTTTGGATGATCACTTTAATTTTTGGTAAAATAACATTTTGCAGATTCTGCAAGGTGTATGTAAACTTTTGGATAGATGGATCAAAGGGCAAGTGTCACAAAGATTTCTAGGTGTTTTTTCATGTATGTGTCAAACTTTGGTCCTGAAAGGCCAGCATCCTGCAGAGTTTCACTCCAACCAGCTCCAAAACACCAGCCTGGAAGTTTCTAGTAATCCTGAAGACCTTGATTAGCTAGTTCAAGTGTTTAACCAAGGCTGCAGAACAGTGGCCTTCCAGGAATTTAATTTGACACTCCAAAGCAACTTAACCACCAGTTAACCAATTACCAAGTTTTTACTGTAGCATTTTTATATTGTTTTACCAGTAAAATTACAATGCTTTAGATTTTAGCTCACTGAAACATGTATCTTTCTATTTTTTAGTACTTCAAAAAAGACAACAAAATGGAGAAAGCAGCATATTTGCTCGCTATGTGACAATCGAGAAATCGAGGAAGATGACGGAATTTCCGCTGACGTTCCAACCAAATTCCTCCAGCCTGCACTGGCCCGTTATTGACGTCAACGTCACAAACTCCACCTCTGCAGACACCTACGTCATAAGCCTCCTCCTCTCCTGCATCTACACCATCCTGCTCTTCCCGCTCGGCCTCATGGGTAACATCCTGATCCTGCTGGTGAACTTTGACCCTCGACAGCGGATGAGCACACCAGACCTGTACTTCACCAACTTGGCTTTGGCCGACTTAGTTCTGGTTCTGGACTCACTAATTGAAGTGTTCAACTTGAGTGCGCACTATTACGACGACGCAGTCTTGTGCTCATGCATGGCGATTTTCCTACAGGTCAACATGTACAGCAGCGTGTTTTCCCTCACATGGATGAGTTTGGACCGCTGCCTTGCGCTGACCGGCCTCAGAACACGTGCGCTCCCTGAAAACGTCTCCGTTTCGCATCGTTCACGCATTGCACGCAGAGCTTGTGTGACTATATGGGCGGCGGCCACCTTGTGTACTCTGATTCCATTCACTGCTGCGCATGTGCATCACGGATGGGGGCGTGGCTTCTGTTTTGCAGGCGTGGCTGAGGTGCAATGGCTGGAAGTGACTTTGGGATTTGCTTTTCCGTTTTGCGTGATGGGCATCTGCTACACCTTAATCGCACGTGTGCTTTTGCGCTCCGAACGGCCGCAGCGAACCAAAGCACTGCGTATGATCGTCGCAGCCGTGAGTGTGTTTTTTGTATGCTGGCTGCCAGAGAACGTCTTCATCAGCGTGCATCTTTTGACTGGCGACACAGACGCCTCACGCCGACGTGGAAACCATACGCTGTGGCAGCGGTACCCGCTGACGGGACACATCGTGACCTTAGCGGCCTGCGCCAACAGCTGCCTGAACCCGCTCGTCTACAGCCTGCTGGGAAACACCTTTAGACAGAAACTGCAGGTGTTTGTCGCGCACCATGTCCCGTGCCTGCATACGCAGAACGCAAGAGCGACACCTCCTTGTCCTTGTGTAACATGCACAAATGTGCACCATTCGTGCTCGCACGAGAATAAGGAAGAAGAGCGTGACCTTAGAAGTGGCGAGGAAGGTCAAGACTGTGTGTGTGACCGAGTGGGATAAAGTACTTCTGTTTTTTGAAAAACGAAACTTTATTTGGTAAGGATACATTAAATTGATCAAAAGTGACAGCTGATGATATTTAAAATGAGCTTTCTATTTATCAAGGAACCATGGATTCTGCAAAGATACAGTTTTCAACATTAATAATAATCAGAAATGTTCCTCGAGCAGCAAATCATCATATTAGAATGATTTCTGAAGGATCATGTGACACTGAAGACTGGAGTAATGATGCTGAAAATTCAGCTTTGCAACACAGGATTTGATTTCATTTTAGAAAATATTCAATTAGAAATCAGTGGTTTTAAATCGTGTTCATATTTCACGACATTACCGTTTTGCTGTAAGGGAAGGAAAGTGGATTATTTTGACTGACCTCAGCTTTACTTTTCTTTTTCTTCTTCGATTTCCTTTTGGCCTTCTCTGTCACCACATCTGATTTAACAACAGCTTCTTCCAAGTCCTGCAAATGCAGAAACAGGAATTTAAAATTCTCAAGTTCTTTATTTTATCCTATTTATTTATTAATTTTGAAAGAAAGAATACTTTAATACTAATAATATTTCTATTTCGCAAGGATGCGTTAAGATTGATCAAAAGTGACAATGCAAACATTTAGAATGTTGCAAAAGATTTCAAATTTATACAAAAATCCAGAGGAAAAAAAAAAAAAAAAAAGATTAAAATAGAAGCCGTTTAACACTGAAGATAAGCGTTTCTGATTAAAATACAGAAGTCAAAAGTTTACATCCCCTTTTAGAATCTGAAAAATTTAATTTGACCAAAATACGAGGGAAAATGCATGTTATTGTTTATTTAGTACCAATTTGAATAAGATATTTCACATAAAATTTGTTTACATATAGTTTGCAAGAGAAAACCGTTGAATTTATAAAAACAGCCCTGTTCAAAAGTGTACATACACCTGATTCTTAATACTGTTATCTGCATGATCCACAACTGTTTTTTTTTAAGAGATCGTTGCTCATGAGTCATGAACTACAACTAAAAAAATAAAATAAATAAATAAATAAATAAATAAATAAATAAAAACAGTGGATCGTACAGACAGTATTAAGAATCAACACATGCAAACTTTTGAATGAGGTCATTTTTATAAAATTAACTATTTACATATTATATAACTCTTCTCTTGTGGACTATGTAAACGTATTTTACGTGAAATACCTTATTCAGATCAGCATCACACAAAAAATAACATGCAACGTAAACAATGCCACTGAACCGAACGAAACTCGCACATTTTGCTGATTATTGCTGCTGAAAAATGTAAATTGTCGTTTTGGGCTGTACTGATCAGTCGGACCAGGAAAACATTTAGAATACTATAAACTGCTAAAAAGTTCAAACAAATCAAACAGAAGAGTGCACACAAAAAAAAAAAAAAAAAAAAAAAAAAAAAAAAAAAAAAACCAACACACTGTCTGAGGAATAAAAGGCGTTTGTGGTAGGCCAAACTGAACGAGGATTTCCAGAACCTTGAAAACGTTCGTGTTTGTGCTTATAATTCTCGGTCAAATAACGTTAGGTGAAATATTAGTATAATATCTTAATACTGCTCGTCGATCTTTTAGTTCGTCAAAATATTGCGCCCTTTCTTAAGTCCTACTCTATAAGATTTAGCAGATTCCACATGTTCTTCTATGGTTCAGACGGCGTATATTAGCAGAACAACGTATTTTAGACGTACATTAACCGTGCAATCCATGCTGTTGTTTATCCGAGTATTTCCAACATGGCCACGCATCCGGTATCCGACCAAACCGTGACGTCAGTGCAAACCCTCCAAGGCCCCGTTTACACCGGTGTGTTTTCATTTTAAAACGGCGTTTAAGGTGGTCCTTCGGAAATCACTCTAAAATGCTGCGTTGCTGTTCATTGTTAATGTTCAGTGGAAACGGCACACGTGTTAGTTATTGAAAGCATGTGATATTCTAGGACGCGTTAAACGGATGTTAAAGATGCTGATAAAGACATGTATGATGCTACAAAGGATTTCGGTTCCGTTCTACAAAAGAAACGCCCTTCTGAGCATTCTATTGATTTCCATCGAACATTATTAACAATGAACAGCAATTAGCATATTAGAATGATTTCTGAAAGACCACGTGGAGACAAAGAGACTTATTTCAAAATCCTTAAACAACGTACCCTAAAAATGCTTTCGCATCAGAGATTTTGCGTATTGCGTTTATAGATGCACAAAGGCAACTTACCTCAATAAATAAATGACCATCTAATATTCCCTCACATTCACGTGTGAACAGACAGCGCAATTTGATGACGTGCGTTCCAAAATCTGCACCTCTGATTGGTTGGTGCTTAGACTTATGGAACATGTAGTCCCTTTTAATTTGTCACGTAATTTTAGTAATTTTGTATGGCCCCTTTTATTTTAGTAAAATAAATAACATTTTGGAGATTCTGCAAGGTGTATGTAAACTTTTGACCTCAAAAACAGATAGATAGATCAAAGAGCAAGTGTCACAGAACAATTTCTAGGTGATAACTGATCAAAATGGCTGACAGAGCAGCAGTGCTGGCGTGAGCTTTTGGAAATCTCAGTCCAATCTCAGCATTTGACATTCCAAGGCAACTTAACCACCAGATTTTTACTGTAGCATTTTTACAGTATTTTACTAATAAAATTACAATGATTTTACATTTTAGCATTGAGGTTCTCCCTAAAACATGCATCTTTCTGTTAGTACTTTAGGAAGATGATGGAAGATCCGCTGGCGTTCTGACTGAATTCCTCCAGCCTGCACTGGTCTGTTACTGACATCAACGAAACGAAATCTGCAGACACCCATGTCATAAGCCTCCTCCTCTCCTGCATCTACACCATCCTGCTCTTCCCACTCGGCCTCATGGGTAATATCCTGATCCTGCTGGTGAACTTTGACCGTCGGCAGCGGATGAGCACACCAGACCTGTACTTTACTTATTTGGCTTTGGCTGACGAGTAGAGTTTGAACTTGAACTTGAGTGCAAACTATTATGACGACGCAGTCTTGTGCTCATGCATGGCGATTTTCCTACAGGTCAACATGTACAGCAGCGTGTTTTCCCTCACATGGATGAGTTTGGACCGCTGCCTTGCGCTGACCGGATGAGGATCTATTCACTACCTGAAAATATCTCAGTTTCAATTCGTTGTGACTATATGGGCAGCAGCCACCTTGTGTACTCTGATTCCATTCACTGCTGCGCATATGGCTTCTGTTTTGCAGGCGTGGCTGAGGTGCAATGGCTGGAAGTGACTTTGGGATTTGCTTTTCCGTTTTGCGTGATGGGCATCTGCTACACCTTAATCGCACGTGTGCTTTTGCGCTCCGAATGGCTGCAGCAAACTTAAGCTCTGCGCATGATCGCCGCAGCTGTGAGTGTGTTTTTTGTATGCTGGCTGCCAGAGAACATCTTCATCAGCGTGCATCTTCTGACTGGCGACACAGACGCCAGAAACGTGGAAACCATACGCTGTGGCAGCGGTACCCACTGACGGGACACGTCGTGACCTTAGCGGCCTGCGCCAACAGCTGCCTGAACCCGCTCGTCTACAGCCTGCTGGGAAACACCTTTAGACAGAAACTGCAGGTGTTTGTCGCGCACCATGTCCCGTGCCTGCATACGCAGAACGCAAAAGCGACTCCTCCTTGTCTTTGTATAACGTTCACAAATATGCACCATTCGTGCTCGCACGAGAATAAGGAAGAAGAGTGCGACCTTAGAAGTGGCAAGGAAGGTCAACAGTGTGTGTGTGTGTGTGTGTGTGTGTGTGTGTCTGAGTGGGATAAACATGATCATGTTGTAATGACGGAATAAATAAATCGAAATAAATGAATACCTTTATTCAGGGTTTATTAAGGATGCATTAAATTGATCAAAAGTGACAGCTGATGATATTTAAAATGAACTTTCTATTTTTCTTTGCATGGATTCTGCAAAGATACTGTTTTCAACATTAATAATTAGAGATGTTCCTTGAGCAACCTATTAGAATGATATCTGAAGGATCATGTGACACTGAAGACTGGAGTAATGATGCTGAAAATTCAGTTTGCATCACAGGAATAAATTACGTTTTAAAATATATTCAAATAGAAATCAGTTGTGATCATATTTGACCATCATTTTGCTGTAAGGGAAGTAAAGCGGCTTATTTTGACTCACCTCAGCTTCACTTTTCTTTTTCTTCGCTTTCCCTTTGGCTTTCTCCGTCACCACATCTGATTCAAGAACAGCTGCTTTGGAGTCCTGCAAATTCAAAATAGGAATTATAAAAAAAAATGTTGAGTTCTTGATTTGATCCAATTGCTGCTTTTTTTTCTTTCTGTTAATACTTTTATTCTGCAAGGATGCATTAGATTGATCAAAAGTGACAGTACAAGCATTTAGAATGTTGCAAAACATTTTATATATTATATTTTATAATATTATATATAATGGGTTCCACAATAATATGAGCTGTTTTTAACACTGAAAATAATAAGGGAAAGACACACAGAGGTGCTTTTTTTTTTTTAGATTTTGGCAAACAAAATATAAATGCACAACAATGTAAAGGGGTAGACATAACATACACCACACAAACATACACTTTAATTTTAGAATTTTTAAATGAATATCATAAAGTTGTGAGAAGGTGAAGCATCAAGAAAAAATAAGTGAAAATTAAGGTCCCTAAGGGCCTCCACTGGATATGTCCTTGCAGTTTCTTTCTTTACCTATAATTTCTAAAGTGTTTCTACTAACCAGTAAGTGACATTATTCTTTTCCTATGCCAAAAAACAAATTCAGATTTAATTTAGTTCATAATTACAGTGCTTTCTTCTTTTTTTTTTGTCTTTTATCCTCGTCTACACTGGCGTTTTAGAAACGATTTTTTCCCCCGATAGTCTCCGTTTTGGTCCGTTTACACTGAAAGACAATCTCGGAGTTTTCAAACTAAACCGGGAACTGCAGCGTTTTCAAAAGTCCCCGTTTTCGACGGTCAAAAACACCCGAGTTGTGTAAATGACAGGCGTAACCGTAGCAAAAGTTATGCGTTTTACAACGAATACGCACTAGTGTAAACGCAGCCTACACACCTCATCATTAGCCTTTCTCTTTTTGCCTTTCTTTGCCTTTTTTCTCTCATCTGGTAACGTTACATGTGTCATTTTATCCAGACTGTGTTTGAGTTCCTTTTTCTCGCCGAGTTTCTTCACTTTCTCAGTTCCAATTCTGGAAGAAAACGGCACACGTGTTAGTTATTGCAAGGACTCGTTACACGGATCAAAGGTGATAGTAAATAATTTAATAGTTTATAATGTTGCAAACATTTTTGGTTCGGTTCTACAAAAGAAATGCCCTTTTTGAGCTTTCCATTGAACATTATTAACACTGAACAGCAAAGCAACATATTAGAACGATTTCTGAAAGACCACGAGGACATACGAGACTTATTTCAAAAACATTAAACAGCGTAACTGGTTTAAAGGCATAATATAGCCTCGGAGATTTTGCGTTTTGCGTTTAGAGACGCACAAAGACAACTTACCTCAAGAACTAAAAAAGACCATTCAATTTTTTCTCACGTTCACGTGTGGACAGACCGCGCACTTTGATGACGTTCATATAACGTGCTTCGCAAAATCCGCATCTCTGATTGGTTGGTGCTTAGATTTCTGGGACATGTAGACTCCTTTAATTTATCGTTGAGTAATCTTAGAATACGCTTAGTATGATGACATTTTAACAGCATTTGTAGTATTATTTATCTCTCTAAAATATATATGACGTGATCAGACAAACTGTTTTCATTTAAACGCTTAAACATCAAAGCGGAACTACGTTTCAGTTAATTGTAGTTTTCCTCCCGGCCAGAATTTACAGTGGCGCTCGTTATATGACCTGGGAGAATCACGCCTGATATAAGAAACCCTGAAGATGTCAAAAGTCTGCGTGCATTTATCACGGTTTTCCTTAGGTCTCAATGTTTTTACAAACCGATCACATGGGAATTTAAGGCAAGTTGATGGTTTTTCCTTGTTTTTTGTATGGAAGATTAAATAAGCATACTTTTTCAATGTAGAATTTGTGCAAACGATTTGCTTTGTATTGTAGATTAATTCAAACATGGCTTTAATTAACTGAGACGCATTGAAATGATTTTTAACACTTAATTAATTTAATACATTGAATGGTCTCTTATATTATCAGCTGACCTTGGTTAGAGAGGTCTATGTGTGAATGTCATTTTAATCATTGTTTTTTGGCAAGAACAAGCATTGGATTTATTACTAATAGTCTGTAGTGTAATTCAAGGCTTTTTAAAAGTATTGTGTTTATCTTGTAGACCGTGTGTCACAAGGATGCTGTCCTTAACGTCACAACGCAATGCAAAGTCCAGAGAACCTCCAGATGACAATGAAGCATCCAAACCCATCCAGTTTTCAACCAGCAAAGCTAGTCATCGAACCTGGAAAGTGGACCGTTCGATGGGCAGCACTTACCAGCGGCCCTGGTGGAAAGTTTTTCCCATCAGCCTCATTGGAGTGGGCTTCCTCGTCTGGTGCATTTTCAGGAGAGAGACCGAGATTGACGAATCTCTGGAGAAAAATCTCTATGAACACTTACCAGGACTTTTATCTGATGAAGAGGACGACAAAGTCAGCATCCAAAACAAACCCTCATAGTGGCTTAAAAGAGACATCTTCAGTCTGGAATGTTTATTTATTGTTCATTGAGGCCTTTGGAAGTAAATTTTGTCCAAACATGACCGTCCACATTCTGTGCTCTCAACACTGGATTATCTGTACATGGATTTATATTGAAGATTGTAAAGCCAGTGGCATTGTATTGAAAGCATAATGGAGAAACTTCTGAGTTGTAATTGTGGTTTATTGCTAGTTTATAAATGTCATCAGGGAATCATTATTAAAACGCACTCAAAGTCAACATACGTGATACTTCAGCTGCAAAACAAACTAATTTTAGCATTAAATATTCAAAGGTGATGTGAAAATGATACTTAAAGCTTTACAAACCATAGATGGTGAAACCCAATTACACTTTTCAAAGAAAAAAAAAAATTACATTAAAAAGACATGAAAATAAAAGGTTTGCAAAAAAAAAAAAACCAAAAAAAAAAAACTCTCAAAGCTTAAATATCTAAATTACACACAAAAAGGCATCTTAAACCCTAGTAAAAAGAATGAACAGTACACAACACTGAGGTAGTGGAAAGTTTATTTACAACCAAATGGCCACAATAGAAGAGAAGAAACCCAATATAATAACGATAGAAATTAAATGGGACACATTCTAATTCATCATGAAGCATGCAGACTAGGCAGAGGTATATGAAAGTCTAAAATACAAACTTTAAAACCCTGAGGAGCTCCCGGAATGTTCTGACGCTGCCCCCCCTACTATCCACTTGAACCACAAGATACCCCTCCCCTACCGCAACTACCAAAAAAATACAAAAAATAAACTTAAACTACACAGGCATTTAGTCAAGAGTGTAAGAACCCCGATGCCCCTCCCACCCAACCCCTCCCCCACATCAAACCCCACCCCCGTATATTCCTCCACACAAAAAAAGTTGAGTAAATAGTCAGCGTTTAAGCACGCTCTCCACGGATTCGACGGGCCAACTGGATGTCTTTGGGCATGATGGTGACACGTTTGGCGTGGATGGCGCACAAGTTGGTGTCCTCAAACAGACCCACCAGGTATGCTTCACTTGCCTCCTACAAATCAGAGAGAGAAAACAGCATTAGGGGTGACCCAAGTAAGAGGTAGACCTATGCACAAACCAGTAGTAGAAAACGCACCTGCAAGGCGCCGATGGCAGCACTCTGGAAACGCAAGTCGGTCTTGAAGTCCTGAGCGATCTCACGAACCAGACGCTGGAAGGGAAGCTTGCGGATCAGCAACTCTGTGGATTTCTGGTACCGACGGATCTCACGAAGAGCCACAGTTCCAGGACTGAGGGGGAAAGAAGCAGAAAATGAGAAGTTAGTGATTCGTTGTTACTGGGATCATGCATACATGCAATGAGGAGAAAGCAGATTGTTTCTTTAACAGTCATGCATATACTGAACACATAAAACTCACATTGCAATTATACACTGCATATAAATGTACAGTAAATACACAGCGTATATTGTGCTTTTAACAATATTCAGTTTATCCACAATATGCCTACAACTTAGATATTGTACAATATGAAGAGTTCAAATGCAAATCTCTAAAAGCCATCTCTGTCAAAAATGAGAATGATACTGAGTGAATGCTTGACACATTGTTCATCAAATAGTTTCACTTCAAAATACTTTTAGGACAACTTTTTTTTTAATCCACTTCAAATGTTGACTTGTATACAGTTTTTACATTTAAAAAAAAAAATATATAAATTCCATCACGTATAAACTGAAAATATGTGTTTATATAGTGTATTTATAAATATTCAGCTTATATTCTTGTATATAAAAAGTAGTAAATTGTGTAGGTGTATAATGTAAATATTTACAATTTAATACATTTTCAAAATTTTAAACATTGTATATACTAGTGCTGTCAAACGCATTAAACCACATTTATATAAATGTATTATATGTGTGATATATATATACACACACATACTTAATGTTATGTTTACATTAAATTAGTGATGAGCAATGATTGATGAATTGCATCCGAAATAAGTTTGCATACACTGTGTGTACTGTGTATATTTATTAAGTATACACACGTGTGAATATTTAAGAAAAATTTTATGGTTACATATTAAATTAGTGCTGGGCAACAATTAATCGAATCCAAAATAAAACATTTGTGTACCATGTATATTTAGTGTGTATACACACGCGCGTATACATTTATGAAAAATGTTATATTTACATATTAAATTAGCTCTGGGCAATGATTAATTGCATCCAAAACCAAAGTTTGTGTACATAATGTGTGTATTTATTATGCATGTGTGCATATAAAAAAAAAAAAAAAAAAAAACAAACCATGTATACATTTATTAAAAAAAAAACAATAAGTTTACAAATTAGTGCCTTTAATTAAATCACATCCAAAATAAAGGTTTATATTGTGTGTACTGTGCATATTGATTATGTGTATATAAACATACATTTGAGAAATGTTACATTTAAATAAATACACTGTACGTGTCTTCATATTCACAAAATACACAGCACACACATTATGTGCACAATTTAATCACGATTAATTGTTGCGCAGCACTACTGAGTATATTTATATACAATAGAAATTGCATGTAAATATATGGATGTAAACGCATGCAAATATAATATGCAATATTATATATATATATAAAAATTTTGGCGGATGCGATTATCGCCATTAATCACTTGACAGCACTAGATACAGGTGTATAAGCTGAATATCTAAAAACATACCATATAAAATAATGTATATACACAATATAAAACCGTTTTTATAAATAGTGTATATAAACTTAATTTATATCGTGTATATACTTAATATTCAGCATGTAAACTATATTTAACATCTAAAACTTCCAGTGTACAACCATCCATCCATCCATCCATCCATCTACTACACGTGTCTAGTGTTTCTCACCGGTATCTGTGGGGCTTCTTGACTCCACCGGTCGAGGGCGCACTCTTCCTGGCCGCCTTGGTGGCCAGCTGCTTCCTGGGGGCTTTACCGCCGGTGGATTTACGGGCGGTCTGTTTAGTACGTGCCATGGCACTCTAATGAAGCGGCCTGAAGAGACACAAAAACCGATAAGAAAGAACCTCGGCCGCGGGGAATTCCGCACGCCATGACGTCACCCACAACAAAACTCCCGCGTCTGGCCCGCCCAATAATACAGTCATGCAGCAACTCATCGATTGTTTCGGAAAAGGACACCATGACAACAATATTCCAAATAAGGAGTTTACAACTTGGGGGCGCCATTTGGGAAGTTAAAGGTAAACCGAAACTGAGTTGGAAAAACAAATGTATAAATAATAAATGTATTCTATAAACGCTCAATTTTTATGCATTAAAGTACAGACAAAGTCACATATGTATATACGAAAGCAGAAACGCGTGTTGCTGTGGAGAATCAATAACCTGAATAACTCACAGCGGGACACTGGGTCACACACACATAAGTGGAGCCCATTCAACACACACACATACACTGCCTGAAGGCAAAAACCTTCAACGGCTGCGACTTTCATTCAACCATTCAGCAACTAGTACTACACATACGCCACGTTCCCTTTAATTACGACGAACTGTATCAGAAACATCCGGTAAACTGAGATGTGGAATCTCTGATTAATGCAGTAGTGAAGTCCACCATCTCAGGATGAGACACAGACACGTTTCTGCCTTTATGTGTAACATGGCGCCCAAGAAAACCAATTACAGCCTTTTCTTTGTCTACACAGACAATTCAATAAGCCCGTCTAAAAGCGTTCAAATAAAAAACGACGCTTAGTACGAGATAATGACTTAAAAACAAATATTTAAAGTCAAAACCGTGAACGAACTTTTGAGATAAAGCAGAAGTAAATATGAGCTGGCGCTTGTTAGCTTAGCTTGTTGCTACCGCGACAAAACGATCTAAAACCGCCGTTTACGAATCTAAACACAAAACGAGAACTGAAGAGATTTTCTATACCATAAAATGTTTTAAAACACACCATTATCCAAAGGGTAAAAACAACAAATGATAGTTTTTGTCGGTTTGAGATCGATCGTTTACGATACTTACGATTTTTTGTTTAGATTAATCCGTCAAACCCAAAACAAGGAACGTCGGTCACGCGCAGAACGCGCTGCCCTGTATTTATAGAGCCAGTGACGTCTGTGTGCGCGTTAAGCTACGCCCACGTCGACTCTCATTGGCTGGAGAAGCGAGAGGCAGGATTTACTTTTCTTTAGTATTTATTTGTAATAGTTTTAGCACGGGTTTGATATATTTGTAAAAGCCATTCGGTCTGTTTCTTTAGATGAATCAGATTAAAACTAGTTTTTAAAATTCCGATGGTATTTTTTTTTTATTGTAGAACCTAACATACAGGAAAATGAGACACGAATGTAATCCTACAAATAACGACACAAATGTAATATTCTGGATTTGTGTACAAAAAAATATTATAAAAACATATTTTTAGAAAAGCCATAATGCATCAAAATCTTGGCAATCATTTCGTTATTTGTAAATCTAAGAGATGAAACAAGGTAATCAAATTCAGCAAGAAAAAGAAAAGATACATGAGATTTGAGCAATTAAATTCAGATTGTGTTTATGAACGTTTATACAGCTAGTGACGTCGGTGCGTGGGCTAAGTCACGCCCACGTCGACCCTCATTGGCTGGAGGGGCAGAATTTGCAGAATGTACTCTTCTTTAGTATTTATTTATAATAGTTTAGTGCGGTTTTGTTGTAATTATAAACGGTTTTTCGGTCTATTTCTATTTCAAAACTGTTTTTTGGAAGTTCAAATGGCCCTATACGAATGTTTAATCAACAAACTTCGTGAAACATCCGTGTTAGATGCTCATAAAATCTTTCATTTACAGCCCTGAACCAGTTTGCTGTCGATTACATAACGTGTAAAAACAACCGCCCGGCACTGTTCCTTTTAATAATAGCGAATACATAAAATTATTGATTCATTACTGCGACAGTCGTTGCTTCGCAAACAAACAATGACGAAAAAAAACACAATCTACTATTTTTAGTGCAGTCTTTGTGTCACCATTGCCTAAAGAGGGCATATTTTGTTGCGATGCAGTGGGAACTTTTAGAAGGGTGAATTTGTTATCGGCGGAAGCCTTTGTTTGCTGCACACGTGGGATATTCACACATGCATAGCTGAAATCTGTAAATATATTTTAAAATCCAACACTTCGAGCCGAAGTAGTGAACTGATTCTATCACATGTATGTTTTTCTTTAAGCGCTGCACACACGTAATAGGTGATCTTTTGTGTTTTTCACAAGAAAAAAAGAGACTGCTAGTGTATTTGTGATATCAGTAGATTAAACTACAGCTATGGCAGAGGAATCAACTGGAACAGGTGAGATTGTAAAAATGTATTGAATTTACGAGTAATTTTGCTGACGTTTATATTTAATTGCATTGTATCCCTGATTAAAGCCTAAGCTGGTTGGCTGGTTTTAGATAGTCTTAGTTGGTCAACAAGTTGGATTTGGAAAGACTTCTTTAGCTGGTGAGGTTGGGAGACCAGCTTAAACCAGGTACTTCCAGCTTAAACCAGCTTAGGCTGGTTTAAACAGTTTTTTTTTCAGCAGGGATGACTCAATAACATGAAGTCTAACGGATGCTCTAAAAATGCTCTCACTTTGTTTATGCTTTCCAGAAACACAGAGAATACAAGAAAATGAGACAAAAACTGATGTCCAGAGTGGTGAGGACCCCAAAACAGCAGCTCCAAATGCTGACACTCCTGCCAGTGCTAAAAAACACAAGAAGAAGAAAAAGAAAACAGGTGACGGAAAAGATAATCTGCAGAAAGCGGTAAAAAGCAATGAGGAACCCCCTAAACAAGAGACCACAGAACTAGTAAGCACATACATAATTGCACATATATATTACTTTTGTGTTTGTATGTCTTTTTATCTGTGCAAAGTCAAATAAATACAGTAACTTGACTCTGTGTGTGTGTGTGTGTGTGTGTGTGTGTGTGTGTGTGTGTGTGTGTGTGTGTGTCTGTTAGACTCCTGACGAGCAGCTGAGTCGAGAGTTGGATTGGTGCATCGAACAACTCGAGCTTGGCCTGAGAACTCAAAAAACCTCCAGCAAACAACGTGAGTGAGACAAAACAACTAATACAACATTTATATGTGACCCTGGACCACAAAACCATAAGGGTCAGTTTTTTTAAATTCACGTATGGTTTGTTAGGATAGGACAATATTTGGCAGAGATACAACTAGTTGAAAATCTGGAATCTGAGGGTGCAAAAAAAAAAAAAAAAAAAAAGATACAATCAAAATATTGACAAAGTCGCCTTTAAAGTTGTCCAAATGAAGTTCTTAGCAATGCATATTACTAATCAAAAACTGAATTTTGACCCATACAATGTATTGTTGGCTATTGCTACAAATAAACCCATGCTACTTACGACTGGTTTTGTGATCCAGGGTTAAAAACCCTCACCTTCTGTTTTGTCTACACAAATGTCTCTCTAGGGGAAGAAGCGAGCCGTGCCCTGAAGACGTTACGCAGCTCCAAAGCTCCCTTGGTTAAGAAGAGGCAGGTGATGCGAGCGGTCTCTGGAGACTACAGGAAGAAGATGGAAGAGGAAAAAGCCAGACAGTTCAAACTCATACAGTCAGGTAAGGCAGTGGCATAAATGTACATTTATATATCTATACCTTTTTTGATGTGCCTTAAAATTTAAAGTGTGTGTAAATTGGTATCCTGAATATTTAAGAAAATTGTATACATATTTATTAATAAATCTTAAATTAATCATTTTTCATTTTGAAATTATTATACATTTATTATTGTTTAATTTATATTTAATATTTTTTTTAACCATTTTTAGATTTTTTTTTTTCTAAACTTGTATTTTGAAATTATTTATTTTTAATATAAAATAGATTTCTATTTCTATTATTTTTTTAGATAATTTGTCAAATGAATTCTAATTTAATTCTAATTTCAAATTGAGTCATTTTTAAATTATTATTATTATTATTATTAATAATAATAATAATAATAATAATAATAATCATATTTTCTAAAATTTCCCACAGACCCCTTTTTAAAAACCCTTGCATGACAATATTCTGACAAAAATTGCTTGCACAATTCTTACAAAATTGCTGTCTCTTTCCACAGCAATGACCTCCGCCCGGGTCACCAGTGTTTCTGAGCGCAAACCAGTCTTTCACCGGCGAGCTGAGACAAACAAAACAGACAAATCTCAAGAGACACACAATTTGCAAGAGCCCCAGGAGACAAATGAACACACAAAGACTGATGGAGACACAAAACCTTTTGTTTTCACTAAAACACAAGAAGAGTTTCGCTTTAACTTCAACTTATGACTGGACACGCTAAAATTAACTGGCAGGATTTGTGCCTTAAGTAGATGCACGGTCAAATACTATGTTATTCTATTGCATAATTTTGCCATACATTCTCTATGCATTGAATTAAGCATACAATATTGCTAGATTTCACTTTTTGTAATGTTCAAAGTGTTTTTTAATTATAGAAAACACTTAATGGGGGGAAAATCCAAATAAAGTGAATACAACCAAAAGTTTGCTGGTTCACTTTTTATATGATTTCTTTTTAATTTTAAGTTGTTGTTGTTGTTTTTTATTAAGTAATACTGGTGATTAAAATATACATATAATAATTTAACACACTGCCATTGTATTGTAAGAGTTGCCATGGAAACATTTAAAAGGCTTATATTAGAAACGTAAGCGTATTTCTCAAATCATTCAAGCGCATTATTTTCACAAGTCAATGCTCTGAGTGAAAACAAATTTTCTATTTTAAGATATTATATTACGTGTAGCATTCTTTTGCATTTTATCAACAAGCGTGTTGCTGTTTGATGTCGTCAGGCTCGTAAGATATGAGTGCTGAAACAGAGGCTCATGGGATTTGAAGTCTTATGTTGTGCGCTAGCCGTTTAAACTGTATTAAGAGAAGCAGGCAAAGGACTACAACTCCCTTCGACACATTTAACAACACACCCCGGCTGCAACACAAAACTTCCTTTGAGTTGCCGCTGCTGCTGCAATTTCTGAACAAAACATTGATTTTCCAGTTTGGAAAGTTTAAATTATTCCAAGGTTTGTACGCTTTTATTTCTCGGGTGCTTTATTTGGTTGCTGAGTTGTGCGTTTATGGCATTAACTCTTGTCAAACGATGCCAGTCTGGTTATAACTTTTTGCAACTGTAACTTTTCATCTTCCTAACTATGTTATAAACAAATATGAATAAGAGTATGAGATAACATTTATCCTTTGTTGAACTGACTGACGGACAACAGTCCTTTAAATGTCCGATACCAGGGGCCGGTTGCATAAAAGGTTTAGACTAGTCTTAAAATGTTAGTCAGCTATTTTTTTCTTTAACACTGGTCATCATTTTTTTGATTCAGTTACAGAAAAATGTAGATTAGTCTAAGTTGAACCCAAAAAATAAGACTGATTACCCTTTGGTTAACTGATAATTGGTCAAGCTAATACTTAAGTCACTGTCTTAACACAGAGGGTAAGTTTATGCAACTGGCCACAGATAACGGAACATAATTCACGGAATAAACTGCAGATTATTTGGAGAGGGATAAAATAAATAAATCGTTTTATTTGAATCACATCAGTTTAATCTATCACACAACTGTACATAGTAAATATCAAACCTCATTTCCAGAGGAGAATGTCTGAGCTGAGCGACGAAGCGAGCAGTGAGTCGGATCAGTTAGGAGCGAGTCTGTCCGTGTGGCTGGGGGACGGAGGAGACGCTCTGATCGGCCCGGAGGAGCTCAACGTGCCGCTGGATCTTCACACCGCCTGCTCCATCGGACAGTATGATGTTGTTGCCGAATGTATCCGCAGGTTAGATAAAATAAGTCCGCTTTTCATACTGTACAAGGCTCTTACTGATCTTTGACATGTTTTAGTCCAGTATGCTTCAAATATGCCTCAACCAGAGACTAGATAAAGAGATAGATATTCTGGTCTTTCCAAGCACATTTTACCAATTCCAAACCATATCAATCTTAATAACTACTATTACTTTTGTATTTCATTATTTATAAGTTATATATTATTGTCCATGAACCCTGGAAGTTAAAAACTCCTTAGGTGGGCATAATTATTAGGCATGTTTTCTTTTACAGATAAAATGAGCCAAAAAAGATATTTAAAGTCAAAAATGATTAAAATGCCCATAAGAAGGATGCAATACTAATGCAAAACAAGAATTAGCAAAGTTAAGGCATGACCATTGAGCAGCGAAATGCTCGTTGGGTCTGCATAGTCAGAAAAAACAGGTGGAGAAGTAAAGACACATGTTAACTGCAAGAATTAAGAATTAAGGTGAAGCATTAGGAAACCATCAGGAACCATTTAGTCTCCAGCGCCACCATTTTCCATAACTGCAACCCACTTAAAGTCTTTAGAAGTGCAATGTGTCAGGTTCTCAGAGACTTTGCTTGGGTAAAAAAAAAAAAATCCTAAAAAATGACCCTCTCTTATTAAGAATAATAAGAGTGGTTAAAGAGGATGTGATGCTGGTCCTTCAAGATATATATAGCCTATAGAAAACAGTCTTCATGTATTTCACAACACTTATTCTTATTAAGTGAGGGACATTAATTAAGTGGTTCCTGATGGTTTCACACATAATTCTTCACCTTAATTCTTTTGCAGTTAACATCCGTCTTTTCTTCTCCACCTGTTTTTTCTGACCATTTAGACTGACATTTCGCTGTCCAACGGTCATGACTTAACTTTGCAAATTCTAGTATTGCATTAGATAGAACAATATAACTTTAAAATGTACAAGATGTTAATTTTTTCTAAGTCTTCATTTATATATATATATATATATATATATATATATATATATATATATATATATATATAGACATCTGTCTCATTTACTAAATGTAAGCAAAAACATCAAAACTCCACTGTCTGATCCGATCATTATTTTAGGGGAGATGTGGATTTGAATGGGAAGAACATCGGCGGCTGGACTCCTCTGATGTACGCTGCGTATATCGGTCACGATAACATAGCTAACCTGCTGCTGGAGACGGGCGTCAGCGTCAATGCCACCACGTCTAAAGGACTCACACCCCTGATGCTCGCCGCCAGCTGTGGAAACGAGAGCATCGCCTACTTCCTACTGCAGGTCACATTTATATTAAAGGGTTAGTTCACTTTCAGAACAAAAATGTACAGATAATGTACTCACGTCTTTTTTTCTTCAGTTGTAAAGAAATTTCAGGATTTCTCTCCATAGAATGGATATGTATGGTGCCCCCAAGTTTAAATGTCCAAAATGCAGTTTAAATGCAGCTTCAAATGCCTTTAAAATGATCCCAGCTGAGTAAGAAGGGTCTTATCTAGCAAACTGACAAATTTATCAAAACAAATTGACAGTTTATATACTTCTTAACCTCAAATGCTCGTCTCTGCGATGCACAGGCGTAGTCTGTGTGATCCGGGTCAAAACAGGGTATGTTGAAAAACTCTCATCTCGTTTTCTTCCCCAACTTCAAAAGCGCCCTACTTCGCTGCAGAAGTACCAACCCAGTGTTTACAAAGTGAACATACAAAGAAGATCAAACGCCCTTAACAAAAAAAAGGGTAAAACAGCATTGTAGGTCCATTTTGAAGTTGAAGACGAAAACGAGATGGGAGTACCCTAACTATATTGTCCCAGATCACACAGACTATGCATGAACATCGCAGAGACGAGACAAGACGAGCACTTGAAGTTAAAAAGTACAGAAATTGTCAATTTTTTTCGAATATAATGTTTAGAAAAAAAATGATCGTTTAGAGCCCTTTGAAGCTGGATTTAAACTGCATTTTGGACGTTCAAACTTGGGGGCACCATGCATATCCATTATATGGAGAGAAATCCTGAAATGTTTTCCTCAAAAAACATAACTTCTTTACAACTGAAGAAAGAAAGACATGAATATCTTGGATGACAAGGGGGGTGAGTATATTATCTGTAAATTTTTGTTCTGAAAGTGAACTAATCCTTTAACAATTGTTAACATCGAATTGGATTATACAGAGCAAAGAGCCTGTGCTCATGATAGGATGCTTAATGAAACATCTCTCTGTACAGCAAGGAGCACAGCTTGAATGCAAGGATGTGCGTGGATGGACGGCTTTGCTGCACAGCACAGCTACTGGACATCAGCAGATGGTCAAATTCTTATTAGAGCATCACGCCAATGCAAATATCAAGTGAGTGGCAACAGCATTCAAATATACAATAAAATTAATGTCCTTCCTATGTATTTGAACTCTTACACAAACAGACTGTGTACATTATTAGTTAAAAGTTTGTAATAATTACAATTTTTCTAAGGTTTTTATGATCATCAAAGCTGCATTTATACGTGAGAAACTACAATAATCACAATAATATTGTGAAATATTATTACAGTTTAATAGAACTGTTTTGTACTTGTTATACACTATGTTGCCAAAAGTATTGGGACACCCCCTTCTAATGAACGGGTTTGACTACTTTAGTCATTTCCATGAGTACTAATCTTGTTTAAGCATATAAAGATATTCTAGGGAATTGTGTCCTTCTAATTTTATAGCAAAAGTTTGAACAGGACCTATTTTTATTCTAACATGACAATACCTCTGTGTATAAAGCAAGGTTCATAGAGAAATGTTTGATTCAGTCAGTGTGGAAAAACTTGACTGGTCTGCATGAAGACCATGAACACCTCTGGTGTGACTTTAAATGCAGACCTTGAGCCAAAAACTCAGACCAAACAACAAAGACTTGTGCATATGGGTACAGTCATTTTAGACACTTACAAAACCAAAACAACAGAGATGGAAATACATTTTTTTAAATACATAAATTATGCTTTTATCTTTTTTGCTACAGTTTTTGAAGTGCCTTTTTCTGTTCTAAAGAAGGGGGTGTCCCAATACTTTTGTCCATATAGACTAGTATATGTACAAGTCATTGGTGTTCAGCTGGGATTCAGGCTTGGCTTTATGCAGACCAGTCAAGTTTTTCCACACTGACTCAATCAAACATTTTTCTATGAACCTTGTCGTATACACAGGCATTGTCATGTTAGAATAAAAAAAGGGTCCTGTCCAAACTTTTGCTATAAAATTAGAAGGATACAATTCTCTAGAATATCATTATATGCTTAAACATCAAGATCAGTACTCATGGAAATTACTAAAATAGTCAAACCTGTTAGAAGGCCCAATGCTTTTGGCAATATATGCATTTTAAAATATTATTTATTTCAGTGATGCAAAGCTGAATTTTCAGCATCATTACTTCAGTCACAGATATAAATTATATAAAAAGTGGTATCACCAGATTCTTGACCTATGTTTTTATTTTATTTTTATTTGCTGACAGGTTTAAAAATGAAAATTGTATCTTTTTATTTCTGGATGCCACTCATGTGACACCACAGTTTATACATTTAACAGCTCTGTATTTACTACTTGGTATGCAGTAAAGGCTAGTATTACATTTTGGACATAATCTTGCTTAAACAGCTAGTACACAAATTAAAGTTTTGTCCTTTGCCCTCACAGGGAGCCACTGTCAGGATTCACACCGCTCATGGAAGCTGCTGCGTGTGGCCATGAAATCATCATTCAGTACCTGCTCAACCATGCAAGTGTGACCTTACACTAAAACGTGACTTATTTTGAATTAAAAATTTAATTTTATGTATAATAATTATGGTTGTGCATCAATCTTACAATACATCCATTATGAAAATTAACACTCACCAGTATTTAAAAAGCACTTTATACAATACTGTCTCAAAGCAGTTTCACTTTGCTAAATAATCAATTATTAACATTTCTTATTGAAAATAAAATTCATACCCGATCCAGAATTACTACTGGGTACAAATTGACCCTCTAGTTACACTTATTTAAAGCTTAGTTTTAAAAATAGCTATACACTACCGGTTTTTGAACAGTGAGATATTTAATGTTTTTTTAAAGAAGTCTCTTCTGCTCACCAAACGTGCATTTATTTGAACCAAAGAACAGCAAAAGAAATATTTGAAATATTTTTACTATTTAAAAAAACTCTTTTCTGTTTAAATATATATTAAAATGTAATTTATTTCTGTTTTGATTTCAAAGCTGAATTTTTAGCATCATTACTCCAGTCACATGCTCCATTAGAAATCATTCTAGTATTCTGATTTGCCACTCAAAAACATTTATTATGTTGAACAGCTGAGTAGAGTTTTTTTTTCCAGGTTTGTTTGATGAATAGAAAGTTCAGCAAAACAAACATTTATCTGAAATGGAAATCTTTTATTACATTATAAAAGTCTTTATCATCAGTTAAACATCAGTCAGATAAATGCTGATCTTTGGATCTTTCTATTCACCAAAGAATCCTGAAAAATGTACTCAGCTGTTTTAAATATTGATAACGATTAAAAAAATGTTTCTTGAACAGCAAATCAGCATATTAGAATGATTTCTGAAGGATCATGTGACACTGAAGACTGGAGTAACGATGCTAAAAATTCAGCTTTGATCACAGGGATAAATTACATTTTACAATATATTCAAACAGAAAGCAGTTATTTTAAATAGTAAATATACTTCACAATATTACTTTGTTTGCATTACTTTGGATGAAATAAATGCAGGCTTGGTGAGCAGAAGAGACTTGTTTAAAAACATTAAAAATCTTACTGTTCAAAAACTTTTGACTGGTAGTGTACATTAAACAAAAAAAATAACATCAATCTTAATTGCGGCCAAAATTTTCAACATTTTTATGATCCCTAATGATGTCAGAGTGACTATTTACACCCCTAATTTTAAAATCTACTTGTGTGTTTTCAGTATTTTTGGTTTTGTGTATGTTTTAGGGTGTACGAACGGAGGAGAGGAACATTAAAGGAGAAACGGCGAGAGCTTTGGCTATGATGTACGGACACACTAAAATCGCCAGCCTCATCGACAAGCACGCCAAGAGAGCCAAATCATGTCAGTCACGCACCTTAGCATTTGGAATAGGGCCTTATTTGTCATAAATGCAGAGAATAACACAAACTGATCTCTTTGTAGCTCTGTATGAGGAGTTGAGCTCGTCTGAAGAAGAGAGTACGACTCCTAGAGTTCGATCAGCTCGCAGCAGAACCAGAGGACCCAGCATTCACGACGGGCCTCAAGCTATTGCACGCTTCAGAGTCGGCTCCAAACACGGTACTCACTATATACGTTATATGTTTTATATTTAAAATAACCATTTTCTAATTAAATGTTTTTATGTAATTGCTCTGATTGCAAAGCTGAATTTTCAGCATAATTTCTCCAGTCTTCAGTGTCACATGATCCTTCAGAAATCATTCTAATATGCTGATTTGCTGTTCAAGAAACATTTCTGATTACAAGTGATTAATGACAAAAATTTTCATTTTGGGGTGGAGTAACCTTTTAATATTTTTGAGAAAACCATAATACATTTTTTTCAGGATTCTTTGAAGTGTAGAAATTTCAAAAGAACAGCATTTGTTTGAAATAGTAACATAATAGGATTATTTTAAGATAGAATAAAGTTGTTAAATTAATATTTATTTAAATGATTAAATTTATTCAATTGAAAATATTTGTAAATTATTTTATAAATATATTCATATTTATTTAAAGTAAAAAAAAAAAGAGCATTTTAATGACAAAATAGTGGAAAGAGATGTTAAATTCATATATGGACAAAGCGTTTTCACTGCATTAAAAATATAAAAAAAATAGTTGTTTTATACAATTTTAAATATATTATTTGTAAGTATTTTTAAGTGTTTTATAAATATATTTACATTTTTTTTAAAGTTAAATATGAAATAAAATACATTTTAATACAATAAAATAAAAAATATTTCATGAAACTAATGAAATTGGAAATATGTTTTTTAAAATTTGTTTATAAATATATTTATATTTAAACAAATAAAAACATACATTTTAAATACATTTTAATAAAATAAAATAGTGGAAAGGGATGTTGAATCTATATAGACAAAAGTTTTTTTTACTGCTTTAACAATATTTAATGAAATGGGTTTTTTTTATATAATTACAATTATTTAAAGTTAAATATTTAAAATACATTTTACTACAATAAAATACAAATATTGAATGAAATGGTTATTTATACAATTTAAATATTTAAAATATTTTATAAATATTTATATTTACTTAGTTAAATAAAAACAAATACATTTTTAATGCATTTTTTTATATTTAATGAAATGGTTATTTTACACAGTTTTAAATATATTTAAAGTATTATATTAATATATTTAAAGTTAAATATTTAAAAAAAAAAATATACTACAATAAGAAAAATATTTAATGAAAGTTATTTTATTAAATTTTAAAGATGTTTAATTATCTTATAAATATATCCATATTTGCTTAAAGTTAAATAAAAAATACATTTTAATAAAATATAATATAGTGGAAAGATTTTTTTTGTTATTTTATACAATTTTAAAATATATTTAAAATATTTTATAAATACATTTAAATTTATTTGAAGTGAAATATGAAAAAAAAAAACATTTTAATACAAAATCTTTAATGAAATGGTTATTTGATCAAATTTTATATAGTTTTATATTGATATTTATTTCAAGTTAATTAACAAAAACACATTTTACTAAAATAAAATAGAACAAAATAGTGTAAAGGCATGTTAAATTCTTTCATTGCAGAGGCTCCTGTGGCTCCTCCTGGATATGTGACCTTCCGGGACGTTGGCGATCAGAGCGAGGGAATCTGCAATCGCGACGTCACGTCCCCCATCAATGAGCTCGATAGACAGAGCAACAGCAGCAGAGGTGTGAAGTTCAGCAAGATGTCAGTCATTCTTAACAATGCTTCTGCTAAGAACGTGCGATATAACGCCATTCTATTCCCATTCTGGATGCAGATGAGCTGTTCTTTGATAACGACATGCCCACCATGAGGAGCAGCAGCAGCAGCAGCGAGGGTTTGTCTCATCTCCTCGGAGTCAGCAGGGAGGCGTCGTTGGAAAGCAATGAGGTGCGAAGCATCATGCATCAGTGCGTCTCACAACAAACATCTCCGGCAAACTGTTCTCTTAACATCTCATCATGTTTGCAGGACTCTGATCAAGCAAAGAGAAGTTGTCCACGCCGATCCAATAAACTCCAGCACTCCAAAGGCAGGAGTCCCGCTAACAGCAGTGGAAACACAGGTTACCGCGAGGCTCCTTCTTCCTCTGGACCTCCTCCTTCGTACAATGGACCCAAGGTGTGTGTTCTTCTAGTCACTTCCGTGTGTGTGTGAGAGAGTTCAGCTGCACCAGTAATAGGGCTGCAACAAACGATTATTCTGAAGCACTGTGCGTCTTTTTCTCTTGAATTGCATCCAGGAGGGCTGAATTACAGTCTTGCACTACAGCGCCACACTGGACAAACCGCAGTTATTGCAGGCTCTAGCATTACGTTATATGAGATCAAACGACTATTCAACAAAAAAATATTTGTTGACAATCTTTTATTGTCGACAATCAAATCTAATCATTTCTGCCTTAACCAGTAAAGAGTATGTGTACATTTCACAGGATCTTGCAGAATTCCTGGAGCAGATCGGGTTTATTAAGTACCTTCCACTGCTGGAGGAGCAAGACATAGACCTCAGGATCTTCCTCACGCTTACTGAGAACGACCTCAAGGAAGTTGGCATCACGTGAGTCTTTGCACTTTATTTTATTCTATTCATTTAGCTTTTCATTTTATTAACAGTGATCACTTTATTGAAAAGTAATGTTATTATATTTTTTATTCAATTTTATTTTATTTACAATTTTAATTTATTAACATGATTTATTCAAATATAATCATTTTTTACAATTTAATCACTTTATTGTATTTTTTATTTTGTTAATGTATTCTATTAATATGACATTTTTTATTTCAATAAAATTTATTTTGGTTTATTAAAATATTTGTTTTTATTTAATATATTTTTATTTTTATTTTATCACAATTCACTATAAATCACTTTATTAAAAAACTAATAATTTATTAAAAACATTTTTTACTATTTGATCACTTTATTTTATTGCATTTGTTTTGTTTAAATGTATTCTATTTAAAAAATAAATAATAATAAATTGTATTTTTATTAAGTAATATTATGTTTTTAGTTTATTTCATAACTTTTTTTAAATGTTATGTTTTTATTTTATTAAAATACTTTTTTTTATTTGTATTACTTTATTGTATTTTTTGTAAAAAATAATTATTTCATTAATTGTATTTTAGTTTATTTTATTTATACAGTGTTTTTTTATTTTATTTAAAATTTATTACTTTATTAAAAAGCTTACATTTTTAAAAACATTTTTCAATTTTATTATTATTTTTTATTAAAGTGTTTTTATTCTATTAAAATACATTTTGTACAATTGTTTTGTATTTATTCGTATTTTTGTATTTATTTTGTACTTTTTTTTATCATTTTGTTTTTTACTATTCAACTTTAAAAAAAAAATGATTTATCACTATTTAAATTGTTAGTACAATTTTAATTATTAAAATGAATAAGTTTAAATTATTATACTTTTTAAACAAATTTTTTTTAATTGTACAGTTTTTCTTCTTCTTCTTTTAAGATTGTGCTTTTCTTTTTATAGTCTGTTCGGTCCTAAGAGGAAGATGACATCAGCAATAGCCCGTTGGCATAGTAACGCAAGGCCGCCCAGTGATGCGTTAGAGCAGGCGTATGCGGACCAACTAGAGGCCGAAATGCAGGAAATGGCCATTCAGCTTCATAAGGTACTGAATGCATGACTTCCATTCACACAATCTTCACCTCATTAGGCTCATTTGCATGTGAGGAGGATTGTAGAACTGCAGCTAAAGTCAAGGAAGAGAAACGTCATATAATTTTCACCTAGTTTGTGATTAGGTGCGAACTGTAACGTCAGCATCAAATGAAAAAGAGTCTTTGAATGCAGGCAAAGTCCGCAAAGACTGACCTCTTTCACAAAATAATGTGCAGAGGTGGAGTTGCTCTATAACCAGGTTGTACCTGCACTTAAATGTATAAAATCTCAGAACATTACTGGACTTTATATCCATTTGGTTGTGTAATAGGTCACAATAAAATGAACAACATGCTATAAAATCAGACTATCAAAATGAGTTGAGCTCAAGGGTTGCCACAGCAGAGCCAGACAAGACGAGCATTTGTGGTTAAAAAGTGTATAAATAATAATTTATTTAAGAAAATGACTGATCGTTTTGCTAGATAAGACCTTTCTTCCTCGGCTGGGATCGTTTAGAGCCTTTTAAAGCTGCATTTAAACTGCATTTTGGAAATTTCAAACTCGCAGGCACCATAGAAGTCCACTATATGGATATAATTCCTGAAATGTTTTCCTCAAAAAACAATTTCTTTACAACTGAAGAAAGAAAGACATGAACATCTTGGATGACAACGGGGTGAGTACATTATCTGTACAATCTATCTGCACAACTAATCCTTTATGCTTTTCTTTGTGTGTGTGTGTGTGTGTGTGTGTGTGTGTAGCGTTGTGTGGAGGTGGAGTCTCTGCAAGGTCAGGTGGGTCAAGAAAAGGAGCTGCGTGCCGTGATGGAGGGATGTCTGATGGAGGAGAAGATGGCGTGGAAGAGCGTTCAGGCGGAGCTGCAGGAGAACAGCAAACACATTCAGACACTGAGTGGGAAACTGCAGACTCTACACAACACACATGCGCAGCTTGCGCAGGTCACACAGGAAGACGCTCGAGCGGCGGGGAAAGGTGCGCTGAGTCTGCCAGTGCTTTTATGTGCATAGTCATTGAAAGTCAGAGATTAATTTTTTTTTTGGTCCAAGTCATGGAATATCAGGGTTTTTTGTTTGTTGCTTTAAATTTTATTTTCCATTTATCTAAATGTAATTTTTCTATGCAGTTTTTTTATAGCATTGTTTTAAACTTTTGGCTATTTTTATGGTTTTTGGCAATTTTTCAGTGCCATTTTTTTTCCTTTCCCATAAATTAATTTCTGTAGAAATAGCACAGAAAAAGCCAGTTTCTGCCACTAAAAAAAATTAGACTCACAATAATTACTTTTTTTCTCACATTTGCATTATACAAACTCGTACTTCTCTTTTCTCCGAATTGTGAGATATAAACTCGTAGTTCTGAGAAATAAAGTCACAATTGTGTGATATAAACTCCGTGAACATTTCATATCAGTATTTTTTCTTCTCAGAAATTAGTTTATATCTCACAATTCTGCGAAAAAAAGGCAGAATTGCACACTTACAAACTTACAGTTGCAGTTTTTTTTTTTTTTTTTTAGTGGCAGAAACAGGGATTCCATAGTTTTGTACCAAAAACATCTGTAAATAAGTAAATAAAGCTTGCAGATGGATGGATCCGTTCATTATAGGTCATGGAAATTCAGCTTTTTAGTCAGTGGAAGTCAGGGATAAAATTTGTGGGGATTTTACGTTTAGCTTAGAGTGGGAACCCTTAAAAACTAATGTATTTAAGTTTTAAAGTGAAATGTAATTTAATTAAAATATTTTTTAATATTAACATTTAATTCTGAAAATTATCACTGTTTAATCACTATTTAACAGCATTTTAATTTGATAAATTATTTTATTTCATTATTTTTTTATTTTATACAATATTTATTTTCATTTCTATTTTCATTTTTTATTTTATTAACTATTTCTGCAGTATGCAAAGTTTGCAATCAAAAATGTATCAATTTCCTGAAAAGAAAACATTTTAGTTAATTATTTTGCATATCAAAAAGTACAAAAAAAAATACAATTAATAATTGGATGCACAATAAAAATACAGTATTAGCTGTTGATATGTGCATCTTGAAAAATTAACATGACACTGAAGACTGGAGTAATGATGCTGAAAATTCAGCTTTGAGTCACAGGAATAAATTACATTTTACAATATACTCACATAGAAAAAAAGTAATTTGAAATTTTACAAATATTTCAGAATATTGTGTTTTTTACTGTATTTTTGATCCAAAAAATGCAGCTTTGGTCGACTTCTTTTAGGTCCATTTTGAAAAAAAAAAAAAAAACTATTATCACTTTAATTTAAGTTTTCTATTGAGATTTGAATGCCATTTTTGAGATGGTTGAACTCTGGATTTAATCAGTATAATGGAGGTTTAACTTCAAGCTGTTGTAATGCACTGATCTGTCAGACCTCAGCTGTATTAATAACAAATCTGATGTGTGTCTGTTTTAGGTGATGGGTTGATGTGCTCTCAGCTGCTGTCAAAAATGGAGTCTCATATGGCAGAGCTCAGTAAGTCATGTTTCTGCACGTGTGTTTATTGTTTCCTTCACGTGGACGTGTGAATTTATCTTGCGTTTCTCTGTCCAGCTGACAGTCTGACTGAAATCCTTCACAGTCTGCAGCATCTCTGCACTTCAGAGAAAAGCTCACACAACTGGGAAGAATCCTAGCAGCCAAGAATGGGTCAGTTGAACAGCATTTATACAATTAAAAACCATGGTTTCCACAAAAATATTACAGTTTTCAACATTGATAATAATCAGAGCAGTAAATCAGAATATTAGAATGATTTCTGAAGGATTATGTGACACTGAAGACTGGAGTAATGATGCCAAAAATTCAGCTTTGCATCACATGAATAAATTACATTTGATAATATATTCACATAGAAATCAGCTATTTTAATTTGTAATACTATTTCACAATTTTAAATTTTTTTTGTTAATTTTAATCAAATAATTGCAGCCATTAGATGTTCAAAACTTGAATTTTGGAAGATTTCTATCTGAATTACTTTCTAACTGATGTGTTTATCCTTGCAGGATATTTGCTTTTACCGACGGAGGGTGAAAAACCACCCTGAACACACAGACGGCTGCAGAAACGCGCCAGAGATGAGCCGCGCCGCTCCAGTATGACACAAGTTCAGATGGAGACGACGGTCCGAACGAGAACCGAAGACGACGACAGGCGGCCAGCAATGACAAGCGGGCGAAGAGTGTCTCTCGCCTGTGCACCAGTCACATGATACATACATCATGAGAACCGACCAATCACAGACAGAGCTGTGTCAGACAGGGCGGAGCCAGAGGATTTGAATTTCCTGTCAGGAATTCTTCGCACACATAGATGTGTGGATACTGCAAGCACAAATACTGTTTATTGCTGTACAACGAATCAAACCTCGATTAGATTAAAAATTTTAATATCTAAAGCCTGAATAATAAGGCAGTTTCATTCATAAATCAAACCTCAGATGATGTACACTCTCAGCTGTTTGTCTAATCTTATCTTGAAAACCGCTGTTATGCGAAATGCCATATTCAGTTGAATTCATTCGGATTGGCATGGCCAAGTAATACAGTATGGGCAAAGCTGAGAATATATGCAGAAAATAGTACAGTATATTTTTACTATTATTACTTAAATATGACAATTTAAGTTAAACAATAACAAATGAGAACATTGTGAACTGAATATTCAGTTTAATCTGATGCAAAAAATGTACACAGAAATGATTTCTGCTGGTGTTTCATGATTAAGGACCGTTTCTGGTCTTCATGTCCAGGTTTATGGTCATATTGTTGGAGCTACTGTCCATTTACTATTTTTTGGTCATCAAAATGTGTAAAAATACTCTGAATATAAATTTTAAATAATAATTGTTTTATGTTCGTCAGCTTGTTTGTCAGTTATGGAGAAAAAAACATCTTTATTGTAATTATTTCTGGTCTTCATGTCCACTGTCCATTTGTTTGTTTTTTTGGTCAATAAAATGTGTAAAAATACTCTGAATATAAATTTTAAATGATAATTGTTTTATGTTCGTCAGCTTGTTTGTCAATTATGGAGAAAAAAAAACATCTTTATTGTAATTATTTCTGGTCTTCATGTCCACTGTCCATTTGTTTGTTTTTTTGGTCAATAAAATGTGTAAAAATACTCTGAATATAAATTTTAAATGATAATTGTTTTATGTTCGTCAGCTTGTTTGTCAATTATAGAGAAAAAAAACATCTTTATTGTAATTATTTCTGGTCTTCATGTCCACTGTCCATTTGTTTGTTTTTTTGGTCAATAAAATGTGTAAAAATACTCTGAATATAAATTTTAAATGATAATTGTTTTATGTTTGTCAGCTTGTTTGTCAATTATGGAAAAAACGTCTTTGTAATCATTTCTGGTCTTCATGTCCAGGTTTATGGTCATATTGTTGGAGCTACTGTCCATTTACTATTTTTTTGGTCATTAAAATATGTAAAAAAATACTCTGAATATAAATTTTAAATGATAATTGTTATGTTAATCAACTTGTTTGTCAATTATGGAGGGGATGTCTTTATTGTAATTATGTCACATAAATGTAAATGAATCGAGTCTTTTAATGTCTGAGAATAAACCATTTAAAGCAGCTGTATGTATTTTTGTGTATTTCTGCGACTTTGGAGCCCTCTACAGTTAAGTGACAGGAATTCGCCGTCCTAATTACAGTCGAAAACTGTATGTGCCATCGGAAATTGTACAAACTTCAGCTGCTTTAAATCTTTTAGAATTTATCTATGTCTTTGCAAGAGTATAAGAAAAATCTAAACTATAGAAGAGGGTATAAATTGAGATTTTAATTAAAGAGCAGACACTTACCTGAGTCGAAAACCGCAGAAACTATCATCTGAAGATAATCCTGTTCCTCCAAACGTATTTGAGCCGTTAAGACACATTTTAAAACATCTGAATTCGCATTTGCGAAATTCATAATTATGCCAAACCTTTAGTTAATAACGTTTATGCTGCAGTTTAGGCGATTGTTTGGTTAATTCTCCTCAAGTTCGCACAGGTGTAACGTTAGAAAATCACATTATTTATCGCGGAAATAAGCTTTTGGCCGAGACTTCCGGTTCATTAGGCGCCATCTTGCAGTAAATGGTAAAACTGTTTGGACTACAAACCGGTGTGCTCATAATTAAGATAATACGCTAATATAATATATAATATAGTAAAACACACCAATCTGCAATATCAAGCAGCAAAACAAGCTTTTTATCAAGTGTTTTGAAAAATGCGTATAGGTGTCTTTTGTATGTTTTTTAAAATTTTGCAGATTATGAAAGGGGAAGCCAACTGTATAACTAATGCAAAGACAGCTTACATTTATATCCAATTCCCCAAAAGGTATTTATTAATTTTTTTCCAAGGTTTTTTGTGTATTTATGTTTACAAACTCTCACACAGGTGATTAGTAAAGGCTGGCTTTATTGGCAAACACCAGTGTTTCTGTTTAAATAAATCTGATTTCAATGCAATGTGTTCTTCATTTACAGTTTTCCAGAGAATTTTCAAGGTGAATGAATCACATTCCCAAAGCAAGTGCATCTATTTATAAAACAAAATCTTCACAAACTAAAAAAGGCTAGAGTTGGCTGATTGTTTTTACCACACAATTGAGTGTGTACAGATTCCCTTTGTGTTTGATTATTATCTAATCATTAGATATTTTCCCCCCATAAGTAGCAGCCTGATCGGTCCTCTGGTAGAGAGAGTCCAGCTCATCGAGTGTTTGTGTCAAGTGTATTCACACAGGTGTCCGCAGCCGGCCGGACAGTGTTTGGACTGTTTCAGCCACTCCATCACATGCTCCAGGTGTCCTCCATGACTGCAGCCCTGACACCACACAAACAAGCCTTTGACCACATGATGACACACCGCACATACGCTCGCACACTGGTGGCACCTAGGAAGAGTTCAAAAACATACATATTTTTTACAATATATTTTATATTTTACATAAAAAAGTTAATAAGTGATATAATAGTAAATAAATTATAATAAATACATTTGCAATCATTTTTTAAAATATAATAAAAAAATTGAATTATAATTTAAAATTAAATATATTTATTTGTTTATTTATATAGTGGACCAAAAGTGTGTGAAATTCTCCTTTTTTTTAGGAATTTCCCCAAATTATAATATTTCATTTCATTTCTTTAATTTCTAATAAATGTAATTAAATAAAATGAATTAATAAGTGATATATATATATATATATATTTGCGATTATAATTTAAAATGACCTATATTTTACTTGTCGCAAAGTGTGTAAAATTCTCAGAAAGTTTAATGATTTTTCAGAATGATAATATTGTAAATTGTAAATGATTGTATAATAAAATAAAATATATTAATTTTATGTATTTATAAAGTGGACCAAATTGTGTAAAATTCTCTAAAATTGTAGCAATTTTTCCAGATGCCAATATTTTAATTTATTGTACATTAAATTAATGTGATATAATAGTAAATTGTAATAAATTCATTTATAATGAATTATAATTCTGTTTTTAAATACATATAATAAAATTTATTTATTATAATTAAATTTGAAATTAATATTTTATTTATTTATAAAGTGGACCCAACATGTGTAAAATGTGCTAAAATTGTTGTGGTTTTTCCAAATTATATTTTAATTTAATGTATAATAAAATTAAATTGAATTGATTCTTGAAGTGGACCAAATTATGTAGAATTTTATAACATTTTTCTAAACATTTTCCAAATTATAATATTTCAATTGATTTAATTGATAGTAAAGTACATGAATTAATAAGTGATATAATAGTAAATAGTAATAAACATATATTAATCATTATAACTTAAAATAACTTTTTAAGTTGTGAAATTCTCTAAAATTTGAGTGATTTTCCTAAATGATAATATCCTTATTTAATTTAATGTATAATAAAATGAAATGTATTCATTTTATTGATTTACAAAGTGAACCAAATTCAAAATTGTCTAAAATTTTTTGTATTTTTTCCAAATGAAACTATTTGAATTTATTTAATTTATAGTAAATTAAATGAATGAACATGTGATATAATAGTAAGATGTAATATGCATATTTATAATGAATTATAATCATCATATTTAATGCATATAATAAAATGTATTTATTTTATTTTTTATTGTATGTATTTCTAGTAATTTTAGTGCAAAATGCCTTGCTCTTGATAACTAAGTGAAATAAGTTTTAGTGCTGTCAAACGATTAATCGTGATTAATCGCATCCAAAATAAAAGTTTATGTTTACATACTATATATTTGTGTACTGTGTATATTTATTATGTATATATAAATACACACACATGCATGTATATATTAAGGAAAAATATTTTAGATTTATATCATAAATATTTAGATTTATTTATAATCTAAATTGTATACAGGTATAAATATATATACATATAAATATTTTGTTTTAATATATACATGTATGTGTGTGTATTTATATGTACATAATAAATATACAAAGTAAACACACATAAAGTATGTAAACATAAACTTTTATTATGGATGCGATTAATCGTTTGACAGCCTGTGGTTTTGTCATTTTTATTAGTGTCTTTAATATTTCTAGTAATTTTAGTTCTTCAACTTAAAAATTAGAAGTGTTGCTTTGGTGGCAAACTGAAATAAGTTTAGTTTAAGTTTTAGTAAATTTGTTATGTAGTTTTAATTTTTACAAATGCTAACATTTTAATTCATAATAAATTAAATTAATAGTACAGAAATTATAAATACATTCAAAATAAGTGTATTAAATATTATACACATTATATTATAAATATTATCATAATATATTAATTTATTTAAAATTAACTTCTTTTCAAATGATTTTTTAATATAAATTAGTTATCATGAATACATTATAATACATTCAAATTAAATTGTAATGAAAATACATTCATTTTAGTTGTTTATAAGCCATGTATATAAACATTTCCTTAAATATTAAATAAGAGAAAACAAATACACCTTTAAATGGCCTTTAAACAGGACTGAAACGCACAGCTTAGTTGATTTTTGGCAAAATAGCAGTAAGGAATTTAAGGTTGTACCTGTCACAAATCCAGCCCTTGTTGCTCATTGGTCGCTTGCAGTTGCTGCAGTTGATGTGTAAGGTGGTGGAGGCTTGATTCAGACACATGATGGCGCCACACGTGCTCAGTTTGATCACCTCGTTGCTGACGTTCCACAGCTCGAAGCGCTGAAGGAGGTCGATGTAGGACATGTACCAGTGCTCCTGAAACACAATCGCACGCAGATTAAAAACACCACATAAAGAAACCTACGCTTCCTGTCAAAGCAGGGTGTTTTTTCTCACCTGCGTGAGCTCATCAATCTCCTTACGGATGCGGTCGCCCAGTACGATGAGCACAGACACGGCCATCTGCACGTCGCCCTGCTCGGCATAGTAACACAGCATCTCCTTTACGATGGGGCAGAAGAACTTGGGCGGAAGGTGAGGTGAGAAAAGCAGCTGCGAGACGGAAATGAGACTGAAGGACTCCATGGGAGTCAGGCATGTGCTTTCGGTTTCGCTCCCGCTCACGTGGGGCGACTCGGGCTTCTCCTGCACCGGCTCCGGGGCCGAGGGATGGTCCATGATCTCGTGGCGTAACGGGAACGCCTCCTGAGGGAGCAGGTACTCGGGTTCCTCTGCTGGAGAGAAGAATCTTTTGATTTTACCTTTTACACTTAAACATGTGGGATGTTTGGATGTGATGACCAACCTGCCTGGTTGTCGTGCTCCATGCTGTAGAGGTCATCGTCATCCAGTTCAGCATCTCCAAACAGATACTCCGCCTGACCCTCGCTGCCCTCCGTCTCCTCATTCTCTGTATGCAGAAATATATATTTTATCCAGTTTTAGTGTTTGGAAATGATTTCCCGGCAGCTAAAAATCTGTTCTTACAGCTGAAAAGACAGTGGAGATACTGGAAGAGTGAATTATAAGTTGTTTGAAGGGTTAGTTAGCCAAGCATTCACATAATGCATCTCATAATCTTTGACTGCAGTTATATCTGATCAATTGCACATTATTAATCTTTAGCTTTGGTTGAACAAATCCTTTTGCTTGGTTTGAACAGCAGCTACGCTAATTATGTTCCTATTTGTTCTCCGTTTCTGCCACAGGATTGACATCCCGTGGTAACTAGGAATTACACAAGCTTCAGTCTGGATCAGGAACACCGAAGAAGAGATGATGATGCCAACCCATTGGAGGACTTTAGATGATATCAGCCCTGAAACACCCTACATCACTACCCAATTTTACTACAGTGATTTGACTGCAACATATAATCATTACTGTTAACATTATACAAATTGTACAAACTTTAATTTAACAAAATGTAATTATTGTACAAACTTTAATTCAACAAACGTTATTGTACAAACTTTAATTATTGTAGAAACTTTAATTTAACAAACTTAAATTATTGTACAAACTTTAATTTGCTGTTAAGCTGCTTTGAAACGATTTATTTCGTGAAAAGCGCTATACAAATAAACTTGACTTAGCTCACCAAAAAAATGACAATTCTGTCATTATTTACAGGTCGTTCCCAACCTGTATGACTTTATGTCTTCTGTGGAACATAAGCAATGTTTAGCAGAATGACCAAGTTGCTAAGAGTTGAAAAAGCACCATAAAATAAAAAGTGAACTATCCCTTCTCTGGGAGATGTTTTGCATTTTTTTTCTGAGAAACTTAGCATTTGCTTGCAAAACTGTTGAGTTCTTTGAAGACGACAGATGGTTTTGTCATCATACACAAAATTTCTTTGGGTAAATGCACAAGTCTTACAAGCGAATGCATGGTTTCTCTGGGAAATGCAAAGGTAAAAGTAAAGTTTTGTCTAGGAAACACAAACGTTTTGCGAGAAAATGCAAAGTTTCTTGTGAAAACATGATAGTTTTGTAAGCAAATGTAAAGTTTCTCTGGGAAACGCAAAGGTATTGTGTGAAACAGACTTTCTTGGAGAAAAATTTGTAAGCAAATGCAGCGTTTCTCAGGGGAAACAAGTTTTATGAGAAAATGCAGAAGTTTTACAAGCAAATATAAAGCTTCTCTAGGAAATGCAAAGGTATTGTGTGCAAATGCAGTTTCTTGGAGAAATGTGTTAAGTTTTGTCGAGTTTTTTTTTTGAGAAAATGCAAAGTTTCTTATGAAAGCACGATAGTTTTGCAAGCAAATGTAAAGTTTATCTAAGAAATGCAAAGGTACTGTGTGCAAATGCAAAGTTTTTTGGGGAAATGCATTAAGTTTTGTAAGCAAATGCATGGTTTCTCAAGGGAAACAAGTTTTGCAAGCGAATGTAAAGTTTCTTTAGGAAATGAAAAAGGTATTGTGTGCAAATGCAAAGTTTCTTGGGCAAATGTGTTAAGTTTTGTAAGCAAATGCAGTGTTTCTCAGGGGAAATGAGTTTTGTGAGGTTTTTTTTTTGAGAAAATGCAAAGTTTCTTATGAAAACGCAATAGTTTTGTTAGCAAATGTAAAGTTTCTCTAGGTAACGCAAAGGTATGATGTGCAAACGCAGACTTTCTTGGAGAAATGTGTTAAGATTTGTAAGCAAATGCAGCGTTTCTCTGGGAAACACAAAGGTTTTGCGGGAAAAAAAGGCAGTTTCTTAAAATACAATAGTTTTGTAAGCGAACGTAAAGTGTATCTAGGAAACGCAAAGGTACTGTGTGCAAACGCAAAGTTTCTTGGAGAAATGTGTCATGTTTAGTAAGCAAATGTGGCTTTCTCAAAGGAAAAATGTTGCTCAAGGAAAGACAGAGGTTTTGGAATACAAGTTTTCCTAAAAGCAAGTTTTGCAAGTGAACACAAAGCTTCTTTGAGAAACTCAAAGGTTTTATAAGGAAACATAAAGTTTCTCATGGAAACAGAAATTGTTTAAGGAAACAAAGTTTTAAAAAAGGTAAAAAAGGGGAAAAAAAGGTTTGCAGATGACCGCAAATTTTATTGGGAAAAAGCAAAGATTTTACAAGTGAAAGGAAATTTTCTCATGGAAACACAAGGGTTTTGTTTCTAAATGAAAGGCAGAAGTTTTGCACAAGTTTCCACAAGCAAGTACAAGGTTTCTTAGAGAAATGGAAAGGTTATATGAGAGAAAGCAAAATTCCTCTGGAAAATGCAAGGATTTTAAAAGCAAAACGCTAAGGTTCTGTAAGAAAACTTAAATGCAAATGTTTTGCGTGTAAAAATTCTCCAAAGAAAATGCAAAGGTTTTGCAATCGAAGGCAACATTGCTTGGTTGAATGCAGAAGTTCTGACAGAGCAAGCACAAAGTTTGCTCTGTCAACACAATCTAGCCGATTATAACTTGCTACGCTGCATTTCTGTTTTGTTAGTCTTTCATCAGGACGCAGCTGCTGTCCTGCGTGTTTATATGTCTGTGTCTCACCGTCATTGTTGTTGAGGTTGGTCTCCAGGCTGTGGAGGTTGTCCTGTCTGTTTTCTTTGTTTCTCTCATTGAGAGCAGCACTCATCTCCTTCATACTGAAGCTGAATAATAGGAAGCAGGTAAAAGACAGAACTGAGCATCAATGAACAATATTAGAGTTAGGATTCAGAAATAAAAAAACACATATTATCAGTACCTGTTGACAAGGGGGAGGTTTCCTGATTTATTTAGATTGTGATTGGTCGACAAGGACGGATTAGCCGGCTCTGAAAACATGATTCGCAGCATCGTCCATGTGGTTGATTCCTGAATAATCATATCAGAATTTATTGCCAAATGTATTAATTTAATTGTTTATTTATTTAGTACATTTTTTATATTTACTTATTTCGCTTAGATAACTTACATATTACGAATATTTATTTTTTATTTATAGTTTTTTTTAATTTTATGTTTTTTTTTAAAGAAAGAACATCAACAACAGAGAACAATGAACATGCAAATGTGTTGCTAAAATCACTGAAATAGTAACTTAAAATCTAGTACTTCAAGAAAATATTAAAAGTTAAAGGTTGAAATATTCAGGTTCAGCTGACAAAAGAGATTAAAATACAAGCCAACCCTATCAAAATCCATTCATACCTGTGGTCTGTTGAGTCTCTTGGCAACTTGAGCGTTGTGCTCACAGAGTTCGGCGAAGGGTTTTCCGCTAAGCAGGTAACTCTGCGCGGTGTTAATGAACCAGTCCATCCCGACGCCGCTGCCCGCTTCACTCTCAAACACGCTGAGCGCACTCGACACCTGCGCAAACTGCTCTGTCACATCGGGCTTCTTGAAAAAGAAGATGGGGTACCGCCGATCGCCACCAGGGTAGGTTTTACGCCCCACATCTCCTACAGATTGGGGAGCTATGAAGAAAGACAATGTTCTGATAAGAAATCAACATTTTTTAGAGTTTTCTAAAGAAAGGACATCAACAACAGAGAACCATGAACATGTAAATGTGTTGTTAAATCATTTAGATACAAACTTAAAATCTCGTAGGGGCCAAGCATCAGACCAACTGTAGCAATGAGTAACTGATGCCATTTTAAAGACTTATTTTTGGCGTTTTTGCCTTTAATTAGATAGGATAGATCAAATCAAACTCAAACTCGGCGCTGTATGTCGACGCACTGCCCACTAGGCTACCAGCGTCAACAACTGATGCCATTTTAAGATGATTTTAGTTCAAATGGCTGAAAAATCATATACAACTACTAGTAATATGATTTAATGAATTATCACTTTTGACCAATAGGTGGCACTGCTACCAAATTGATGTGGCGTGGTCAGTGTAGGGAGACAATGGCACGTACATAGTTTGGCATCAATATGTCAAAGTTTCGCTGAGATACCGCCTCAGACGTAGTCTGGCATCATGCCTCAAATTTACTGTGATGCTATACAAAAGCAGTTTTGTCTATCAGCACAAATCAGCAGAAATCTATAACATATAATCTATTTGTTAGCACAGTCTGAAGATGATCTGACTCGATTTTGGTGAAAATCGGACGAACGCTCATGGAGGAGTTCAGAAAAGTAGGTTTTCAGCATATCAAAATGGTGGACAGGGAATATTTTCATTACAACAGACTACTGCAATCAAAAGTTTTTAGCATTTTTGGAGATTTCATAATGAATGGTTTATTACTATTGATCAATAGGTGGTGCTGTTAGCAAATTGATGTGGTGTGGTCAGTGTGAGGTGACAATTGCACATACAAAGTTCGATGTCAATATCTCAAAGCTTTGCAGAGATACAGGCTAGAGATGCAGTTTGGCATTTTTCTAGCAAAATTGTTGTTGTGTTAAATGAACAACCGTTTTGTATATCGACACAAAATCCAACTTTTTGCTAGCATCGTCTGAAGATGAGTCAAATTTAGTGAAAATTGGACAAATGGTCTAGGAGGAGTTTGAAACATTAAGCAATTTTCCTTCTAGACCTTATGGTTTAAAAGTTATAAGCATAAATATGAGTGAAACTTTGGACAAGTGGTAGCGATGCAGCATTTGAGTTAGAGACTCCAAACTTCATAACTTTCCCACAAGCAGTTCTATGGGCAGCGATAAACTCATAAGCGGAAGAAACGGAAGAAGAAGAAGAAGAAATCTAATGAATACTTTGGTGTTTGGCCCCTAAATATTGAAAAAACTTGAAATTACATTGGAACCAATGCATTTGAATTTGGCCCAAAACACAAAAATTGCACCCAGCTTCTCAACACAATAGGAGGGTTTACCACAGTTCATTCGTGTCACTCACCAGTCATCAGACTCTCTTTAGCAGCAAAAGCCAGGTCTCCAAACAGCCCGAAACAGAGTCCCTCAGGATTGGCGCGGTCGACGGGTCTGCTGGCATCTTTAAACATGTGCTGGTAGAGCGTACTGTCCTTGGAGCCCGACAGCAGGTAGTAGGGGTCGTGCTGGTTCCGCCACACGATTCCTGTGGTGACGTCTTTGTGCTCCTCGAAGGTCGCAAAGGGGATGAACGGCCGGCGGACGTCCCACACGTAGATGTTGTGGTCCACCATCATGGAGCAGGTGGCTAGGTGATATCGGCGCTCCGGACGCCACTTCACCCTGGCCACTGATGCTATGGTCTGAACGCAGTAGATCTCCTTCACACGGTTTGTCGACATGTCCCAGACTTTCACCATCTTGTCACGTCCACCTGTTGCAAGCCAACCCCTACAAGACAGAGAAAAGTGTTATACAAAATGGAACAGGTGGATGAAAAATATGTAACATTTTAAGTAACAGGAGGCAAAAATTAATAAATAAATAAATATATACATACATATTTTAAGTTTTGTCTAAATTTTGAGTATTTATTGAGTAGAAGCTTTTGTTTTAAAGAAATTATTTAAAATGTACCTTCTACCTTTTTTATTTTTTCCCTTTTTAAAATTTCTTCAGTCATTAGAAATGTACAATTAATTATTATTGTTGCTATTATTATTATTTTTCATTATTTTAATTTCATTTTCTCTTCTTTTTTTAATTTTCACTTTAAGTCATTAGTTAAAATGATCTTATAATAATAATAATATTAATTATTATTATTTTATTAATGTGATTTATTATTATTATTATTATTATTATTATTATTTTCATTCATTTTTGTTACATTTTCACTTTAAGTTTAAGATTAGAATCATAATTTAAATGTTACTATAATAATAATAATAATAATAATAAACAATAATAATAGTAATTATTCTTATTATATTATTTATAATTATCAATTATTATTATTATTATTATTATTAATGTAGAATTGTAACTTTTTAAAAATGTTAACTTGTATTAAGGTTATTTAATCACGGTTTAGAATGTTATTATTAATTATAATTAGCATTTTTTCTTTGTAATTTTACTGTCTTTTTTAAGTACTTTAAATTTTACTAAAATAATAATAATAATAATAATAATAATATTTCTTAGTTCAATGAGCTCATATTATATTATATATTATTTATATATTATTTCTTCTAATTTTATATTTATTTTTTAATATTTGAAGTTTGTCATTATTTTTTTTATATTGTTGTTGTTAATATTATTTTTCATTCATTTTTATTTTAACATCCTTTTTTAAATGTTTACTTTTTCTTAAGCCATTACTTACAATTTTACTATATTATATTATATTTCTTCTCATTTTATATTTATTTTTGTAATATTTGAAGTTTTTCATTATTTAACATTAATATGTTGTTGTTTTTGTTATTAGAATTATTATTATTACGTTCTTATTTTCCTTATTTACGTTTGAGTCTGAAATTTCAATTTTAATATAATAATAATAATAATAATAATAATAATATGAAATAATAATAAAACTTAATAATATGTTTTTAAAGTCACTATTTAGAATTGTATTATTATTTCTTTCATTTTATAGTCCTTTTTAACATTTTCACTTTAGTTTTCACTTTTTATTTATTCATTATTTAGCATTTTACTATAATAACAGTAGTAATAATAATAATAGTACACTAATTATTATTGTATTCTGAGCTCATGTTACAATATTTTATATTATATTACCTCATTTTATCTTCCTATTTTCATTTTATTGCTGACCTGTGAAGCACTATTTAAACAAAAATGTTATAATTTTATATAAAAAGTATTATTATTTGTTTAGTCGAGTGTGCACACACCTGTCCTCAGGGTGCCAGTCACAGCAGAAGACGGGTCCAGTGTGCGCAGTAAACATTCTCTCGTATCGGTCAGGTCTGCGAATGTCCCACAGCTGCACGTTTCCATTCTCAAAGGAGGCCGCGAACGTAAAATAATCCTTTATACTAAACTGCACATCTCTCACGCTCTCAGACTGACCTGCAAAACACAGATTGGTGTTCACATTTTGTACAGCCTCTGTATAGCATCAGATTTAGTGTCTAAAAAGCTCCAGATGTGCTTCTCAAATGAAAGCGCACTGAAAATAGGTGCTTGGATGATGCTCTGTGGCTTTTTAGTATGTAAATGATGTTGTAGTAAAGTCAGATATGCTTTTTAACGTACCAGAAAAGGTGCTGACGCTCTCCTTCTTCCGCAGGTCAAAACACTTCATGAACCCATCCTGAGAGCCGGACAGCAGCATGTTGACCTCAGTAGGGTGGAAGCAGACCTTATTGACTGTGCGCTTGTGTTCAGTGAACAGCTGCTCCTGTTTGTTACGACAGGGCCGCGCCAGATTCCACGTCACCACGGCTCCGTTTGTGGCAGCGGTGGCCAGCAGGTTCTCCTCCATCTGATGCCACATGACATCCGCACAGCTGAAGTTGAGAGAGGGTTTGCGTCCCACACGCAGGTTCAGGCGCTCCACGAATCCCTCTTCCTCCAGACCATATATCTTGAAAATATTTCGCCCGGCAACCACCACCTGAAACATAAAGTGATCAAGTTAACTGTATTCAGACTGAATATTATACGCTACCAGTCAAAAGTTTTTGAACTGTTTTAATGCTTTTTAAAGAAGTCTCTTCTGCTCACCAAGCCTGCATTTATTTGATCCAAAGTACAGCAAGAACAGTAAAATTGTGAAATATTTTTACTATTTAAAATAACTGCTTTATAAGTGAATATATTTTAAAATGTAATTTATTCCTGTGATCAAAGTTGAATTTTCAGCATCATTACTCCAGTCTTCAGTGTCACATGATCCTTCAGAAATCATTCTAATCTGATTTGCTGTTTTTATTAAAAACATTTATTATTATTATTATGTTGAAAACAGTTGAATACATTTTTCAGGATTCTTTGATGAATAGAAAGATCCAATAATCTGCATTTATCTAAAATAAAAAGCTTTTGTAACATTATACACCATTATATACATACATAATATACATAATATACCATTTAAAACCTTGAAGTCAGTATCATTTTGGGGAGGTAAGGGGGAATTGTGGAAATTAATATTTCTATTTAACAAGGACACTTTAAATTGATCAAAAGTGACATTTATAATGTTACAAAAGAGTTCCATTTCAGATAAATGCTGTTCTTCTGAACTTTCTAGTCATCAAAGACACCTAAAAAAAATTCTACTCAGCTGTTTTTAACATAATAATAATAATACCAAATGTTTTTTGAGCAGCAAATCAGAATTTTAGAATGATTTCTGAAGGATCATTTAGTAATGATGCTAAAAATTCAGTTTTGAAATCACAGGAATAAATGAAATTTTTACAAATATTCAAATAGAAAACAGTTATTTTAAATAGTAAATGGGTTTTTTGCTGTACTTTGAATCAAATAAATGCAGGCTTAGTGAGCAGAAGAGACTTTTAAAAAAAATATATAAAAAATCTTAATATACTGTTAATATAATATAAATATAAATTATTACATTATATGCAAATAATTATATACATAATATACATAAATAATAAATTAATAACAATACATTTAAATAATTATAAATTAATAAATTATACATATTCAAATATTTCAAATATTTAGCCGTGTAAACACCACCTGAAATTTGTTCAAGTTAACTATATCTTATAAAAACAGTATTTTGAAAATGAATATTTAATAACTGACAACTAATTATATAAATATTATTAATTGATTATTAGTCATTGACAGATTAAATATTAAGATTTATTTACATATTAATAATCATAATAATGACTAAAATATATACTATAGATATGAATACTAAATTAATAATAATAATAATAAACGTAAATAATAAGAAATTAAATTAATAATAAATTCTATCATTGTAAATGTTGCTGAATTATAAATTATATAAAAGTTAATTTAATACAAATTTAATATACATATGTGACCCTGGACCACAAAACCAGTCAATAAGTGTCAATTTTTCGAAATTGAGATTTATATATCATCTAAAAATTTAATGAATAAGCTTCTCATTGATGTATGGTTTGTTAGGATAGGATAAGTATTTGGCTAAGATACAACTATTTAAAAATCTGGACTCTGAGGGTGTAAATATTGAGAATATCGCCTTAAAAGTTGTCCAAATTAAGTTCTTAGCAATGCATATTTCTAATCTAAAATTAAGTTTTGATATATTTACGATAGGAAATTCACAAAATATCATCATGGAACATGATCTTTACTTAATATCCTAATGATTTTTGGCATAAAAGAAAAATCATTTTGACAATGTATTTTTGGCTAATGCTACAAATATACCTGTGCTACTGAAGACTGGTTTTGTGGTCCAGCGTCACACATAATATAAATGAAGTTATTGTAATAATAAAAAACAACAACAACAGTGTCCTTGATTTGATTGTGATTGATTGTGAATACAATTTTCATCTCATTTTCACCTGCGTAGCATCCCGACACACGCTGATGGCGTTGGCAGGTGCATCCAGGTGGCAAAACATGGTACGGCCATTGCTGGTACTGACCCTGGTCATCTTCTCCATCTCAAGCTACAAAATCAAGAGAAAGAAAGTAAAATAGATGGAGGACATAAAGAAAGATGAGAGAGATGAGATAGATCCTGCTGCAGTTCCTTCTCTGGCCAGCAGGTGGAAGACTGATCATCAATATGAACATACCATGGTGGCGATGTTATGAGGAGCATTTATATCACAAATAAATGTAAAAACATACAGAAAAGAAGAGAATGATTCACACTTACGCTTTGTCTTCAAAGCCTGTTCCTTTACAATTAAAATAACCTTTAACTTGCTCATTCACTGACTCCACACCAAAACCTATGGCAGAATGAGGCCAGAATCAGCAAACACACTCCATTAATGTGCTTATTATTTCATAACAAATATAAATAATAGATCAAATTATTCATTACAGATCATATTTGAATGAGTGGATAATTGGATGTGTTTCCAAATAGTTTAGTTGCGTTAAAAAGACAAACATCAAAGGGAATATTCATGCTATTGCAACGCAATTCAGTTTTTCAGCATCTCACCGTCTGTGTTTCTCCCTCACAGCTCAAAATAAAAATTACACCTCGGTTTGACGTCACGCACACTTTGACGTGATCGCGGTTAACATCTTTATACAGAATTACACACCGACCTGCAAAACAGAAACAAGGCAGCAATATTAATACTACAACCAGACACCAGAAAACATATTAGCAACAACAAAAAAGAAAAAAGAAAGAAAGAAAGAAAAGTAAAAGTGATTTGCATGGACAGATGGCACTTATAAAAATTGTAGTATTTTTTATTTTATTTTATATAATGTATAAAAGCTGAAGCATGTTATGAATGATTAATAAATACATAAAAATGTTATATATATATATATATATATATATATATATATATAATTATTAAAAGACATAGATATTATCCTAATTATTATTACAGTGCATGTTGTGTAAATTATATTTAATTTTCTGCCTGCAATTTCACAATTTCTTTTAATTTTGAGAATTTATTAACACTATATCATAATCATAATATTAATAATCATATTAATAATCATTAATTATTAAAATGATATAAATAAATGATAAATGTTTGAAACCTGAATTAACTTAATGACAAAATATTACTACTTTAAATGACAAGTTAACTGTCTCTAATGACATTACCCAAAAATAGTATTTTCCATAAAAATATTTATTAAAAATATTTATTATAATATTTATTATTATAGAGATAATAATCACATAACTTGCAAATATTAATTATTACATTTGTTAAAATAATACCAACAAATAATAAAAAAATCATAAATTAATCAAATTAAAATATTTAAAATATTTTCTTTTAACTTGTCATTTAAAGTAGTAATAATTTGTCATTAAGTTTTCAAATATTTATCCTTTAATTTATATGGTTATTAATATTATGATTATGATATAGTGTTAATACACTATAATTGCAGGCAGAAAACTCAATATAATTTACACAACATGCAATATATATATATATATATATATATATATACACATATATATATATATATATATATATATATATATCTGTTGCTGAACTGCCTGCATTTTCACTTCAATATCGGTTTATAAATATTACTTTTTATTAACATTAAGAAAATGAGCGGAGTGTTGTCTGTAACTGTAATCCACAGAAAGAACAATTAAATGCAATCACTTTCTATAAGAGATTTTAACAATTCATATCCACCTTAAGCACACTGGTCGATTGGTGCTTCGAGATTATAAAAATGAATACATTTTGCAACGCAGTGATATTACAGCTGTATGCCTGGAATATTATATGTACTGTAAATTTGTGTTTGAGAGCTCATAGCAGTCACTTGCCACAACAAAAGTGCCATACCGCTTTAAAAACACCTCAGTACAGCAGTAACAAACTCATGCAAAGCGAGTCAGTAATACAGCTTTCGAATATGAATGTCCAACTGTAATATGAGTTTAGATATTAGCGAAATAACCGCGCAGAACTTACCTTTTAAAAACAAATGTGCCCGTTCACGAGAAGCGGATGCAGAATCATTGTTTACGTTCGCGGCTGACGTCACCTCCCGTCGCATGGCGCGCGCCTTCAGTCAGTCAGCCAGGCAGCTCAAGTGAGTCACACTACAGGAGAACTGCAAGATCTGTCAACAACTCCTTTGAAAGTTCACACAACTGAATATTTAGCATAACACATCCAGGTATGATAATATGCTGTTACTTGGCTTGTTGCATTTGTTTGTGAATGTTATAAAGACTGTGTTTACGTTCTGTTTCTCTCTGTCAGTCATGTCTGTGAATGAGAGACTGTATAAATGTGAGGATCCAGCGGTGTGGAGAGGAGTATATGAAAAATACTGGGCCGTGGTTGAAGCAAAGTCAGCTGTGAAGGGGAAAACTGCTGGAAAACTCTTGAAACTGGATAAATGGTTGAGTGCTCACAAACACACACCTAAAATGTATCAGTTAAAGTATTTGTATGTTAATAATCATATACAAATTACTGAAATGTATACATTTAAAAAAACATGTTATGTAAGTTCAATTCTGTCAAATAATTAGCCATTAACATGCAGCTTTAGTAGCATTGCTTCTATTTGATATGGGCCACATGTGTTTTATTTGATTATTGTATTTGCATCAGAATATAATAGAATATAAATAATAATATACATTACAAATGTAAATATTAAATATTATAAATGAAAAAAGTGTTAAATTACAAATATAAATACTAAGAAAGGATTAAAAATAAAACATATAATTTATAATTTAAATATAATCATAAATTACAGATACAAAAACTAAAGTATATACATAAGATAAATAACAAATTATATAAATTGAAATATTGTTACATTTTAAATGTTATAAATTAAAAATATATTGCATTCATTTTATCCTGATCATTTAATTTATCATTTTAATTATCCATTAACATTAAGTGCAGCTTCACTAGCAGGGTCACATTTAAATAGTTCCATGAACCACAAAAACACACACAAAATGTGTTTTTATTATCAGAAAGTTGAATATTCATTTATATATTAATAATCAAAAATTAAGTTTGAGTTCTGAAAAATGATGTTTTTACATCAGAAAATAATTTAATATTAATTTATATAATAATAATCATAAATTACTAAATTATAGATTGTAAATAGTAGAAATTTAAATATTGTTCAGTTATGAAGAATATAAATGAAAAAACTGGGAAAAAATGAACAATCACAAAAAATATATATTCAAATTCTTACAAACACATTTTCTGTTCATTATTGTTTTTGTTTTTTAATCGTAAATTACTAAAATTGCAAAAAATAAAATAAATTGTAGAAATTAAAATATTACTAAATTATGAATAATCTAAATAGAAAATATATGAGTTCTTACAAACACATTTTCTGTTCATTATTGTTCTTGCATCAGAATAGAATTGAATATTCAATTATATATTATTAATCATAAAAAAACAATTATGAACTATATATATATATTTGAGACATTAAAATATTAAGTTATGAATAATATAAATAAAAAGGCAAAGAAATATGTTTGAGCTCTGACAAACACATTTTCTGTTCATAATTGTTTTTGCATCAAAAAAAAATATTTTCATTTATATATTATTAATAATAATAAATTAAATTATGATTCATATAAATAAAAGGGAAGAAAAATGTAAAGTCACATTAACAATCACAAAAAATGTATATGAGTTCTCACAAACCCATTTTCTGTTCGTTATTGTTTTTGAATCAGAATAGAATACAATTGTAAACATAAGAAATCCTAGTGACACTGTCTGTCTTCTGTCAGGTTTCAGGAGGAGCTGCCGGCGGCGATCTCAGCCCGATCCGAGCGTTCCCTCACACACGCTGAGCTCGTCAAGCTCATGGAGTGGAAGCTGACTGTAAGCACAATAGAAATAGATTCACACCCCGCGCAATTAACAAGAAACGTGATGCCGGAAATAGGCGTCTGGCTCATTGGTTGCATGCGGTGACGTTCACTCCTGTGTCATCAGATCAGTTCTGTGCACACAGATACAACAGTTTCTCTCTTTGGTGATTGATGATGAATACTCTCTTCCAGAAAGGGAAGTTCAGGCCTCGTTTGCAGCAGCTGATTGGCTCGAACAGCGAGGAAGCAGTTCAAAGCTCGACCAGCAAAGCATTCAGTTTGTTGCCCGACGTCCAAGCGGCGATTACAGAGCTGTGCAAACTCAAAGGTGTCGGGCCAGCGACGGCATCAGGTACACATACACCTATCAAATCACACATGTATTAATATACATTTAAGCATCCAAATTGTTTCTGTCAGCTGTGCTGGTGGCTGGAGCTCCGGGTGAAGTGGCCTTCATGGCTGATGAAGCTGTGGAGAGCATCGCCGAACTCAGGCCGGTCGAGTACACGGCCAAACATTATGCACTTTTCCTTCAGAAAATACTGAATAAAACATCCCAGCTTAATAAAGGTAAGACATTTAAGATGCATGCTAAAGAGTTATTTATCAGGATCTGACTGAGATGTTTCTGTCTCAGCTGACGGCCAGCAGGATTGGACTCCTCACAAGTTGGAGCAGTGTTTATGGGCCTGGGCTGTGGCCAGTCAGATTCAGCCTTCATTATTCCAGGAGTTCAGTCTGACAGATGCAACAGAAACCGTGGCCAGTCAGAAGCTAGAGAAGAGGAAGACTGCTGACGAAGAGCCCTCGAAGAGACAGAAGATTAAGAGATCTTAAAGAGCAGCTCTTCTCTCTTATTATCTTGAGGCCATTTTCAGCACATTCCTTTGCCAAAGTATCTGTGTTTTTGAGGTATTACGGCAAGATCACGAAATGCACTGCACAATTACTTTTCTGAATTTGTAATTATGTATAAATGTTTTAATAAAGCAATAAAGCCTTTGTAGAGATTACAGCTGGTTATGATTTATTAATGGTGAAAACAGTGCTGCTAGAATAAAAAAAAACTAGCAATTGCGAGAAAAAAAGTCAAAGTGCAAATTTATATCCTGTTATTCTGACTTTTTAACTCGCAATTGCAAGTTTATATCATTCAAAGAGGAAAAAAGTCATACATTTGAGAGGTAATTGCAACTTTTTATCTCACAATTCTTTTTTTCTTGCAATTCCAGTTTTTTTATTCTAGTTTTTTTTATTCTACAATTACTAAGAATTGGAAGATAGTAATTGTAAAAAATTGTAAGATATCAACTAGCATTTGCAAGAAAAAAAGAATTGAGAGAAAAAATGTCCAAATTTTGATATACAAACTAGCATTTGCACAAAAAAAGTTAGAATTGTGAAATACAAATCAGCAATTGTGATAAAAAGTCAGAATTGCAAGAAAAAAACTGCCAGATACAAACTAACAATTGCGAGAAAAAGTCAGATTTGTGAGATATAAACAAGCATTTGCAAGAAAAAGTCAGATTTGTGAGATACAAACAAGCATTTGTAAGAAAAAGTCAGAAATGCAAGATGTAAAATTGCAACTGTATGACACAAACTAGCATTTGCAAGGAAAACAGAATTTATTTCTCACAATTGCAAATTTATATCCCACTATTCCGACTTTTTACTTGCAATCACAAGTTTATATCATGCATTTCTGAGAAAAAAAAAATCGAAAATGTGAAATGTAAACTCGCAAATGCAAGATACAAACTAGCAATTGAGAGAAAAAAAGTCAGAATTGTGAAATACAATTAGTTTTTGAAAGAAAAGGTCAAAATTGTGACAAACAAACAAGCAATTCAGAGAAAAAAAAACATCAGAATTGCAAGATACAATTAGCATTTGTGAGAAAAAGTCGATTGTGAGATGCAAACTAGCAATTGCAAGAAAAAAATGTCAGAATTGTGAGATAAAACCTAGCATTTGCAAAAAAAAAAAAAAGTCAATTTCGAGATACAAACTAGCATTTGCAAGAAAAAGTCAGATTTGTGAGATACAAATTAGCTTTTGTAAGAAAAAGTCAGATTTGCGAGATACAAACTAGCATTTGCATTAAAAAAAAAAGTCAGAATTGTGAAATACAAACTAGCAATTGTGATAAAAAGTCAGAATTGCGAGAAAAAGTCAGATTTGTGAGATACAAACTAGCATTTGTAAGAAAAAGTCAGAAATGCGAGATGTAAAATTGCTATTGTAAGACACAAACTAGAAAGTTTATATCATGCACTTCTGAGAAAAAAAAGTTGAAAATGTGAAATGTAAACTCGCAAATGCAAGATACAAACTAGCAATTGAGAGAAAAAGGTCAGAATTGGGAGATACAAACTAGCATTTACAGGGAAAAAAAGATTTGTGAGATAAAAAATAGCAATTGCAAGAAAAAAAAGTGTCAGAATTGTGAGATAAAAACTAGCATTTGCACAAAAAAAGTCAGATTTGCAAGAAAAAAAACTGCTAGATACAAACTAACAATTGTGAGAAAAAGTCAGAGTTGAGGAAAAAAAAGTACTGTCAGATACAAACTAACAATTGCGAGAAAAAAAAATCAGAATTGGGAGATACAAACTAGCAATTATGAAAAAATAAGGTCCAAATTGTGAGAAAACAAGTCAGAATTGCAAGATACAAATTTGCAAATGCAAATTTATATCCCGCTTTATATCATGCAATTCTGAGAATAAAAAGTCCAAAATGTGAAATGTAAAGTCGCTATTGCAAGATACAAACATAAAAAAACTGAATTGCGAGATACAATTAGCATTTGTGAGAAAAGGTCAATTGTGAGATGCAAACTAGCAATTTATCACAACTGCAAATTTATATCCTGTTATTCTGACTTTTTAACTCACAATTGCAAGTTTATATCTTCCAATTCTGAGAAAAAAAATCTTGCAATTGAAAAAAAACTAGTAATTGTGAGAAAAGTCAAAAATGCGAGATACTAGAAATTGCAAGAAAAAAAACAGACACACAGATATCTCCTCACAGTATGGTCTTTATTTCATACAGCTGAGAAATGAAAGCAAACACAAAACCATACAAAATAAAACTACAAAAACAAAATTGCCTCAGGTCCCAATATTTCAGAAGTACAATACATCATGAAATGATAAAGAATTTGATAGAAACTATCAATATTTACATCTCTTTTTTTTTTAAATCATCATCTGATCCAGAGAAAACTATTAGCCTTATAGTATATTTTCAGCTTTAACTTTTTTTTTTTTTTTTTGTAAACAGAATCTTTTACTGCAACGAGTTGTCTCTCGTCTTTTGGCACCATTTTGAAATCTGTAAATGGACTACGTTTCTCAGTAGGACTACAGGTGTGGCGGCGACACAGAGGATCTCACTGGAACGCAGCGATGAGCTCAAAGCAACACTCTTGCGACCTACACCTACAACATCATGGAGAAAAATAAACACACCACACCGCAATCTGTGTTGATTGGCCAGCTACTGATGTTAAGCATGAGATTCGAGAGCAGCTATTAGCTGAGATGTAATGTTTGCGGGATTAAGGGGAGGTCCTTGGTTAAATAGGCTTGTTCCCAGTTTTAAGAAGATTGACTGAGTACACTTCTTCATCCAGGGTATGTTCAGAGTGGCATACTACCCTTACTAGTTTTTGCACATTATGGAAATGTTTAGCAAAAATGCCATTCTGTTAACTAAAACTATTAAAATTGTTTTTGGTAATTGAAATAAAGTTCATTAACAGTTTTAGTTAACAATAACTGACAGAATGCCATTATATATATATATATATATATATATATATAAATGGTAAATATTAGATGAACAACCTAAACTTGCCAAGTGCTAAAATGAAGTGCTAGTGCTTGAATTACTAATATAAAAACTTAAAAATAAAAATAAATAAATATATTAGCTATTTAAAAATAACAAAAAAAATGTAAAAGTATATTAAAAGTTGCTAACTGAAATAAAATAAGTTGAAGTAATAAAATGACTAAGGCTAAAACTGAAAAATATATATATACACATATGTACATATATATATATATATATATAAAAATGATCAAATATTAATAACAATTACAAAAGCACATAAAATAACTCAAAATAAGTTGAAGTTCTAGGATAACTAAAGATAAAACTGAAATAAAACAGAAATATAAAAAAACTAAGAAAAAAAAGTGAAAGTACTGAAAGAAAAGAAAAAAATATAAAGATAATAAAAATAATTTATGTATGTATATATATATTTATCTAAAAAATAAATTAACAACAATCAAATTTTTACATTTAGTTTGTCTTTTTATTTAATCAAGACTTCTACTTCATATTATTTAATTTATTTCTCAATATTGAATAAAAAATTAGAGCTGTTGCAATTATATATATATATATATATATATATATCCAAAAACGACAAAAGCTATAAGAAAAAAATTAATAAATGGAACTAAAAAACTGAAAATATAAAAATGAAAAAATGTTAATAAATAGACAATAAATACTTTTATTTTGTATTATAGTTTCAAGATATTAATAACTTAATAACTATAATAGTATATAAAAATACTAACAGATCTGAAAATAAATTAACCACATAATCATTTTTAACATTTAGTTTGTCTTATCATTTGATCAAGACTTCATTTTACTTCATATTATTTCTCAAAATTTGCTTAAAATTAAAATAATCATTTCAAATATGACAAACAGAGACCGTTTGCTGAATTAATCAGCGATGTCACTTGATCATTATGTATACTACTGTTAGAAACATTTATAATTGCAAAACGTGTACTCTTTCACATTAGAATTTAATTATTATGAACAGTAGGCATATAAATTCCAAAGTATGCAGTAAGCATGCTAGTATTCCACTCTGAACACAACCCATCTGTTTTAAACCTAGGTTCATTGTTTCCCACACTCACATACCGCTAAAATACACACACAGACTACAGTATGTGTGCTTATAACAGTCTGAAAACCAACAATGGTCATACAGCACATTAAAGCATGTTCAACACACACACACACACACACACACACACACACACACACACACTTCTAGCATCTGATGAGAGTCCAAAAAAACAAAAAAGATCCATCATTCACCACTGTCTCCATTTTCCTCCATTTTATCAGCAATTTGTCCCGTCTTTCTCACCTCATTTTCTTCTATCACATATCCCAATACGGCTTTTAGCTTTTTTTATAACTCTCCTCTCTCTCTTGCTCAGTGTTTATAAGCGTGTCTGATAAATATTCATCAGCGTTTCATTTTTCACCTGTCTAAAAGTGCCAGCCAGATGAATATTACAGGAACTGCAAGTAAATTCCACTTTTGCACGCTGGATCGGAACATTTAAAGTCAACCTGAAACCAAAAGTGACGTTATTTACCTACTTTATCATTACTGAAATGAAAGTCTTTTCTTATCAGTTTTTACCTGCATGTGTGTCACATTATGGTAGCAAAAGCAGATTGCGAGTGCAGTTTCATGCTGACTTTAAATATTCAACTAACTCTCATGTTCCCTGGAAAGCATTAATGTGTTTTGTTACATAAGCGTGACCTTTGGGCACAGCTGAATTTATTAATTAAACATTTTGTATTGTTAATAGTCTTTGCTTTGCTTCCAGCACTTTCTGTTTCGGTGGTTTTCGTTTTGCATCATCATCATCTTTATGGCATCTCTCAATTTAAGACAATCTTTACAGACGCCACAATCCAAACGATAACCACTCTGAATAAATATAAATATAGGACTATGGCATAAAAATCCACAACGATAAACAGACACACGGTCGAGCTTTTCGAAAATGAAAAGAAATCAACTCAGAACGGCGATCTTATACACATCTTTCCTTTAGCGATTTAATTAATTCCCTTTAATTATCTTTTAGCAGCTTAGCGAATGATAACTTGGCACTACTGAATTCTGTAATTATTTGCTTTGACTTATAGTTAAGGTTTGTGAAATTCTCATCTTTTGAGAGCTTTTTATTTTAAAAGTAAATCTTCATATAAGCCCAGTCATAATCAATCATTATTACAACAACCCTTCACTGATGGAGAAATTTCCCATGACTGGAGTTGCAAAACATTTGGCATTGGTGGTCGTGACACTCGTTTCTATGTCGAAAGCATCTTTAATCATGATACGGCAGTTACCATAACAACTGCAATCTGCACAGCAATACTGAAGAAATCATTAGTGCAGATGTGGCACAGATATAGTGGCTTGTAAACTCCTGACTCTCTCACTGGCTTGAGTTTGTGTTCACTGGAACAATTTTTAAAAGGTCAAGGGTCAGATACATGGACTCTGTTCCAAACCATGTGAGCTTTCTTGTTGTTTACTTGAAAGTTTCCTTCTAAGGCCGCATCATAAGTGAAAATGGAACTCTGAGTGAAAATGGAGTGTTTACAAAACATAAAAATATTAGGTTGAATATTTATTGTTTAAATAGTTCAAAAGATGTTTTAGGTTTTCTTTCTCAATGATTTTTATTCAGCAAGAACACATTGGATTGATTAAAAATGACAGTAAAAACATTTTTAAACATTAATAAATGCAGTTTGTTTAACTTTGTGTTTATCAAAACCTCTTGAAAAAACTTTATCATGGTTTCTACAAAAAAATTAGGCAGCAAAAATGTTTTTTTAACATGAATATAAATATATATTAGATCAGCATATTAGAATGATTTCTGAAGGATCATGTGACACTGAAGACTGGAGTAATGATGCTGAAAATTCAGCTTTGAATCACAGGAATAAATGACATCTTAATAGAGAAGCACTGATTCTTACATAAGTGTGACCTGGCAAACTATAATTGACAGCATGCAAACAAAAATGTACTTTTTTAAGTGCTAAATCTTATTTTCGCAATAAAAGAAATGATTACACAACCAGATAAAAAAAAAAGTGTGTCAAGACAAACTTTGAAGTTGGTTCGAGAAAGTCTGAGCAGAAAGTTTGGAAACGTTTTAAAAGATTTTCAGTCTGAAATAGTTTAAAGTAGTTTTAAAGCTTGATCAACATGTTGTTAGCATAATTAACATGTAGTTAGCCTGTTTTTAGCATGATTAGCATGTTACTAACATGTTGCTAGCATGTTGTTAGCATGATTAACATCTTGTTACCATGTTGCTAGCATTATTAGCATTTGTTGCTAGCATGCTTCTCGCATAATTAGTAATTTCCTAGCATGTAGCTGGCATGTTTCTAACATTAGGATGTTACTAATGTGTTGTTAACATGATTAACATGTTGTTAGTATAATTAATGTGTAGTTAGCATGTTGCTAGCATGTTTCTCGCATGATTAACATTTTACTAGTATGTAGCTAGCAATTTCTAACATTATTAGGATGTTACTAATGTGTTGTTAGCATGAGTAACATTTTTGCTAGCATGTTACCATCATTAGCATGTTGTTAACATGTTTCTAGCATGATTAGCATGCTGTTAGAATGATTAACAAGCTATTAACATGCTAACATGTTTTCTAACATAATTAGCATGTTAATAGCATGTTGCTAATATGTTGTTTGCATGATTAACGTAGTTAGCATTTTGCTATCATGTTTCTAACATGATTAGGATGTTACTATTGTGTTACTAGCATGATTAACATGTTTCTAGTGTGATTACGAAGTTACTAGCATGTTGCTTACATGATTAGGATGTTACTAATGTGTTAGCATTAGTTGCTAGCCTGTTGTTAGTATGATTAGCATGTTAACTTGTTTCTTGCATGATTAAGAAGTTACTAGCATGTTGCTAGCATGTTTTTAACATGATTAGCATGTTAACATGTTTTGCATTTTGCTAGCCTGATTAGCAAGCTACTAGCATGTTGCTTACATGTTTAACAAGTTACTAGCATGTTGTTAACATGTTTTAACATGATTAACATATAGTTAGCATGCTGCTAGCATGTTTCTCACATGATTAGGATGCTACTAGTGTGTTATGATTAGCATGTTAACATGTTTTTAACATGATTAGCATATTGCTATCATGTTTGTAGCATGATTAACAAGTTACTAACATGTTGCTATCATGAGTAATAAGTAGTTAGCATGTTTTGCTAGCATGTTTTTAACACGACTAACATGTCTCTAACACGTTTTTTGCCATGATCAGCATTTAAGTAGCATGATAAGCATGTTGCTAACATGTTTATTGCATAATTAGCATGTTAATAGCATGTTGCTGTCAAGATCAGCATGTTGCTAGCAAAACAGTCTGAGCAAAAACAGTCTGTCTAAAATGTAAGTCACTTAATACTAAACTACTGTTATTTATTTACCTACTATTGCATAAAATCAATGTCACATTGTAATCATGCTGAAATTGCAAAAAACACCTTGAAGACAGTTGAACAGTGCATCTCTAATTTTAAAACGTATTATAATACACATTATTTTTCCCGTAAAAGTCAGTGCATAAATGCACCATTTTGTACGTTTTATGGGACTTAATGGGGTTCTGGTCTCATCCGCATCTATTACACAACAGCTTTTTTGCTGCTTTTTTGTAGTTTGTTGTGCAAACACTTTTACCATTTACTGCACGTGTTGTTATTGTTCTCGTTATTTCCCTATAGCGGCTAATCACCTGGAAATCACACCCATAGGCTAACTTCTACACTGAAGAATAAGGTGGACAGAAAATAGTTGTTTTAAATTGTAATAATATTTCATGTTTTTACCGTATTTTAATCAAATAAATGCAGCCTTGCTGAAAATAAAAGACTTCTTTCAAAAACATTACCAACCCCAGACCTCTGAACGACTTTTGGAGCTTGTCTCAATACATTCTTGGACTTTCTTGGCAATTCTGTGTTGGTATTTCACAGAAAAAAAGTTCTTAGAAGGCAACATGATGTGCAGCTATAACATGCTGCCTACATAGAAAGCCCACTATGATTTGGAACAGAGCTAATGTTTGAAAGTAAAGCTTCAGAAACACTTTTTACCCTTTGAAACAAGTTTTGCCTCGTTTCACCGAATCCAATCCGCAATTATCCCAAAACAAACAGCATCAAATGACATCAACCCCCTACCTCACCGAGGACTCTGCCGTGTCTTCAAGCGTAAGGCTTTGTTTTTAGTCAGCGAGATTCCTGGTTCAAGTGATGGCGTTTCATCTACTATGGATGGTATCTGTAATGCATAACAGGCTTAGATGAGGCTGTCAAATCAAAACAATACAGAAAGGCATCATGAATGAGCCTCGGGCTGAAATACACAATAAATCGGATGTATGTGTGTGTGTGTGTTCATGTGCATGTTTCCTCTGATGGTCTGTTTAAATAAGCTCGCCGGACCCTTGAGCTGCCTCCGAGTGTTTGTTAAAAATACCACGCCGTTTATGTTCACTGCTTCTGTATGGAATGTGAGTATGCATTTTCGTTTCGTTCCACACCGCCGAGATCCGTCCTTTCCGGTTTTTACGTCCGTTTCTCCACTGCTGGTCGAGCGGAGTAGATTGAGGTCGGACCTGTGTCGGACGGGGGAGGCGTGGCTTTTTGAGGCCACCGAGGGGGGCGTGTCATCAGGGAGGGGGCGGGATCTGTACCCCGAGCAGCTCGTACGCGAAAATGTTCCAGAAGATGGCGAAGAGGAGGAAGGTGATGAAGGAGAAGATGAGGACCCACCAGGAGCACTGTTTATGCAGAGATTCCTCATAGCTCCGCAAGATCAGGAGCCCCATGCTGATGCCCACCACCGCGCCCGACAGATGAGCCATGAAACTGGGCTGCGGCCCGGAGGAGGGGAGGGGCGGGGAGAAACGCAGCCACACGGCGCGGCCCACCTCTGAACTCACTGCAAAACACAGGGAAAGAGATTGGCAGATGTTTGGGACAGCATACTATTCTACTACAACTATTTCTATAATAAGTAATTTTCTATAATAAGTAATTTTTGCATGCATGGAATACCAGATTAAATTTGCCAAAAAGACTGTCTCCCAGAATGCAATATGTGTCACTTAAAGGTATAGTACACCCAAAAATGAAAATTCTGTCATTAATTATTCACCCTTACAGTGAGGAAAAAAGCTATTTGATCCACTGCTGATTTTGTACGTTTTCCCACTGAGAAAGAAATGATCAGTCTATAATTTTAATGGTAGGTTTATTTGAACAGTGAGAGACTAAATAACCACAAAAAATAACACATCTCAAAAAAGTTATAAATTGATTTTAATTCTAATGAGTGAAATAAGTATTTGATCCCCTATCAATCAGCAAGATTTCTGGCTCCCAGGTGTCTTTTTTATACAGGTAACAAGCTCTCTTAAAGGGAGTGCTCTTGATCTCAGCTTGTTACCTGTATAAAAGACACCTGTCCATAGAAGCAATCAATCAGATTCCAAACTCTCCATCAGGGCCAAGACCAAAGAGCTGTCCAAGGATGTCAGGGACAAGACTGTAGACCTACACAAGGCTGGAATGGGCTACAAGACCATCGCCAAGTGGCTTGGTGAGAAGGTGACAACAGTTGGTGCGATTATTCGCAAATGGAAGAAACAAAGTAACTGTCAGTCTCCCTCAGTCTAGGGCTCCATGTAAAATCTCACCTCGTGGAGTTTCAATGATCATGAGAACGGTGAGGAATCAGCCCAGAACTACACGGGAGGACTTTGTCAATGATCTCTTAAAGGGACTGCTCTTAATCTCAGCTTGTTATCTGTGTAAAAGACACCTGTCCACAGAAGCAATCAATCAATCAGATTCCAAACTCTCCACCAGGGCCAAGACCAAAAAAGCTGTCCAAGGATGTCAGGGACAAGACTGTAGACCTACACAAGGCTGGAATGGGCTACAAGACCATCTGCAAGCAGCTTGGTGAGAAGGTGACAACAGTTGGTGCGATTATTTGCAAATTGAAGAAACAAAGTAACTCTCAATCTTTCTCAGTCTGGGGCTCCATGCAAGATCTCACCTCGTGGAGTTTCAATGATCATGAGAACGGTGAGGAATCAGCCCAGAACTACACGGGAGGATCTTGTCAATGATCTCAAGGCAACTGGGACCACAGTCACCAAGAAAACAATTGGTAACACACCACGCCGTGAACGACTGAAATCCTGCAGTGCTCGCAAGGTCCCCCTGCTCAAGAAAACACATGTACAGACCCGTCTGAAATTTGCCAATGAACATCTGAATGATTCAGAGGAAAACTGGGTGAAAGTGTTGTGGTCAGAAGAGACCAACTCAAGTCAACTCAGAGTGAAGGAGGAGGAATGCTACCTATGACCCCAAGAACATCATCCCCATCATCAAACATGGAGGAGGGAACATTATGCTTTGGGGGTGTTTTTCTGCTTAGGGGACAGGACAACTGCACTGCATCAAAGGGACGATGGATGATGTACCTTCAAATCTTGGGTGAGAACCTCCTTCCCTCATTGAAAATGGGTCATGGATGGGTATTCCAGCATGACAATGACCCAAAACACAAGGCCAAGGCAACAAAAATGTGGCTAAAAAAGAAGAACATTAAGGTCCTGGAGTGGCCTAGCCAGTCTCCAGACCTTAATCTTATAGAAAATCTGTGGAGGGAGCTGAAGGTTCGAGTTAATGACTTGGAGAGGATCTGCAAAGAGGAGTGGGACAAAATCCCTCCTGAGATGTGTGCAAACCTGGTAGCCAATTGCAAGAAACATCTGACCTCTGTGATTGCCAACAAGGGTTTTGCCACCAAGTACTAAGTAATATTTTGTGAAGGGGTCAAATATTTATTTCACTCAAATCAATTTATAACTTTTTGAAATGATTTTTTCTGGATTGATCATTTCTTTGTCAGTGGGCAAATGTTCAAAGTCAGCAAGAGTTAAATTTTTTTTTTCCTAACTGTATGTCCAGTGTTTTGCCAAGTCTACGGTTTTCCAGTAGAATTGGGCTACACTGTTGCCATGGGTTGTTTTTCATGTCCGCGGGTTGAAACAACCTCAATAACATAATATTTAGCCCCTGGAATGCTAATTTTACCAGGCAAACCCTACAAAAAAACTGTGTATTTCTGATGTATTATCATCTTCACAAATGTGTTCAAATCAGAACACAAATGTAAGATATTTTGATTAAATATGTTAAATAGTAGGAATGGGCTAGTTTTGAGTAGCAACTAGGTGGGTTTTGTTGTGAAAACCTGGCAACCCTGCTTATGTCGTTCCAAACTCATAAGGCATTTGTTCATCTTCACAAATCTGTTCAAATCAGAACACAAATTTAAGATAATTTGAGGAAATCTGCGAGCTTTCTGACCCTGCATAGACTGCAGCACAACTGGCATGTTCAAGATCCAGCGTTGCTGTCTCTGCAGGGTCAGACTGAAAGCTCTCAGATTTCATTAAAAATATCTTAATTTGTCTTCTGAAGATTAACGAAGGTCTTATGGGTTTGGAATGACGTAAAGAACAACAATTAATGACAGAATTATCATTTTTGGGTGAACTAACACTGTAATATATCTGCAATTTTTAATTAAAATGTAATTACATTTTTTATTCAATAGAACATTTTTTACATCTAATTTGATCAAACACACTGAATTAAAATACATAATGCACATAACAAGGTCGAGTAATAATGTAGCATATAGTTTGAAATCATTTTCATATTTGATTGTGAATTCAGCCATAGCCTTATTACTAAAGTATGAGAACTACAATAACTAAAGTTACTTACTGCAAACAAGTGCAAGAATCATCCGTAGCAATTTGTATGGACACTTCATACCGGCCCAGTTCTGAAACAAACACATATGTGTTACAAGGCATTATAAAGACATTTACAAAGTTGGCATGTAATAAAAAAATCCACTCATTTAAAATTCTTTCAATCTGTTTTGCAAATGCATTGTATCAATCTCACTGTAAAGTATTTGTCCATATATTTCTTATGAATAACTTTTTTTTTGACCTTGCACTTAATCTCATGACAGACTTCTCTGTAGAGATGTATGCTGGACTTCTTATTTAAAAGCTAAAATGTAAAGCTAATGTGAAATGCCATCAGTGTTGTTATTGTTAACTAAAACTAAAAATATTAATAATAATCTTTGATAACTGAAATAAAGCTGAAAAATAAATAAATAAATGAAACTTTATCTGAAACTGGCAACTAACTGAAAGAAATTTAGGTTGTAGCCCACAACGCAGTGTGTTTGATTTAACATATCTATTTTTTATTTAAAATTAAATTAAATTTTTTAAATGTAATTATAAAAATACATATTTTTTAAACATCTAATTTGATCAGATTAAAAATACAGAACGGTACATGTTTATTTTTAGATGATTGGAGACAAACACACTAAATTAAAAATACATAATGCATGTAATGAGGGCTAGTAATACTGTAGCATTTTCTAATTTAGCAAAATACTAATAAGTACTATTAAAAAATAGTTTATGTGTGTTATCTAGTGTATACTATTAAATTAAACTTAAATGGAAATTAGAAACATTGTCTTGGAAGCTAACTTAAAATAAATTTAAGTTGAAGTGCTAAAAATTACTGAAATAAAATAAAAATAAAGTTTATGTAAAATAAAAATAATTAAAAAATGCACAATTACTAAAACTTAATCTAAAATGAATTAAAAATATAAAAATACAAGCTCATTTTACTAATATGATATTTTTAAATAAAATAAGATAAAAATAAAACAAAAATGTAAGGCTGGACTTGATTTTAGCCACTGGGAATTTAATATTACATAATATTACGTAAATATGACATACTATAATGTAGACCAAACAAATGAGTTTGATAAAACAAATTTTGATTTCATGTTGACTTTGTGCTTATATTAATTTTTCTATATAAAAACTAATCAATAAATCACTTTCACTCTTTAAAGTCCCCCTGAAATCAAAATTGACGTTTTTTGTTTTTTAGTATGAACATGTTAGCCTTGAGGTTATCTATAAGCTAGTGTGTTTTAAAACAACGACAAAATTCGCAGTTAGCATTCTCATTTTGAAGCATGCATAACTTACAATCTCTACCTTCCACCAATATGGATCAACGATTTTGATGGCATCACCCTGCACTTCAGCTTCTCATCAAACGTTCTGCCCAATCAAATGCTCTCTAGGAATCCGAAGCGCCCCGCCCCCTACACTATAAGTAGACGCTGAAGCTGTGGCTAACCCATTTGAATTCTATACAGAATCATATACTTTATAGCGCTACGGATGAGATTGTGGCTATCAAATGTGGCTTTACCGAGCTCAACCGCTCTGGCCCAAGCTGTGACATAAACAAAACGCTATAGGCTATATATATTCCACCATGTCTTCCTGTATTAGTTGAAATCACGTCAGCACATAGAACAACGCTGCGTGTTGCAAAGCACAGTGGACCTTTAAAGGTGGATTTTTGCTTGAGGAACAAGTTGAAATGACTTTCTGTTTTGACTGACAGCATATCACTGATGACATCATAGCGCTCAGCCTTCACTGAATCCAGAACATTCCTTAAATTCCACTCACACAAACTGAAAGGCGCTTTAACGGCGCGTATGAGGGAAGAGGAAGAGCTGAGACGCATCCGTCAGCACACAGCAGACGCCGAAGAGACTTTCTGACTCTCTGAGGCCTGTTTGTATCTGTCTGCGCGCGAGTGATTAGAGACTCTTTGATCTTTAGGGAAGCCGCAATATAAAGCATCCGGAGAGATTTATCCCCCTGCGTTTCTCTCTTCCTCTGCCTGATTTCCCCTTTTCATTCATTCTGACAGAAGTCACCATGGCAGCAGTTAGTTTCGGTTACCATGACAACGTTGGCGAGATGTGCTGAGCAGAGGGCATAGACCCCGCCGGAACCGCCCACCACCGGAGCGCGCATATCCGTGATGGACACCGTCAGTGAACCTGAGGAGACAAGCAAGGACACGCAAACGTTGTCATAAAGGACAGACACTGGGATTATTTGATACATTTTGTCCTGCAAATCTCCCCACAAAGCATGTGACAAAGCCCCTCCCACTAGTAGTGATTCCATGCGGAATGATGACATCATGTGAATCGATACATTTGAAATTCTAGCATGTGATATATTGTTTCCTGTGACTGTGATTCTTTACCTTAGAGGACCTTAGTGCAACATTAAAACACTTGTGAGCTGTACGTTTGTTGATTTTAAAAAGCCTCTATTGAGTGAAATTGCTGCCGACTGGTAAATTTAATTATAATGTAATTGGCTTATAATGACATGAGGGGGTTTCCACATAGGGACCTGTACGCCACTGATGCATGCTGTTTTTGCCATAAGAATAATTGAATATAATCTGAATTTAGGTTTTATAATAATATTATCATTTATAAGGATTTAAAAAAAAAAAAATAATAATAATAATAATAATAATAATATTATATATATATATATATATATATATATATATATATATATATATATATATATATAATGTAATAAAATATATGTAATTTAAATATATTATTATTATTACTATTATTACTATTATGTTTATTTAATTTAGTTTAATAACTGTCTTACTTGCCTTAAGAATAATTAAATAAAACCTACTTCTTTTTTAAATAAATAAAAGAAATATTAAATATATTTTATTTTTCAACTTCATAAATTGTAAAAAAAAAAAATAAAGGTAATTACATTTTTACTTTATTATTATTATTATTATTATTATTATTATTATCATGTTTATTTAATTTAGTTTAATAACTGTCTTACTTGCCTTGAGAATAATTGAATAAAACCTACATTTAAGTTTTCATAAGGATTTTTTAAAATAACCAAAATGTATTTTAAATGCATTTTAAATGTGTTTTATTTTTAAACTTTATAAAATGTAATAAAATAAGTTAATTAAATTGTTTTATTATTATTATTATTTTCATGTTTATTTACTTTAGTAGAATAACTGTCTTACTTGCCTTAAGAATAATTTAATAATAAAATTAAAAATATTAAATATATTTTTTTTAAATGTTATAAAATGTAATACAATAAACGTAATTACATTTTATTATTATTATTGTTTATTTAATTTAGTTTATTAACTTGCCTTGTCTTACTTGCCTTAAGAATAACTGAATAAAACCTACATTTACATTTTTATACAGACTTAAAAAAAAAATTAAATGTTTTTTTTTCACATTTTTAAAATGTAATGAAGTAAATGTAATTATTATGCTTATTTAATTTAATACATTAAGACATTTCATTTTATTTAATTGATCTGATTTATGAATTTTATTTTTTATTTAATAACTAATAAATGTAATTTTATTTAATTTTTGAATTGACTTCTAATTTAATAAATGTAAATAAAATTGCATTTAATTGATTTATTTTATTTTTATTAAATATAATAAATGTGGTTAATAAATGTAATATTAATTAATTTATTGAATTGACTCCTTTAATTTAATACATTTAAATACATTTTTATTGAATTGATTCATTTTATTTTTATTTAATTTAAAATTACATTTAATTTGAATGTAATTTTACATAATTTATTGAACTGACTCCTTTAATACATTTAAATACATTTTGCTGAATTGACAGAATTTTTATTTAATTTAACAAATGCATTTAATAAATGTTATTTTAATTACATTATTTTAATTTAATTTATTATTTTTTTAACCTGTAGGTAGTTTATTAATAAATCAGAAAGAATGTTATGATAACATTATTGCAAAAGACAATTACATTTTACTTTTTAATTTTTTTTTAATTGTAATAATATAAATGTAATAAAATTTTAATTTATTATTAGCGTTTAAGTTAATGCTTTATTTTATATAGTTAATTTTAATGTATAGTTAAATTATGTATTTCATTTAATACATTCAATAAAAAAATATTTTAAATAACATTATTTCCACAAAGTTCAAGACGCATGCTTTAGTTTTACTGTGTTATCTTTTATATAACACTTAAAATGAACACATTAAAATGACATGCCTAATACATATGCATATAAATCCCTCTTGACCTTTATTTCTACACTACTGCCGTCACTATTGTCGACCCATTTAATGAATATAATAAAGGTAATTAATAGTTGTCATGTAATTACAGGATACAGAGCCACTCATTGTTCCAGTCTAAACACGTACTATACTACATTTTGACATTTTATCAGGAAAATGGGTGCTATTTGCCATATGGTTGCTAAGGTGTTCTGGCTGGTTGCTAGGGTGTTCTAGGTGGTCATTAGGTGGCCACTCCCAAGTGGACCTTAATTTAATACAGAGCATTAAAACCCACAGTGGCACAAAAACACACTGAGTAAAGCTAATTGTGTACTTTCAACTAAAATCTCATAGGAAAGCGAACATGCATGCAAAATACAGCAGAAGCGGGTGAGATAATTGAATATTGGCATATCCTGTGTGTGTGACACATCGTCTATACGGTGCGTTAGACACTGAACTGTGCTGCGCTCAGCACTCGTACTCCGTCGTCTTCATCATTCCGCTCTTTTTATGTTACATTTTCTCAATACTCTTTCTTTCTGCTGAATCTCTCTGGCTCTCCTCATTTTCTCTAATCTGTTTAATTTCCATTATGTTCTGTGACCTCAGCATGGACATTTGCTCTTACATTATGTCCAAACATTGACGTGTTGGTGTATGTAGTATGTTGTGAGTCCATATGATACAACGTAAGTGTTTATTTCATTTCAGTATATTTGTGTACATGTCATTTGCAGAAGTTTAATCATGGCTATTCGACTCTGCTTCTGGACTGAAGGGCCACATCCTGCAGGGTTTTGCATAACCTCTAATTAAACAGACCTGAACCAGTTAAGCAAGGTTTTCAGGATTATTTAGTAATTACAGACAAGTGTGTTTGATTAGGCTCTAAATTGAGAAGAATATGCCGTAACAGCACTGTAAATCATCTCTATATCTCCTATTTCACACTCACATACATACACATAACGAAACAAGTCTTTATGAACGAGACATTGACTCCACACTAAATTATTTGTTCAAATTAATATTTGTTAATTAATAATGAATTTTTTTAGTAGAAATTTCTAAATGTACTCCTTTATTTTATTTATTAAATGTAATTGTATTAAATTGATTAATTCTAATTTTATTCAATGTAATAATGAACAATTTTGTCAGAACCTCTAGTAAACTGTGTTATTTTGTGTAGTTGTCTAATGTTTTCCTTCAGAATTGTAGGAGAATCGTAATCTCTATTTTTCTATTTTATATGTATAAAACAAACTGAAATAATTTCTTAAATAAAAAATAAGATTAAATAAATTACTACAATAATGGAATACACAATTTAATAAAAAAAATATTTGTAATTAAATATGAATTTTACTTGATACTTTATTTTAAATTTTAAATATTATATATATATATATATATATATATATATATATATATTTTTTTTTTTTTATATATATATATATTATTATGTAAAAATGAAAACAAGAATTTTTATTTTAAGTTAAAGAATTTATATATATATATATATATATATATATATATATATAAACATATAAAAATATAACACATAAAAAATATATATATATATATACACACATACACACTACCAGTACTGAATAGTAATTTTTTTTGTTTGTTTTTTTAAGTCTCTTCTGCTCACCAAGCCTGCATTTATTTGATCCAAAGTACAAAACAGTACAATTTTTAAATATTTGTATTATTGAAAATAACTGCGTTCTATTTGAATTTATTTTAAAATGTACTTTATTCCTGTGATCAAAGCTGAATTTTCAGCATCATTACTCCAGTCTTCAGTGTCACATGATCCTTCAGAAATCATTCTAATAAACTGATTTGCAGTTCAAGAAACATTTATTTATTATTATTATTATTATTATTATTATCATCTATATTTAAAACAGTTGAGTATTTTTTTCAGGATTCTTTGCTGAATAGAAATATCCAAAGGTCAGCATTTATCTGAAATAAAAAAAAAACTTTTGTAACATTTTACACCATACCATTCAAAAGCTTGGAGTCAGTATTTTTTTATTTTTTGGGGGAAAGAAATTATATAAATTAATACTTTTATTCATATAAAAATAAAAATAAAAATATAAAAATATATTTTTTCAACAAAATAATAATATTAATAAATGTTTTTTGAGCAACAGATCAGAATATTAGAATGATTTCTGAAGGACCATGTGACTGGAGTAATGATGCTAAAAATTCAGCTTTGAAATCACAGGAATAAATTACACTGTAAAAATATATTAAAATAAAAAACAGTTATTTTAAATAGTACAAATATTTCTAAATTTTGACGTTTTTGCTGTACTTAGGATCAAGCAGGCTTGGTGAGCATAAAACTCTTACAGTTCAAAAAAAAATTTGACTGGTAGTATATATATATATATATATATATATATATATATATATATTCACAACTCTAATTAACCACACTTGCCCTGAAGACCTTGATTAGCCGTCTCAGCTGTGTTTAATTAGGATTGGAGTGAAACTCTTAAGGCCGTGGCCCTCTAGGAATGAAACAGCTCTGATAAATGACAATATATATCTCTGTCTTATAATAAGAAGAACATAGCTAGCATTAAAATGTAAATGTATTCTATTACACCACACACTGACTCCAGAGGTGGTATATTTGCCGCTTTGGTGTTTATGTGACGAGATGGTGTGTGTGTGTGTATGGAGTAAGTGAATAATTCAGAGATTATTGATTAGGTCATTGCCCACTGGTGACATGTCCATCATAAATATGAGCACATTCTCCAGGTGAACTTGTCAGAGTGCAAGGACAGCAAGACTTATGCGGACACGAGAGCACTAACTCACCGGCGACGACTCCTGCCATATACAGCAGACTGATCCTCAGGATCCCATGAACCATCTCCAGAGGAACTCCAATCATCAGCTGGAGAAGAGCGTTGAAACCCAACTGCTCTAACCTGCACACACACACAGAATATAAAACATCAGCTGCAGTACGGCTAAAATTAGATAGACGAACACTATGAAACTCTCATCAGCCTTAGAACAAAGTCAAAGTGTTTCTCATCTTAAAAGAGCCCAATCTCGCTTAAACATTTACAAAATACATGGGTGCCCTATGGGATCCCAGACAGAGTAAACCTGTTGAGTAATCAATGATCCATCTGTTACAACAGTGTCGTTTTTCTTCATTAAAAAGTGAGATTTGTCATTACATCTGTTTGCTTTTATAGTGTTTTCACAAGGCGTCATCAGTCAGCCATATTGGTGGCACTCAACGTAAACAAAGCCACTGAACAGAACGAAACTCACATATTTTGCAGATTATTGCTGCTGAAGTGGTCAATTATTGTCATGTTTTGGGCTGTACCAATTGGTCAGACCGGGAACACATTTTGAGTGCTATAGACTGCTAAAAGTTAGGAGAAAAGTGCAAAAAACTGAGGAACAAAAGGCATTTGTGGTTGGCCAAACTGAACCAGGATTTCCAGAGCATGAATCTTGATAACATTTATGTTTGTTCTTATCATTTCCGGTCAGGTAGGTGAAATATTAGGCTGATATCTTAATTAATACTTCTAGTACTTACCTTTACCACCTATTAATTTTAGTTTGTCAAAATATTGCGTCCCTTCCTGCTTACTAGTTCCTTCTCTATATGATTTAGCAGCTTCCACATGTTTTTTTCCGTGGTTTAGACAGCAGAAATTAGCAGAAACAACATATTCAGTAGTACATTAACCTGTTGCTGTTTGTTTACATCCGAGTATCTCCAATATGGCCGTGCATAACCCTCTATAGGTTGATTATATGCTTTCTACGATGTTAAAAAATGTGTATGAAGTTGTAGAATCCAGTCATCAATATGGAATTTGCTGTAAAATGCAGAATTGATTAAATTTTGGTTGAATAAATCAAAAGTAGGGCAGTACACTTCAATCAAAACGTGATATGGACTAGTGTCTGTGAATATTAAGCCGTGAAAATTCTATTTAAATATGAATCCTGCAATAGAGAAAAACTAGTGTCATATCATATACAAAACAGAAACTTAAAGGTCTTCACAGCAACCCACCGTCAAAATAAATGTTTGGTTTAACTTGAAGAAATTGTGACAGAAATATATTACTTAATGTAATGATAGTACTACTAAAACTAATAAAATTATTTTAAAACATTATTTAAAAAAATATTTACCAGAAAATTGTAAATGCACAACACAGGATTTCTGAACAAAAAGAAATAAATAATAATAATATACAAATAATAATAATAAAAAAAATAATAAATAATTATTTTTAACTAATTAGAAATGCTTAATTAAATAAAAATGAATGGAAATTTAATTTAGTAAAAATAAAACTAAATTTGAGAAAAAAATAAAATCTATTTCATAGGGCCTTAAAAATGCTATTTTTGTTCAATTTTTAATAATATTGCTGTTAAATTGTGTACGTTTAATGATTTATTTAATTAGACATGCTTTGATATTTTGTAGTTTAACCAATAAAACTGCAGAAAAATTAAAATAAAAAAAAAAAGACTCACTTGCGAAGGATCAATTATTACTACAGCATTATTTAACAAAAAATACTAATCAGAAAAATTATTTACCAGAATTGATTTACTAGAAAAATGTAAATACACAACACAGTATTTCTGAAATAAATAAATAAAATTATAATAAATAAATGTTTTAATAAAATCAACCAATTAGAGATGTTTTGATTATAAAAATGTAATGAAACCATTAAAATGGATTCTAGAAAATGAATGCAAAAAAACACAATTTGGTAAAAAAAAAAATTAAACTGAATTTGAGAAAAAAAAAATGTACCTTAATGTTTGGTTTAACTTGAAGATAGGGCCTTAAAATTTAATTTTTTGTTCAGCTTTTAATAATTTTGCTGTTAAATTGTGTGTTTCATAATTTATTTAATTAGACATGCTTTTTCCTTGATATTGTGTAATTTAACCAATAAAACAGTCTAGAAAAATTAAAATGAAAAAACAAAACAAAAAAAACCCCACAGAATTTAGAAAAATAAGAAATAAAAAAACAGAAACAACCCTTCGCAAAGACCCAGGGTCAATTATTACTACAATATTGTTTTAAAAAACTACTAATCAGAAAAATTATTTGCCAGAATTTATTTAAATGTATTTCTGAAATAAATAAATTAATTAATGTTTTTAATGAAATTAACTAATGATGCTTTTGATTACTAAAATGTAATGAAACCATCAAAATGAAATCCAGAAAATTAATGGAAAACACAGTATTTGGTAAAAATAAAACTGAATTTGTTTTTTGTTAAACTGCTGTTACATTGTGTAAGCTTCATGATTTCCTTAATTAGACATGCTTTTTGATTGATATTTTGTAATTTAACCATTAAAACAGAGTCTAGAAAAATTTAAATAAATAAAACGGAATTTGGAAAAAAATACCACTTTTATTGCTCAGGACAATTCTATAATAGATAAATATACCGAATGCTCTATAATATGTTGCCTGCACTTTTGTGCGTTTGAAGTCAAAATAAATTTGAAATAATGTTGCATTTTACTTTTGTAATATGATGTAATTTTCAGGAACAATATGCACTTAATTTTGTCCATTAAGAATTGAATGCACAGTGAAAAGCATCTCAATATGACAGATTATTGAAGCAGAGGGGCTGAAAAATGGTTTTGGTTCCATCAGCTGCTAAACAAAGGCATTTCAGAGGTATTGCATTTTGATAAAAGATGATGAAGACAAACGGTTAAAAATAAATAAATCGTGCACAATAAGACAAGGAACATGCATGAAGAATTATGTTCACATTCGACTTTAAAGCTTGTAAAACTCAGTTTCTAAACATGCACGCACACGGTTTATTCGAAGAACAGTTGCTAGTTGCATAATTAACCAAGTGCACTACAGCTGATGCTCATTTATTTATACATGGAGATCTAAACTAGAGTTTAGCTTCTTACCCAACATGCATGAACATATAGCTGAAGAACCTCCAGATTTGTGCGCGGTGTCTGGGATGATACACCAGTGGACTCTTCATGAAATCCGGCTGGTAGGTTTGCAGCACCCACTTGTTGAGCATCACGCCGTAACACATAAACACTATGATCTGGAACACACAAACACAGACATATTTAACAGTCTTAAACCTCATGAACACCTCATATATCAAACAGCAGTCAGAAAAATGTGTTTTAGTGTCATGTAAAAATTTAAAAAAGAGAAAAAAATAAGATTAAAGTAGCAATATTTTGAGAATTCAAAATATTATGAGAATAAAGTCAAAATATTTTGAAAAATAAAGTCGAAATAACAAGAATAAAGTCTTTATTATAGTAATATTTTGACTTTATTCTCAATATATTACAACTTCATTCTCATAGTATTTAGACTTTATTCTCATAATATTTCGACTTTATTCTCGCTGTATTACAACTTTATTCTCGTAGTATTTCGACTTTACTCTTGTAGTATTTCGACTTTATTCTCGTAGTATTTTGACTTTATTTTCATAGTATTTTTACTTTATTCTTGTAATATTTAGACTTTATTCTCGTAATTTCAACTTTATTCTCGTAATTTTTACTTTATTCTCGTAGTATTTCGACTTTATTTTCATAATATTTAGATTTTATTTTTGTAATATTTTGACTTTTTTATTGTAATATTTCGACTTTATTCTTAAAATATTTAAACTATTCTTGTAGTATTTAGACTTTATTCTTGTAATATTTCAACTTTATTCTCAAAATATTACGACTATTCTCGTAGTATTTTGACTTTATTCTCGTAATTTTTTTACTTTATTCTTGTAGTTTTTCGACTTTATTCTTGAAGTATTCAGACTTTATTGTCATAATATTTCGACTTTATTCTTTAAATATTTTGACTTCATTCTCAAAATATTTAAAATTTATTCTCGCAATATTTTTACTTTATTCTCATGATATTTTGTCTTTATTCTCATAATTTCGACTATTCTTGTAATTACCGACTTTAATCTCAAAGTACTTTGCCTTTATTCTCGTAATTTTTTTACTTTATTCTCGTAATATTTTGACTTTATTCTCCAAATATTTCAACTTTATTCTCATAATTTCTACTTTATTCTCATAATTTTAACTTTATTCTTGCAGTATTTCGACTTTATTTTGCATAATATTTAGATTTTATTCTCGTAATATTTTGACTTTATTCTCATAATTTCAATTTAATTCTCGTTGTTTTTTTTACTTTATTCTTGTAATATTTCAACTTTATTCTCATAGTATTTTGACTTTCTTCTCGTAATATTTTGACTTTACTCTCATAATTTCAACTTAATTCTCATAGTTTTTTTACTTTATTCTTGTAATATTTCGACTTTATCCTCGTAGTATTTTGACTTCATTCTTGTAATATTTTGACTTTATTCTCCAAATATTTCGACTTTATTCTCGTAGTTTTTCGACTTCATTCTTGTAGCATTTCGACTTTATCTCATAATATTTTGACTTTTTTCTCGTAATATTTCGACTTTTTTTCATAATATTTCGACTTTTTTCTTGTAATATTTCGACTTTATTCTCATAATTTCGACTATTCTCGTCATTTTGACTTTATTCTTGTAATATTTTGACTTTATTCTCGTAATTTTGACCTTATTCTCGTAATTTCTACTAGTAGTATTTTGACTTCTCGAAATATTTTAACTTCAGACCCATAATATTTTGACTTTATTCTCGTAATATTTTGACTTCTCTATCATAATATTTCAACTCATTCTCACAATTTTTCGACTTTAATCTCGTATTCTTAGAATCTTATTTCTGTTAAAGAAATAGTCCCAACCACAACAAAAAACTTTTGGCAAGAATGTTTCGCTCTAGTTACTGGTGTATTAAAAAACGAAGAACCAAATGTGCTGACCTGATGAACCCACAATGCAATATAAAGAGCAATAAGCCACGCAGAGCTCAGCGAGGTGTACCTGTACAATGGTAATGATGGCCATGAACACAGGAGGTGGGCAGAGTCTGCTCTGATGGAAGTACCATCGGCGGTCCGTCTCGCATGGAAGAATCTCATAGGCCACGTAGCGCACAAATCGCTTGTACACGCCCAGGCCCGTCTCGTCCAATAGGATCTCGCGCTGCAGGGTGCGGCGCCCATTTGCAATGGCTCGGCGAAAACTACTGGAACGTTTACTGCTCAGCTGAGAGACAGAGAGAGAGAAAGAGATCCCATTAGCTGTTTATAAAGTGAGAAGTCGTGTAATTTAACATATGTACGTCTGTGGTTCACAACCAAACATATATTATTAAATAATGATAATGTTAATACACCAACAAAAATGTAACTGAACCACAATAATCTGCTCAGTACTTAAAAAATAACAAATGCATCAACAGAATGCTGATTTACAGTTCATTAATGTGGCATTTGTGTGTATTTTCCAGAAAATAAGTGAGATTTTTTTATCAACCTGAAATGAGTTGCAACTTATATTCCAAAGCGATATAATGCACTTAAAGACAAGCATGCAAAACATGCACAAAGTGCCGTTTCACTTTGTTGTTTGTAATGATTGCCACCATAGTTTTTTAGTTTGTTTTATACTTGAATTTCATTTTATGTACAAGTATTTTCACATTATTTATGATTGCAATAAAAATGCAAATTATACGTGTTGTTTTTCCTCTCAATAATGCAATTTTAGACTCTTATTTTCTGAAAAATGTGTTAGATATTCACAGTGTTATACAAACAAAGACAAAGCACCATCAGAGCATAATAACAGAGCATAATAAAACACAAACAAGTTTTATTGTTAAAATTATTAAAAAATAATAAGTCACTCAGTCACTTCTGGAAACTCCTTTACATACAGTAGAAGGTGGAAAATAAAATATTTTCTATAATAATATATTTATATTACATGATTATATAAATAGAATTATTTTAATATAATTTAATAAATTTAATCATTAACATGATTTAAGATATAAAATACAAAATAATTTAATATAAATACAATAATATACATAAAGTAAAATGATCATTTTTAATTATTTAATTACATTAATTATTTTAATTTTTTTATAGCTAAAACATTATTTCACCAATAACTGTTTATGACGTACTGACTTTTAAAATATATAAATATGAATAATTAGGGCTGTCAAACGATTAATCACGATTAATCGCATCCAAAATAAAAGTTTGTTTACATACTATATGTGTGTTTACTTTGTATATTTGTTTTGTACATATAAATACACACACATACATGTATATATTAAAACAAAATATTTATATGTATATATATTTACACCTGTATACAATTTAGATGATAAATAAATATAAATCTTTTAGATATAAATCTAAAATATTTTTCCCTAATATATACATGCATGTGTGTGTATTTATATATACATAATAAATATACGCAGTACACAAATATATAGTATGTAAACATAAACTTTTATTTTGGATGCGATTAATCATTTGACAGCACTAATAAATATATAAAAAGAAAAAAAAATTGTATAAATGAAAATTAAAATTTTAATTGTTAATATTTAATTAATTAAAGTATTTAAACAATTTTCTATAATATATTTATATTATATAATTATATCAATAGAATTATTTGTATATAATGTGTAAATATAAATAATAAATATTATTTAAGATATAAAATATAAAATAACTTACTATAAATACAATTCTATAAATGTATTAATACATAATATATATATATATACATATATATATATATATATATATATATACATACATACATACAATTTAATTAATTATTTTAATTTTTTTCTCACCAAAACACTGTCTGTTAAACTGTCTTTTAAAATATGTGACCCTGGACCACAAAACCAGTTATAAGTGCAATTTCTTTTTTTTTAATTGACATGTATACATCATCTGAAAGCTGAATGAATAAGCTTTCCATTCATGTACTTTTGATACATTTACAGTAGGAAATTTACAAAGTATCTTCATGGAACATGATCTTTACTTAACATCCTAATGATTTTTGGAAAAAAAGAAAAATCGATAATTTTGACCCATACAATGTATTTTTGGCTATTGCTACAAATACACCCACGCGACTTAAGGTTTTGTGGTCCAGGGTCACGTATAATTTTCACCATATTACGTCTTACAGTTAATCATTTAACTTTTGTTTTAAAATGAATTTTCCAGCGTATATGAATGTGGTTTTCTGTATAATACACTCTTTAACAGACCTTATAATAGTCACACACACAGAGACAGTCAAAGACACGGACCAGTTTAACACTGTGACTTTCTTCCAGATTACTCCATGTATGCAGGATTTCTCACATTCTCTTCTTTCTTCTCCCTGCTTCCTCCATCTCCCTCATGCCCCAGATTTACACTTCACCCAAATCCTTTTAAATTCATAGCCTCCTCTCCGCCTTTGCCTCAGTCTCTCTTCCTGTAGAACACGCTTTTAAATCACCGCACGCCTTGAATTCCAGCCACGGAGAGTCTACAGCATCTGTGCGCGTGCATCGGTGTGATTACGTGAGGGTTCACATCTCTGAATGAGTCTAGCTAGAGCACCAAAACTGTCAACACAGAGAGCCGCAGTCATATGTGTGTGTGTATGTGTGTGTGTGTGTGTGTGTGTGTGTGTGTGTGTGTGTGTGTGTGTGTGTGTATTAAAAGAGCCTGCGGCAAAATTGATTCAACTGTCTGTGCCAGAGCGAAAACACTTACGCCCCCTCGTATCAAGTGTGAGAGAGTGAAGAAGGTCCTGAGAGGAACACGGCTGGATTTGTAAAGGAAGCACGTGGAGGTTCAGAAATTACAGAGCTGAGACCTGAAGTCTATTATTGGCTGTGCGAAGAGCTTTTCATTCATGAACACACACACGCAAACAGCATTCATCTGTTCCAGGTCATTACAAGCGTCTGGGACGCAGTTTAAGCACATATTGAGTTCTTTCTGTTCCTCAAATCTGACTGGCTGATAAGAGTGCGATACTAGAGTGATATCAGAATGCCAACAGCCGTTTCACTGTTTGTAATCGTATCACTCCATATGTGGTACTTCTTACGCCCAAATCCAGTATCATTTTGTAAATATTACAGTTTTTGTGTCACGGAATGTAGTTTTAAGAGGTTTTCAGGTGAGAATGTACATGCTTATAGTTCAAACACTGCAGTTTGTTAATAAAAATAACGTCTACACTGCAAAAAACGGCTTATCTTACTTAGTATTTTTGTCTTGTTTTTAGTCAAAACATCCCCAAAAAATGTAAATTAAGATGCATTTACTTGATAAGCAAAATGGCATAAGATATTTAGTCTTGTTTTAAGCAAAATGCACTTAATTTAGTTTTGTTCCTCCTGGAAACAATTAAAATCATCTGCCAGATCATCTGCTATTTTACTTACCCCACTGGCAGATTAAATGTATTAATTTTAAGCAAAATGCACTTAATTTAGTTTGTATGTTTTTTTCCTAAAAACCTTATGTCATTTTGTTTGTCTAGTAAATGCATCTTAATTAAAGATTTTTTTAGATGTTTTGAAACAAGAAAAATACAAGAAAAATATACTAAGTAAGAAAAGCCATTTTTTGCAGTGGATTTGAAAATCGGATTTCGGACATCTGAGCTCTAGATTGTCAGTGGCCAGATCTTCTGGAATTTACGGCTGACTCTGATGTCTCTCTAGTGCTTACACATATATGAGACATATGAGCAAAATCACACAAGTAGACGTGAGATATGGCTGTGATATTGCATTTATACAGCAGTTCAACAGCACGAGTGTGTAAATACATAAGAAACAACAACGGAGTGTCTTTAAAAACACTCTTTTGTGCAGAACTACAGCCATAGCCAAAAATATCGGAACCCTTGCAATTCTGTCAGATAACGCAACACTTCTGTCAGAAATGTTCAAATGTTTTGGTGTTCATGTGCTTATTGTTTTTGTTTGCACTGAAACAACACAAAAAAACTGAAGAAAAGTCAAAAATGGACTGGACAAAATTATTGGCACCCTGTCAAAATTGTAAGAAATAATTGCTTTTCAAGCATGTGATGCTCCTGTAATTTGTATTTAGACACACCTGTGGCAAGTAACAGGTGACCAATATAGTAATCACACTTGCAACCAGTTAAAATGGAGAAAAGTTGACTCAGCCTTTGTGTTGTGTGTCACACTGAGCATGGAGAAAAGAAAGAAGCGTGAAGAGTTGCCTGTGGATTTGAGAGAAAAAAATGTGTAAAAACATGGACAATCTCAAGGCTACAAATCCATCTCCAAAGATCTTAATGTTCCTGTGTCCACTGTGCACAACATCATCTAGAGGTTTACAGCCCATAGCGCTGTAGCTAACTAAAATGAATGAAATATTGCAATGAAGTATTGTTCGAATGGTGGATAAAAAACCCAAATTAACTTCCAAACAAATTCAAGCTGATCTGCAGACACAACAGTGTCAGCTCGCACTATCCATCATCTGAATGAAAGGGACACTATGGTAGGACACCACTGCTGACACAAAGGCATAAAAAAGACTGGAGTTTACCAAAACTTATGTGACAAAACCACAATCCTTCTGGGAGAACGTACTCTGGACAGATGAGACAAAAGTAGAGCTTTTTGGTAAAGGACATCATGCCACTGTTTACAGAAAAAGAAATGAGGCCTTCAAAGAAAACAACACAGTCCCTACAGTCAAACATGGTGGAGGTTCAAAGATGTTTTGGGGTTGTTTTTTTGCTTCTGGCACTGGATGCCTTGACTGTGTGAATGGTATCATGAAATCTCATGATTACCAAAGAATTTTGGGATACAACGTAGTGGCCAGTAGTTCTGTAGAGTCAGAAAGCTGTGTCTCCACCAAAAGGTCATGGGTCTTCCAGCAGGACAATGACCCGAACGCACTTCAAACAGTTGATAATTCTGTAATGGCCATCAATGAGTCCAGATCTGAATCCCACAGAACACCTGTGGAGGGAACTCAAAACAGCAGTTGGGAAAAGGCCTCCTTCAAATCTGAATGACCTGGAGCAGTTTGCAAAAGAAGAGTGATCCAAAATTAAAGAGAGGTGTAAGAAACTCATTCATTCTGTGTTGAACTGTATTGGATTTGACTTTTCTGTTTTTTTGTGTTGTTCCACTGCAAACAAAAATAAATAAACATGTGAGTACCAAAACATTTGTAACTGCAACAATTTTCTGAGAGAAGGGTTGCATTTTCTGACAGAATTGCAAGAGTGCCAATATTTTTGGCCATGACTGCACTTCCTTCCACCACGGATTAAAATCTCAGTTTGACAGTTGAACAGCTGAGCATGAGCCTTTGTTACTAATTCAAAAAAATGTCACTTTACAATTAGTAACGAAGGTTGAATCATAGTCATATAACCCATGACTAGTCAGCACTGATTAGAAGTAGATCTAATTGACCAGTTGGTGCAGTCTTTCTCAAAAGTGCTAATACTATCAGCATAATAACTTGTAAACACTGAGTTTCTCAGTGGTCATATAAATAAAATCGTCTCACCAGTTCTATGAGTTCCTGGTAGCAGACGTGTCCGTGTTCGTTGCTCTGTACCAGCGCCAGCAGCATCTCCAGTTTACTGGGGTCCAGCTGTAACTCATGGTGCTCAGCTAGACTGGTGAAATTTTCCACTGCTATAAAACCAGTCTGCTCTGGGTCCAGCTGAACAACAGAAAGAAAGAGTGTTTAGTTCATATGCATGCACACACAGAAAACACTCAGGACTAAAACCTAAAATGTTCTAGAAATATTATGTGACACTGAAAAGATACCGGAATTACTCCCAGTAGGTGAGCAGTGAAATTGCTGCAGATGGGTAAAAATATGATGTTTTTTAGCCTTTACAGAACATCAAGCTCTTCAAGCAAGAAAAAAAAAAACAAGAAAATTTGTGTTTTCCATTATATGAACCCTTTAAAATGGACACATACGTGGTTAGTCGAAGCAACTCGGTTGTGACTCAAACATAGTCATTCTGCACAATTCATCTGTCTGCCATACACACACACACACACACACACACACACACACACACACACTCACTGAGAGGTTCTGTAAGTATTTCACATTACTGTGTGAGTTTGTGTGTAACTATGAGCCTGAAGCACTTCCCTAACAGATCCAAACAGCAAAGACAACCCAGGAGGACACACACGTGGCTATTTTCGCTGTCTGTGTTTACTCTGAATTACTTCTGAACGCTATATTTAAATTTCAGGCGGTAGATGGGTAAGAGAGGAAAATGGAGGGAAGGAAGAAAAGGGAATGAGGTAGAAAAGGGGAGGAAGGAAATGAGAAAATTAAAAGGAAGCAATCTAGGAAATTAAAGAGAGGGAAGGAAGAAAGGGAACTAAGGGAAAAAAGAAGGAAGAAAGGTAATTTAGAGGAAAGGAAAAGAGAAAAGGGTGGAAGGAAGGCTGGACTGAAGGAAGGAAATAAGAAAGAAAGAAAGAAAGAAAGAAAGAAAGAAAAAGAAAGAAAGAAAGAAAGAAAGAAAGAAAGAAAGAAAGAAAGAAAGAAAAAGAAAGAAAGAAAGAAAGAAAGAAAGAAAGAAAGAAAGAAAGAAAGAAAGAAAAAAGAAAGAACGAAAGAAAGAAAGAAAGAAAGAAAGAAAGAAAGAAAGAAAGAAAGAAAAAGAAATTAGAGGAAAGAACAGGAAATTAGAGGAAAGGAAATAAAGGAAGGAAAGTAAATTAGAGGAAAGGAAATGGAAGGAAGGAAGGGAAATCAGAGGAAAAGAAATTAGAGGAAGGAAAAAGAAAAAAATACAAGGAAGGAAGGGAAATCAGAGAAAAGGGAAGGGAAGGAAGACAAAAGGAAGGAAGGAAGGAATGAATGAAAGAAAGAAAGAAAGAAAGAAAGAAAGAAAGAAAGAAAGAAAGAAAGAAAGAAAGAAAGAAAGAAAGAAAGAAAGAAAGAAAGAAAGAAAGAAAGAAAAAGAAAGGAAATTAGAGAACGGAAGGGATGAAAAAAGATGGAAGGAAAGGAAAGGAGGGAAAATAGAGAACAGGCAAGGGAAGAAAGAAAAAGACAAAATGAAGGAAGGAGAGAAGGAAGAAAGGAAAGGAAATTAGTGAACAGGGAAGGGATGAAAAAAGATGGAAGGAAAGGAAAGGAAAGGAAAGGAAAGGAAAGGAAAGGAAAGGAGGGAAAATAGAGAACAGGGAAGGGAAGAAAGAAAAAGACGAAATGAAGGAAGGAGAGAGGGAGGAAAGGAAAGGAAAGGAAGAAAAAAATTAGAAAGAAAAAAAGGAATAAAAGAATGTAAAATAATACGCACAAGAAAGGAAATAAAAGAAAAAAAGGAAGAAAGGCATGGAGTGCAAGAAAACAAGAAAAAGAAGCACATGCAAACTAGTAAATGATGTGCTAGCTTGTAATGATGTTGAAACAGACAGGAGGAGGAGGAAGGCGAGAGGGTGAATGCGAGGGCTCTGTGTAATGAGCGGAGGATGAAGGATGGAGGGATGAGAGCAGCAGACACATGTGGAGCGAAAGATGGAAGTAAAAGAATCAGTTAGTGAGGCGAGTCAGCACAGAGGAGAGCCGCTGCCGTGTCACCATGGTTACAAATTACCAATGTGTCACCCTGAGAAAGACTGACACCGCATGTGTGTGTGTGTGTGTGTGTGTTTGTGTGTGAACACCGTCAGCGACTGATCCACTTCTGTCACCTCACACCACATGATCATGTACAAATCACCAAAACACAACACAGATATTCCCTGCAAATACTATGGTGAACAGAATCTGCTTCACCATTCCAGCTGTGCTGAAGCATCCGTCTAGAGAGTGTGTCTCAGTCTGAATGCAGCCGATGGTCTGTTCATTGATTACATGAGCTTGAACAAAGCCGCTTCCCTCCGCCTGTCGTTCGCTGCTAAAGTGTGCTAAAAAGAGCCTTACTGTTGCCATGGTTTCTGAAAATACACACCATATGGCTGAGCCCAGAAACATCTGAGCAATGATATGGTGTTAGTAGTAAAATATGTCAGCTTTCTCATCACTAATGATCTTAGGTTTACACTGTAAACCTTACAAAGCAGTATTGGCGCAGTACCATGGTACAACGATGGCATCGAGTGGAAATATTAGAGCTTTATTAGGCTTTGATTAATACCAGGGTATTTAAATGGCATCCAATGACACACACACACACACAAACTGGAAAGTTTTTACGTGTTTTATGCACACAAAAGCTACATTTATTTGATCAAAAATACAGCAAAAAATTTAAATATTTGTGCAATTTAAAATAACTGTTTTCAAATTGGATATATTTTAAAATGTAATTTATTCCTATGATCAAACCTCAGTTTTCAGCTTCAGTGTCACATTATCCTTCAGAAATCATCCTGCTGCTCAATAAGCATTTATTGTCAAAGTAATACAGAAAGACCAAAAGAACAGCATTCATTTGTAATATTATATACATCTTTTCTGTCACTTTTGATCGATTTAACACATTCCTGCTTATGTGACTAGGGTCTTGTTCTCAGGAGAAACATCTGAAGTCACTATCGCTGCAGCTGGTCACTGAGGAGGAGTCTTAGAGGACGAACTGCTGCTATTTTATGCAAATATAATGCTAAATATGGTGCGGCAATCCAACTATCAACTGCCCTCTTTCTCTCCTAACAGCTGGTGCCAAAGCAAAGACTGCTTACAAACACACACACACACACACACACACAGTAAATGTAACAAGATTTTTACATTTTCTGATGAAAATGTGAGTGGCGCCTGTTTAAAAGTTGCAGTCAAGATGTTATAGCTTTGTGGGTGGTTGCCAGGTTGGTGCTAAGTTGATGCTTACATATAGTCCACAAGAGAAAATAATAATGAATTTATAAAAATGACCCTGTTTAAAAGTTTACATACACTTGATTCTTAATACTGTATTTTTTTTTACACAAATACACAAATTCTTTGTGTATTTTAACCCTTTTCAACAATGACTGTATGATTTTGAGAGCCATCTTTTTACACTGAGGACAACTGAAGGACTCATATGCAACTATTACAGAAGGTTCAAACACTCACTGATGCTCCAGAAGGAAATACAATGCATTAAGAGCTGGGGGTGAAAACTTTTGAACAGAATAAAGATGTGTACATTTTTCTTATTTTGCTTAAATATCCGATTTTTTTAATTAAGTGCTGTCCTTCAGAAGTTACAGAAGATAATTACATGTTTCCCAAAAGACAAAATAAGTCAAATTTACCCTGATCTTCAAATTCATAAAGTTTTCACCCCCCTGCTCTTAATACATTATGTTTCCTTCTGGATCATCAGTGAGCATTTGAACTGTAATAGTTGCATATGAGTCCCTCAGTTGTCCTCAGTGTGAAAATATGGCTAAATCAAAATCATACAATCATTGCTGGAAAGGGTTCAAATTCACAAAAATGCTGAATTTTTTATTTTTTCAAGACAAACAAGGGACTTATGAACAATTATCACTAAACAAAAAAAACACAGCTGTGGATCATTTAGGTAACAAGTGAAATATCTTATTCAGGTCAGTACTAAATAAAAAATAACATGCATTTTGTATGATCCTTCTTATTTACATTTTGGAGACTTTGACTTCAACTGTAAATGTGCTCAAAAACACTGAAAGACATCACAACAAAAACATCATCTGATGTTATTCTGAAGCTAAATATGGATTCATTATAATAAGTGAAATGTAATGATGATTGATGTCTGTTTAAATGAAGTTAAAACTGATTATGTTCCGTAATTGTTTTCAATTAAAGGATTAGTTCACTTCTGGAATAAAAAAATCCTGATAATTTACTCACCTCCATCTCATCCAACATGTTCATGTCTTTCTTTAATCAAAAAGAAATCAAGGTTTGTGAGGAAAACATTTCAGGATTTTTCTCCATTTAGTGGACTTCAATGGTGGCCAGCGGGCTGAAGGTCCAAATTCCAGTTTCAATGCAGCTTCAAAGGGCTCTACATGATCCCAGCTGAGGATTAAAGGATTAAAAACAAAAAACAAATGTTGAACTCCACTGATTCCGTGTCCACGACTTCACACATTACGTAATCACGTTGGAAAGGTTGCATGTGCTGTAGGCAGAAGTACCAACCCAGTGTTAAAGTAAACAAACATGCAAAAAATGGCAAATTACAAAAAGTAAAACTAATTTTGTCGGACGATTTTGAAATTGGAGATTAAAATAAGATGGAATCACCCCACCTTTCTGAACTTATGTACACAAACTTAACCGAAGAATTAAGAATTAACTGCAAGCTAGTGCAAGATGAGCATTTGTGGTTAACAAGAATATAAATTAAATTTTTTGTAGAAAATGACAGATCGTTTTGCTAGATAAGACCCTTATTCCTCGCCTGGCATCGTGTAGAGCCCTTTGAAGCTGTATTGAAACTGGAATTTGGACCTTCAACCCGTTGATCACCATTGAAGTCCAGTATATGGAGAAAAATCCTGGAATGTTTTCTTTCCTCAAAATCCTTAATTTCTTTATAAATCGAAGAAGAAAGACATGAACATCTTGGATGACATGGGGGTGAGTAAATTATCAGGATTTTTTAGTTTTATTAAACTAATCGTTTAATAATAAACAACAAATGTAAGTCTGACAAATTGCTAAGTCTTATTAAATGATTATAAAAGGGTGGCTTTTGCATATAATGCTTTAATTACTCATTTAATTTAACTTCATGTAATCCTCAAAAATGAAAAACATTGATATGATATGGTTCAAGTCCCAAGTTCAATGCAAGTATAAGGGATTTTTAAAGTATATTATTTAACATTTGTGATATTTGTTTAGTATTGTTGACTTACTTTGATAGTTTTTGTTAATATTTAAAATAAAACTTTCAATTTAAAATTTAAATCTTTAGTCATTCTTGTCATTTTTATCAGATTTTTTTTAAATTATTTTTTTATTTTTAAATACATTTAATTAATTTATTTGTTTTAGTTTATATATTTTGAATTACTTTAGTACTTAAGTTAAACTAAATAAAAACAAGAAATGTTGTTTTGGCCAATAAGCTGAAATATAGATATTTAATATATGTATATTTTAGTTTTCTCCAGTTAAAACAAAGTAATTATTAAAGCTTATATATGTGACCCTGGACCACAAAACCAGTCATAAGTCACTGAGGTATATTTGTAGCAACAGCCAAAAGGTCAAATGGGTCAAAATTATTGATTTTTCTTTCATGCCAAAAATCATTAGGATAAGTAAAGTTTAAGTAAAGATCATGTTCCATGAAGATATTTTGTAAATTTCCTACCATAAATATATCAAAACTTTATTACTGATATGTAATATGCATTGCTAAGAACTTCATTTGGACAATTTTAAAGGCGATTTTCTCAATATTTAATTTTTTTTGCACCCTCAGATTCCAGATTCAAACAGTTGTATCTCTGCCAAATTTTGTCATATCAAAAGCTTATTTATAAAGCTTATTTATTCTGCTTTCAGATGATGTATAAATCTCAATTTTGAAAAACTGACCTTTATGGTTTTGTGCTCCACGGTCACATATTAAAGCTTTTTTAAGATTTTATTTTTAGGGTAACATTTTACAATAAGGTGTCATTTGTTAACATTAATGCATTAACTAACATGAATAAACAATGAACAATACATTTATTACACTATTTATTAATCTTTGTTAATGTTAGTCGATAAAAACAATGTTGTTCATTGTTAGTTAATGTGCATTAACTAATGTTAACAAACACAACTTGTGATTTTAATAATGCATTAGAAATTAACATTAACTAAGATTAATAAAAGCTGTAGAAGTATTGTTCATTCCTAGTTCATGTTAACTAACGCAGTTAATGTCTGAACCTTATTAAAGTGTTACCATATTTAGTTAACTATAAAAACCCTGAACAACCCTTTAACACTGAGTATAAGCAACAGCGATCCTTATTTTTCCCAAGCGCCACTAACTAAACTCCAGTCGGTGAGAAGAGACACCGGGTAATTCTGTAATTTAGAGCTGTCTTCCATTAATTCGGTTTATCACACAGAGTGCTGAACGTGTGTGTGTGTGTGTGTGTGTGTTTGCACGTGTGAACTGTGTGCGTGTGCATTAGAGCCAGAAATAGTCTGAGCTCAGCACTGCTTCCTACAGCAAAAAAAAAAAAAAAAAATCATAATAAACTGAAAGGTTAAGCATCTTGCCTTTACACACACACACACACACAGTAGCTACAGCACAATCACACCATACGTACACCGAAACACACACACACCCACACAACACAAGCCAAACGTCAGGCATCACTTCCGTCTGACAACACACTTACTGTACAAGCAAAATCAGAAGTGAAAACATATGAAACACACCCACACCGTTTCAACGCAAACACACACTCTCGGCTGATGACTCTTAGATGTGTGTGTCCCTCATCTCCCGGAGGCAAAGATCAATTCTGCCCCTCCGACTGAATGATTGCCTTTCCTATCCATCAATCAACCTAATCTCTCAGCATCAGCATAGATTAGACAACAAAATCAAACACGCACACATTCACACTGCTTTAAAATCACAGGCTATTGCCTAATATGACAGCTAGCATTCTCCAATCACATTCATGTTCTCAGAGGTTTTATAAAAAAAAAAAAAAGAAAGCATTATTATATATAGCAAATTATTGTCTAAAAAAGCAGCTATGGATATAGAAGGCAGCCACTGGAATTCTAAGGTTGCTGCTGGGGCGTTGCTATGTGGTTGCTATGGTATTTAGAATGTTTTCACATGTTAAACTCTGAGTTGTCAGGGGCCATTCACATAGAATGCATTTTTTCCATTCCAATGCGCTACTGCATGCGTCTTTTGCAGTGCCTCGCTCAGAAGCGCCGCGTTTTTAAGATGCCATGTCAAGTTAAAAGAATTCCAACTTCTACACACAGCGCCGCTCATCAATGTCGGTTCCAAAGCAGTGGGCCAATAAGAAGAACTCAGAGGCGGGGCAAGCGCTGCCAGGTTCTGTTTACATTAGCAAGTTGGCATGACAACGGTTTGTTTGACTGCAACATGGCGGAGGAGGCGCTTATAGTGGCTGTGTCCGAATACCGTGAATTATATAACATTTCTTCAAGCGATTATCACAACTTGTTCCTTGGAGAGAAATATCTCTGTCACTGAATAAAGGCGAAAAAAGGCGCCTTTTTGAATTGTTTTCAGTTGGCAGTGAGCGTTCTGCGTGCTGTTTATGCGCCCCTGCCGCCTCGCATTTTTGCTGCCGCGGCTAGGGTTGCCAAGCGTTCCGTATAACACGGAATCGTTCCGTATTTATGACATAAAATCAGCGTTCCGTATTAATCCCATACGGAACGCAGTTTGTCCCGTACAATCTACATGCAGAGTAGAGAAATATATATTCTCTGAATGTGGAGTTAATGTCTGAGCAAGGTAGCGGTATACAGTTGCTTAATTAAAGAGTGAATCTAAATATTTAACTGTTTCAAGAGATGCGTGCGTGCCTGCGTCTGTTTGTGCGTCTATGCGTGCGTGCTCGTGAGAGCTCTCTGTCATTGGGTGTTGCTCACGTTACCCGAATGCTCGCTAAAATGACAGAGCAGGTGGGAGATTTTTATACTTTAACTTTACTGTTGCTGTTCATATAAAATGAGTTTATCAAATCATGTACTTTTTATTGCACAATACATAACAATTATAGTTGTTAACACACTTTTAAATAAAAATTACAAAATGCATTTAAAAGAACAATTTGTTTCTCATCACTGTTGCAGTCACAATTTTATGGTGGTAAAATTATTTAATGTACGTGGTTTGTGTGTATGGTGTGTGACATTTTTATATGACATAATTCTTTTTAGAATTAAATTGTACACAAATAAGTAAAAAAAAAAAAGTGTTTATGTCTGAGATTCATTTTAGCATTTAATTCAAGCAAAAAAGATACTTTTGTGATATAAGAACGTGCGTATAAAGAACGAAGATTGTCTCTTATTTTCTTTTGAAGAAGTTGGCAACCCGAGCCGCGGCTCGCGTTTTTGCAGGAGCGCTCTGAGCGCCTGAAGTTGAAATCTGTGCAGAAAAGCGCTCAATGTTATTGCGGTTTTTTCCATTGTCCAATCAAATGTTTTGATAGTTTAATGGTTTCCTAGAAACATAAAAAAACTCTTCAAAGTCAACAAAAAAAGGCAGTGCTGTGCACCTTGCATTTTCAGACATAAAAAATTCGGTGTGATCGGGGCCTACTCTGGTGTTTGCCTATTTGTGTTATTTCCGTTATTGTTGTTATTGCATCACGTCTTAAAAGCGCGTCTCGAGATGTTCGCGTTCTATGCTACGCTTTTTTTCAAAACCATTCCAGAGTGCTGCGTCTCGCATTTTTAGATGCAAAGACGTGTTCTGTGTGAATGGCCCCTTACAATTTTTGGGTAACTAGTGAATTATATAGAAGAAACATACACTACCAGTCAAAAGTTTTTGAACAGTAAGGGGCCATTCACACAGAACGCGTTTTAACATTCCAATGCGCTACTTTTCCATTGTTTTTCTATGTAAACGCGCTTGAATGACGTGCATGACCGTTAGGCTCGCGTCTTTTGCAGTGCCTCGCACAGGAGCGCCGCGTTTTTAAGATGCCATGTCAAGTTAAAAGAATTTCAACTTCTACACACAGCTCCGCTCATCAATGTCAGTTCCACAGCAGTGGGCCAATCAGAAGAACTTGGAGGCGAGGCAAGCGCTGCCCTGAATAGGATACCCTGAATTGTATAACATTTCTTCAAGCGATTATCACAACGTGTTCTTTAAAAAAGGAGCTTGGAGATAAATATCGCTGTCACTGAATGTATATATACTGAAAATGCCCCTTATTGTCGTTATTGCATCACGTCTCAAAAGCGCATCTCGAGACTCTCGCGTTCTAAGCTGCGCTTTTTTTTTAAAACCATTCCTGAGCGCTGCGTCTCGTGTTTTTAGATGCAAAGACATGTTCTGTGTGAAGATTTTTAATGTTTTTTTTTTGTTTTTTTTTAAGTCTCTTCTGCTCACCAAGGCTGCATTTATTTGATCCAAAGTACAGCAAAAACAGTAATATATATATATATATATATATATTTACTATTTAAAATAGCATTTTTCTATTAGAATATATTTAAAAATATAGTTTATTCCTGTGATTTAAAAAGCTGAATTTTTAGCATCATTACTCCAGTCAGAAATCATTCTAATATTCTGATTTGCTGCTCAAAAAACATTTATTATTATTAATATGTTAAAAAAAGCTGAGTAGATTTTTTCTCAGGTTTCTTTGGTGAATAGAAAGTTCAGAAGAATAGCATTTATCTGAAATAGAAATCTTTTGTAAGTTGTCTTTTTCATCACTTTTGATCAATTAAAAGCATCCTTGCTAAATGAAAGTATTCATTTCTATCATTTCTTCTCATCAAAGAATCGTGAACAAATGTACTCAACTGTTTTGAATATTGATAATAATAATACCAAAAATTTCTTGAACAGCAAATCAGCATATTAGAATGATTTCTGAAGGATCATGTGACACTGAAAACTGGATAGATGCTGAAAACTTAGCTTTGATCACAGGAAAAAAATACATTTTAAAATATATTCAAATAGAAAAGAGTTATTTTAATTTTACTGCTTTTGCTGTACTTTGGATCAAATTAACGGAGGCTTGGTGAGCAGAACTTTCAGAAACTTTTGCCTGGCAGTGTATATATTCTGATTATTATTATCAACTATTTTATTAATATTTACTTAAGGTTTGTACTGAACTGCAGATGAATAATCAGTACAACCCATTTATAAACCGAGACCAGAAAGTGTGACCTTTATTCAAGCACCTTTACATTTGAATTTTATGTCTGAGGAGCTGCTTTTGCTTCAAGAATGAAACTAATTAGCATACACTCATGCATATGTATTCAAACCAAGCTGTTGTTTGAATCCTGATGAATTTTTGAACTCTTGTGATGTGAGCTGCCAGGACTTACAAAGAGCTTTCCCGTTTTTTTTTGGATTCTGCCAAGAAAGCTCAACGAGAAGTGCTTATCCAGACGATCTCACTGTTCAGAGAGCAAAAATGTTACTTTAAAGTTCTCACTGACCTCCTTCTATTTCTACTTCTGTATGTAGAGAGTAATGCGTCGTGCAAACTGGCTGGTCAGACTGAAGGTATAAATAAGTCGTGTTTTTGCAGTGTTTGCACACAAAACCACAGTGTAACCTGCCAGCTGTAAAAGAAAAAACGAAACAAAAACAAAACAGTGTGCTAGAAACGTAACGTGTCATTTCATGACTAAACATATTTTGGTTTTTCTCTGTGCCTGTTGCTACATCTCTTGAAGTGCTCAGCTCTTTTCTGATCAAGGATGACTTGTTCTGAGTATTTTTGGGTCTCCTTTTTCCTTTCATTTCTCTGAAGGAGTTTTTCCTGTTTTTTTGTGAGTATAGCAATTTAGAAACAATTCCAATGGAGCTGAACTGAAATATCTGTGTGTACTGAGTAGATTTATTATGTATATATAAATACACACACATATATGTATATATTCAACAATTTTAAATATAAATCTAACGTATTTTTCTTTAAAATATACATGTACAGGTACATAATAGTACATCAATTTTATTTTGAATCAGTTGATCACAACTAATCGTTTTGCAGCTCTAGTTTATTTAGTCGAAATTAAATAAGATGAATTTAACTATTTATATGGTCAAAAGTACAAAAATACTAAAAATGCAGCTAAACTGATCTAAGTGAGCTGAATTTAACAAACTATTTTTTCAACAGCAATAACGAAGTTTAATTGAACTGATCCAAATGGAATTGAGTTGATCTGAACGAGTGAATTGAATTAATCTGATGTAAAATAAAACCGTATTCCTACTTTCTTGAATCTTTTTTCATGAATTACATCAGACATTTGCTGTTAAAATAGGAAAATATATGATACTGAAATATAAACTGCTGTTCAAACATTGGGGGTCATTAGTTTTTGTTTTTTTTTAAGAAATTAATACTTTTGTTCAGCAAGGATGCAAAATAATATTGATCAAATAAAAATAAATTACATTTTAGAAATTATTTGCACAAACAGAAAAGCATTATTTTAAATTATAATAATATTTCACAGATTTTTAAGTAATTATATTACTGAGTATACTGTATTTTTAATCAAATAAATGCAGTCTTGGTGAGCAGAAAAGCCTTCTCTTAGAAACATTAAAAAAAAATCTTACCAACCCCGAACTTTTGCACCGTAGTGCGTGTTAAATGATTTTGGGTGATAAAATAGAATACATATAAGTGTATAAATGCACATATTTCCGTACATTAGCATAAACAGATTTCATGTGACATTCAAGACTCTAGTAATGATGCTAAAAATTCAGCTTTACGGCACAGAAATAAATTATATCTTAAAAAATATTCAAGCAGAAAACTGCTATTTTAAATTGAAATAATATTTCACAATTTTACTGATTTTACTGTATTTTTAATTAAATAAATGCAACCTTGGTGAGCAGAAGAGACTTCTTTCAAAAACATTTTTAAAAATCGAACCGACATCAAACTTTTGAACTGTAGTGTGTTTAAATCATTTAGGGTGATAAAATAGCATGCATGTTTAGTTGTACATCCACATATTTTCATACATTAGCAAAAAAACTGATTTCTGAAGGATCGTGTGACGCTCAAGACTCACAGAGTCAAACAGAAAACTACTATTTTAAATTGAAATACTATTTCACAATTGTACAGATTTTACAGTATTTTTAATCAAATAAATGCAGCCTTGGTGAGCAGAAAAGCCTTTTTTTTTTTTTAGAAACATACTTTTTTTTTTATCTTACCAACCCAGAACTTTTAAACCGTAGTGTGTGTTTAAATAATTTTGTGGGATAAAATAGCATGCAAGTGTACCAATCCACATATTTCCATTCATTAGCAAAAAAACTGATTTCTGAAGGCTCATGTGAACCTCAAGCCTCCAGTAATGATGCTGAAAATTCAGCTTTGCATCACAGAAATAAATTATATAAAAAATAATTGAACAGAAAACTGCTATTTTAAATTAAAATAATATTTCACAAATTAACATCATTTTTGGGTATTTTTTATCAAATAAATGCAGCCTTGGTGAGCAGAAAAGCTTCTTCTAGAAACTTTTTTTTTAATCTTACCAACCCAGAACTTTTGAGCCATAGCGTGTGTTTAAATCATTAGGCTGATAAAATAGCGTGCATGTAAGTGCACACATCCACATATTTCCAAACATTAGAAAAAAACAGATTTCTGAAGGATCATGTGACACTCCAGACTAGTAATAATGGCGAAAATTCAGCTTTGCATCCCAGAAATATATTATATTTTAAAAAATATTCAAACAGAAATACATTATTTTAAATTAAAATAATATTTCACAATTTAACAGATTTTAATGTATTTTTAAACAAATAAATGCAGCCTTGGTGAGCAGAAAAGACTTTAGAACATAGATAGATAGAAACATATTTAAAAAAAATCTTACCAACCCCAGAACTATTGAACCGTAATGTGTGTTTAAATAATTTAGTGTGATAAAACAGCATGCAAGTGTACCAATCCACATATTTCCATTCATTAGCAAAAAAACAGATTTCTGAAGAATCTTATGTTGTCAAGACTGCAGTAATGATGCTGAAAATTCAACTTCGCATCACAGAAAAAAAAAAATTATTAAAAAATATTTAAAGAGAAAAACATTATTTGAAATTAAAATAATATTTCACAATTTAACAGATTTTACGGTATTTTTAATCAAATAAATGTAGCCTTGGTGAGCAGAAAAGACTTCTTTTAGAAACATTTTTTTTTAATCTTACCAACCCCAGAACTTTTGAACCGTAATGTGTGTTTAAATAATTTAGTGTGATAAAACAGCATGCAAGTGTACCAATCCACATATTTCCATTCATTAGCAAAAAAACAGATTTCTGAAGAATCTTATGTTGTCAAGACTGCAGTAATGATGCTGAAAATTCAACTTTGCATCACAGAAAAAAAATATATCTTAAAAAATATTCAAAGAGAAAAACATTATTTTAAATTGAAATAATATTTCACAATTTTACTGTATTTTAAATCAAATAAATGCAACCTTGGTGAGCAGAAAAGACTTCTTTTAGAATTTTTTTTTTTTTAAACTTACCAACCCAGAACTTTTAAACCGTAATGTGTGTTTAAATAATTTGGTGTGATAACATAGCATGCAAGTGTACCAATCCACATATTTCCATTCATTAGCAAAAAACAGATTTCTGAAGTGTTGTCAAGACTCCAGTAATGATGCTGAAAATTCAACTTCGCATCACAGAAAAAAAAAAAAAAAAAGCTTAAAAAATATTCAAAGAGAAAAACATAATTTTACATTGAAATAATATTTTACAATTTAACAGATTTTACGGTATTTTTAGTCAAATAAGAGAAAAGAAGTCAGAAAAATATTTTTTTAAAATCTTACCAGCCCCAAACTTTTGAACCGTAGTGTGTGTTTAAATGATTTTGGGTGATAAAATAGCATGCATGTAAGTGTACACATCCACATATTTCCATAGATCAGCATAAACAGAACCAACCATGTGTCCAGCACCACTGCTGATATCTAGTGTACTACTACAGTAACATCCACTGACTGAACACACTCCAGCACTCATTCATTCCGACTGTCCATCTCTCACCATATCGGCCTAGAAACACACACACACACACACACACACACAATCACACACACGTCGAAGCACGGGAGGATGCAGTAACCATAGCAACCTGCTGCTGCTTACCTGCTCTTGTATGAGCTGAAACAGAGAGCTTCTATCCATATACTGGGCCCTGGTGCGCACACAGCCACAAAAAGAAGGACATAGGGGGAAATGGCACGCAGAGACACGTACACACACACACGCCAGCGGTCCGTCCGTCCGTCTGCGCGGCACGCCTCCCCGACGGGGAGAGAGACCCCTCGCACGCTCGCACTACTAAAGGCCAGCAGTGTATCCGCAGGACGTCCTCCAGCACAGCCGTCAGTCCAGGGTTTGCTTGATTCCAGTTGGGCTAAAATCCAAAGTGCCACTCACCCTCCAGAACCAACAGACCCTTGTGGCACTTTCGCACCCGCTTCCATCCAACTCGGAATGGCCCTTAGCTTGCAGTCTGTCCACTTCGGCCTGTTTTTCTCTCACTTTCCTTTCTCGACCCGTCCGTCCGTCCCTCTCCGCTCGCTCCGTCTCGTTGTGCTCGTATCGCCTTTACCTCTGTAAATCTCTCCCTCTCGCCCTCTCTCTCTCCTCTGTCCTCCACAAAGACCGTACTACCTGAATACCAATGAAGGAGGGGAAGGAGGCGGCGGCCTGTGGCCAATCAGAAGCGAGGGGGGCGTGTCCAAAGGGCTGCAGCTCTCCATCTACCCTGCAGGAGTCTTAAAGAGAGACTAAACACACAAACACACATTCACTGCAGTGCACACACACACATACACACACACACAGCACGCAGGCGCATTTGGGTTTCCTAAATCAGACATTAATCACATGCAGCAGATACTACGGCGCCTAAAACACATTCTCAGGGTGTTCAATCACTGGTTGTACGCCGACGGTCATGTATATATGGGAACTTACTAATTAATAAAGTCATTTGGCTCGGTTATTATCTCTGAGGACTGGTGTGGTAACAAATGTGTACAAAACATCTTTGTGCCGTGTTTATTTTGGCACAAGTGTGAGTCAATAAAAGTAATATAGTTTTAATATTGCTTTCCAGGATTGTTATCCTAAAAAGTGGGATTTTTTTTAAATAACTAGGATGGCATGTGGTCTGGTAAAGAGGTACTGACCCCTTGTGTAAATATGCTGCTCTTCTTTTTAGATATTTGGGTCATAATTTTAGCACAGTTTGCTTTGGATTGAGTCAACCTGGACTTGGAAGCAGCTAAATTGGTGTAATGAACGATTCTGTTTCGTTTTGCATTGAGAATGTTCTGTTTAAATAGTGTAAAAAATAAAAGCGAAACTAAAAGTCCCAACAGATTTTCACCCGAGGCTAAACAGGCTGTGGAGATTTTCGCAGACACAAGATTGTATGACAATATGCCAGAATTGCTGTTGGATTTAAAGTTCAGATTTTGATTGGAGATTAATTTCCATATATCAAAAATATATGAAGAATAAATGCCGTTTTAAAGTTTAATTTTTGTTATTTCACGTTAATGACGATGAAAATAATCTATTTAAAGTGAAATTACTGAACCTACACACAGGAGCCTGATAAAAAAAGCTAAATTTAGAAAAAAAATTCAAATGGCACTTCAAATATTTCACACTGTTAAAAATATTTTTCAAAGTTGTAAATAAAATAGATTTTTGGAGTATGTTTCACAATAAAAAAAAATGTATTTTAGTTTTTCTACTTCAAAATTGTATATTTTATATATATAATTTTATATTTATTAACATTAATTTAATGTTTTATTTGCCATTAAATTCACTAGTCTAAAAAGTATACAAAAATATCTCTATATATTTTACACTGTTAAAAGTTATTTTTTGAAGTTGTAAAGAAAACTGTATGTTTCACAATAAAAAATACTATTTTAGTTTTTCTACTCCAAAAAAATTCCATGAATTTAATAACATTAATAAATTTTTTTATTTGCCATTTCTTTCTAATTGTTTGTAAAATAAAAAGCTTCTAATTGTTTCTATAAAAAAAAGCTTCAAATTTTTTTCACTATATTGCCAATATAGATTTATAAATATATTTATAATTATGTAGTTATTATAATATAATTCTTGTTTTTTTATAGTTATTACAATAAGTATAATGTAATTAATATATATTTTTCACACATTATTTGGCCATTGTTTTATATATTTGCAATATAACTACTTATATTGTTCAAATTTTGCATTTATCAAAAAATAGGAATTTATTTTCTTGCACATATAGCACATTTATTTTCTTGCGTGCTATATTTTACATTTTAACAAGTTTGACAATTAGTTTGAAAAAAAAATGTATCATCATATATATATAGAGAGAGAGAGAGAGATTTCAGAAAAACAAGTATACTGTTGATTGAGTTAAAAACAACTTTAAAAATCTTTATATAATAATCTTTATAATATATATATATTAAAGTTCACTTTGATTTTGATTTAAGATATCATAAATTTCCATACAGTAAATAAATAAATAAATAATATACCAAAAATATACATTTATATATATACACACACACACACACAAATATGTATTTTATATTTATATTTGCAATATAAATATTTATATTGTTCAAAATGTATATATATATATATATATATATATATATATTTACCAAAAACTGGAAATTTATTTTAGCACATTTATTTTACGGTTTTACGGTTTAAATAAAAAACATTTAGGAAAGGTTTTGAAATATATATATATATCAGAAAAACATATATACTGTTCATTTAGTAAAAAAATGTTAAAATGAGTTGAAATCTTTTTTTCTTACTTTATTATATATATTTTTTATTATTGTTATTTATTAGTTTATGTGTTTCTGTTCAAATCTCTAACCCTAATTATAAGCAATGCTGTGACGCCAGCCTTAGCAAACAATCGTGACAGATTTTAACCTGGAGCTAAACGGATTGTGCAGATTTTCTACTTAGAAAGAAGTGTTTATGATAACACGCTCTAATTGGTTGTGATTTTCACAGTACAGTTCACATGTAGATTAAACACAATCTTGTGGGGTCACCATTTCTTGTTCTCTTCTGGAAATGAACATCAACCAGAATTTCCATTATACATCACCGATGATTATTTCTATGAATGTATCTGCTGTGCTGTCCACTTACATGATGCAGTGATTTACAGTAACACCTGGGTGTTTCATCTACAGTGTCTCCGTCAGGGTGGATCAATGACACTGACAGACACTTAATCAACTAAAGCATAAGTCCTCAGATATTTGTAACTCATAATATTTATTCTTACCGATACCAGTGTGCTTTCAATCCATCACAGACCTCGTGGTTATGAACTCCATGACCTTTCTAAAATGGTTAGTATAATATAAGACAGCACTGACACTAATCAATGAGCAAAAACCCCCACAAAGCCTGTTCTTCCCAGTAAGCAATCAATCAATATCATTTTTCTTTTATGACTATAAATCCAAGTAAGGAATCCAAGTACATCAGCAAAACAACCAGGTGGTAGATTTATGATGTATCTATGTATATATTTATTCACTGGCGTTTAGTAAGTAATCTAATTAAAGAGAAAGAACATGTTTATGTTTTTAATATCCTATATAATAACTAAAGTCTCATTTACAGACTGTAAACGGTGCAGAACAGAGCAGTGCTGCTCTCTACTGGTGAAACATATGAAAATCACTCTCTATACACTTACAGAGACAAAGAAAGATGTTTATTCCACACCTGCATGCACACATTTCTCTTTAATATGACATTTTAAAGACATTATGTTGGTCCAATCAAACGTTTTATTCTATAATTAGTCTTTAGTCTATAAGTGACTCACCCTCAGGCCATTCGAGATGTACAGTTTATTTAAAGTTAAAACGCCTGGAGTGTTTTTGCTTTACAAGATTTTAATTGACGGACTGGATTATTGTGATGTTTTTATCAGCTGCTTGGACTCTCATTTTGATGGCACCCATTCACTCCAGAGGTGACAAGTGATGGATTGCTAAATTTCTCCAGGGTGAGGAAAAATTTGTACTATATTTTCATTTCGGGTGAACTAACAGCCCTTTAACAAACCTGTACTGATATGCTTTTGTGCTTTATTTGCAATTACATAGCATGTAATGTTTTGTCATGTAAAAATGCATCACACATACCGTATTTATCAGGTAGCACACATTTCAGCAACCTTATAATCTGAAGTCATGCATGGCTGTGATGTAAATAGACAATCTAGACAGAAAAACAAATCACAAACATGAGAAAAATGTTAGTTCCTGCATATTAAACAGCAAAATACAATAATTTTGACTTTATGTAGAAGGAACTGCAGTTTTTAGTGCTCAATACAATGCATTAGCATTATTACATGAGTACTTACTAGGCAAACGTGAATCTGATTACTTCCTTGAGCAGCATATTTTTTTTTTGTAGTCCACCTGCAATTAGGACAACATACAATATGTGCAATGTGGATGTTACTCACTGAATCCAATGTCCAGGGCATCCGAAATCAATCTGCAGCAGCAGTCTATAATGAAAAATGCCAGTTATTTTCAGTTAAAAACACAAACTTTTTGACATACATGTGCAACTTTATATTTACAAAATTTATGCATGAAAATAAGGCATGCAAAAATCAGATGAATATCATGAATTATTTCAGAACCCCACAATTTCAGGTAAAAGGTACTCTGTCAAAAGCTGTCAAAAAGTATTCCTTTGTACCTTATTTACCGCTAAAGTATGCATTTTAGCACCTTAAAGGTGCATAACTAAACTGTACATATTAGCAGGTCTACATAGATGGTATGTATTAGTAGCTTTCAATAGGTACCCTAGTAAAAAAGTAATAGATTTTAATTGTAATGGATTTATTTGAAGTACACTTGAAGTATAGTTCAAGTGTATTGAAATATTTGCTGACATATCGCTCACTGATAAAAGACTTGCTGATACGAAATTTGTATTCGGAGTACTACTTATGCACAATGCACATTTCTTAATATTAAGTCTTAAATATTGATGAGGACTGTATGATTGTTAAATAATATCGACCATTAATTGTGAAACATTTAAAGTGCACCGAAAGCATACTTGCAGTAGTTCCACTTCAGCACAATCATATATACTTAAGTATATCTTTAGTTGGACTTCAGCATTATTTTTGAAGATTAGTTGTTCCAATTTAGACCTTAAATGTATAGTTTAACATACTAAAAGTACAACTGCGTGTTTTTATTAAATACATAATATGTAAACATATTTGTAGTATATTTGGCATGAAATAAATGTATTTGAAATACATTTTAGTAGGCCTATATTTAGTTTTCACCCGAGTGACAGTTTTTGTACCAGAGTGCATGATGTCCGATTGGAATTGCAATATTGCTGTGTATCTTATTTTATTAGAGTTGCTTTCAGCACTAGACACCTGCAAACACCTTACACTACGTCACAAAGAGGAGCTGTACGTGCTAAACACACGCACACATGGGAATGTATGAAAAAACACTGTGAGAGTGCTTAATAGCTACTGTATGCTATGTATACGGCATTCTGCATTAAGAGACGCCACAACTACAAACTTACAGAGCGCACAACTGTATAGCAGAAATGTATAATAAATAATAGAAACACAAATGAAATAGTGCTCGGCATCACTATTATCCGTGAGAGAAAACTGGCAGCGCACAGGAGTTATCAATTGCTCAGCTGAGTGCCAACTTAAATAAATAAAGGTTTATCAACTTCAGATTAATAACAAATATCAGCAGGCTAATTAAAAGTTGTGTCAAGGGGACTTGCAGTAGATGTGAACAGTAAACCCTTAAAGTGAAGAGATTCAAAATGGCGTTCTGACTGAAACACCATCAAGCCTGAAAATGTGAATAACAGAGCAAGCGGGAGCGATAGAAATAAAACTGTGCATCAGCCCGATAGCAGCCCGAACCAAATTGATGACTTTATAAGTGAACACTACAGAAATGAGGGGAAATAACCCGACGGGATACGCGTCTCCCAGCCAACCGAGAGATAACAAAAGAATGCGCTTGCGTTTAAAGCATCAGCCCAGTTTGGCCAGTCTTAATAATATGTAAGTCGGATCCATAACGCGCAAAGCCACGGGAACGAATACACTGATCGATATGTTGAACCTGAGCATGGTACCGATGGGTTCTGGTCGGTAAAGCTGGTGTTTGGGTCGTTGGCAACTTTCCTAACAGCAGAGCTGTTCTCTCAGATCCCTCAGCATAGGCGCTTGGTTTATATACTAATGCGTTTTACTCGTTTAGATCTACAGCTCATGCATTACACCAACACCTCTTGAAATGTCCGAAAACGAGGCAGAATATGAGAGCCACTTTATTTCGCGCACACTTAATTTATAGAAGGTTTAACAATAAATAATCGGAGAAACGTCACGCGGACTCGGTGGCCGGACTGTGTTAGTTCGTCAACTACTTCAGCTTATTAAAAACGAAAACGACGTTTTGTATGAATCAAACCCGTCCTGTCCTCGAGTGTGTTGATGGGCCTTTCATATGCATTCGGTGTTTGCCAAAGGGATTTCGTTGTTTTGGGCTAATTTTAGGCGAATTCTGCAAAATGCATCACCGCGCTCGTCGGTTTGAGCTGCTTTTCGGGGAAAAAAAGTTCATGGCGCGGTGAATTCGGGATAAAACGATACACGCACGCAAAGCCCAAAGCCTCTCCTCTCGGACCGTGGCGTTGGGAGGATCGCTACCGAAAGAGCCTGGCTGAATTCGGCCTCAGTTCGAGGAGGAAGAAACACAAACCAGCCCGCGCAGGTTTCATGGAAGCCCGCTTGATCAGCTGCTGGCAGTTGGTGTTCTCAATCACGTCCGCGTGGAGGCTTCATATATAGTACAGGCGCACTTCGGCGAATAATATATACACACTTTCGGCTGCGCTCCGTGAGGGCTATTTGAATAAACATTTTAATTAAAAACGAAACAAAGACGGAGAGGTGCGATTTCTAATTTCCAAGAGCTGTCCTTTTAACGATTTTTTTTCTCTCGCACTTTTCTCTGAGAGACTTTTTGACAGCTCTGTTTTTGTTTGAAATCCTCCAGGAGCGACCATGGCTGAGACGGCGGCGGCTCCCGCTTCCAAGCCCAAGAAGACGAAAAGCTCCAAGAAAGCGACGTCGCATCCCAAATACTCCGAGATGATCAAAGCGGCCATCGCAGCCGACCGGAGCCGGAGCGGCGCGTCGCGTCAGTCCATCCAGAAGTACGTGAAGAACCACTACAAGGTGGGAGACAACGCCGACTCCCAGATCAAACTCGCCCTGAAGCGCTTGGTGGCCAGCGGGCTCCTGCGCCACACCAAGGGCATCGGAGCCTCGGGCTCCTTTAAGCTGGCCAAAGCCGAGGATGCCAAGAAGCCAGAGAAGCCCAAACCAGCAGCCGTGAAAGTCAAGAAGCCAGCCAAAGCCGCTGCCAAACCCAAGAAAGCCCCCAAGCCCAAAAAAGTGGCGAAATCCCCTGCGAAAACTAAGAAAGCCGCCGAGAAGAAAGTGAAGAAGGCAGCTGAGAAGAAGAAGTCCCCTGTCAAAGCCAAGAAAGTTGTCAAGAAGGCGAAGGTGGCCAAGCCTGCCAAGGCGAGCAAAGCCAAGAAGGTGAAAACGGCGAAGCCCAAACCCAAAACAGCAGCTAGGAAAACGGGCAAAAAGAAGTGAATTCGAATCCCAGCGGACTGATTCTTTCTCAGTGTAAATACACTTTTTGGAAGCAAATGTTTTTTGGTATATTGTTATTTTTGTAAGGTCTTTGTGCGCGGACTTCAGCCCCACATTTTTACAGCGTGTTTTTTCTCCAGAAACTTTTATTGTGCGCATTTGTGATTCTCCAAGGAAGACCCCAGACATCGAAAACGGCTAAACTGTTATTATTTTTTATTTATTTATTTTTTCTTCTTCTTCCTCAAGCTGAACTGTTATCATCATCATCTTTCAGACATACTTAAATATGTCGCTAGAAGAGATATATCCCTCCTACTGTAACGTTAGGTCATTCTATGACTGTGAAGAACAATAATAAAAATGTGCCCTGTACAGAATTGACTTGTGACGTGGACTGTTGTAGTCTAGTTCCATTGCTGTCCATATAATAGCCTACTGTCATTGCGCGTTATTCGCATTACTGTGCATCAATAAACTTTTCTCATTTGCAAACAGTACTTGGTCCCGTGTTTTACTGCAGCACCATGGAGAGCACAGATAGTTAGGCTTACATGAGTTTAAACGGGTGCCGTGGCAGTGGTCCCGTGTGAGATGGAGATCTTAGGATCTTGAGGGAGCGCGCTCTCCGGTCCTGGAGAGCAAAAGGTGAAGCGCATCTTTGATTCTGAGGGGCGGTTGGACTCACTGCTGCCCCGCGGTGTTTGAGCTGAGAACTGCAGCTGTCAGTGGCACGCTGGGGTAAACGCAAATGCTGGGTAAGATGACGTGTCAAACGGTGTGACTGAAAAATAAAAACTGGATGAAAGCAATAAAAAAAAAACAAGTAGAATATTTCAAGTAGAGATAAAATAAAATGAAAAAGAGTACATTAATTTTAGTTTAATACACAAAGTAGTTGGAAATGCTACGGAACATTCTTAATTATTATTATTCTTTTTTTTTTTAAACAAAACTGACATACACTGAAAATGGCCAAATTGAAGGCCATAGAAACTAATAAAAATGTAAACTATAATCAAAGTTTTTTTTTTTTAATAAGTCTCTTCTGTTCACCAAGCCTGCATTTGATTTTGTGAAATATTTGTACTATTTAAAATAACTGCTTTCTTTTTTTAATATATTTTACATTTTAATTTATTCCTGTGATCAAAGCTACATTTGCATTTACATTACAGCATCATTACTCCAGTCTTCAGTGTCACATGATCCTTCAGAAATTATTCTAATATGCTGATTAAGAAACTTTTTAAAAAATAAATATTATCAATATTTAAAACAGTGTCAGGATTCTTTGATGAATAGAAAGATCCAAAGATCAGCATTTCTCTTAAATAAAAAGCTTTTGTAACATTATACACTATAAAAGCTTGACGTTAGTATAATTTTGTATTATTTTTGGGGAGTGTGATTATAGAAATTAATACTTTCATTCAGCAAGGATGCTTTAAATTGATCAAAAGTGATGATACATTTATAATATTACAAAAGATTTCTATTTCAGATAAATGCTGTGAGCTTTTTATTCATCAGAGAAACTTGAAAACTTTTTTGACCAGCAGATCAGAATATTAGAATGATTTCTGAAGGATCGTGTGACTGGAGTAATGATGCTAAAATTCAGCTTTAAAATCACAGGAATAAATTACATTTTAAAATATTTTCTATAGTAAATTATTACTATTACTGTTCTTTTAAATAGTACAAATATTTCAGAATTTTACTGTTTTTGCTGTACTTTGGGTCAAATAAATGCAGGCTTGGTGAGCAGAAGAGACTTCTTTGCAAACATTAAAAATCCTACTGTCCAAAAACCTTGAAAAGTTTGTCTGTTTTATTTCAGTCTTGTTTTGTTTTTAAAGAAATATCTACGTCATTAAGAAGGATCTGTAGCATTTCCAACTAGTTTGTGTATTAAACTAAAATCTTGAAACATTAAAAATCTTACTGCCCAAAAACTGGAACTGGTACTGTATTTTAAATCTAAAATTGTTAATAAAACTAACTTGTAATGCTGAACTTCAAATGAAGCAAAAAGTGAACGTAAAACAAACGCTGACTTAGTTTATACAAAATACACATTTTCCCTATGCATGCACAATGGTATTTAAAAGTCTGAGACTTCATTAAAAACCTGAGTGTGTTTGCAACCAACCCTGTATACAATGAGACATACAAATTTTATTACAACTATATATTTTAGATTTATTTCCTCCTATAATCATATGTAAATAAATGACTCTACAAACAGAAGCTCTAACATCTTATCATGCTTGAGACCAAACCAAATAAAACATTCTTAAATTCTAGTTTTTCAATTCAATATTTTATTCAACGGGTTACGCTGATGTATTAAATAAAAATGCAAGCCAGTCTCAGACTTTTGGACCACACTGTACAGTACACATACAGTTTACAAACACCTTGCAGAATCTGCAAAATGTTAATTATTTTAGCAAAATAAGAAGGATCATACAAAATGCATGTTATTTTTTATTTAGTACTGGCCTGAATAAGATACCTGACATTAAAAGACATAATTCAAAAGTTTATACACTTGATTCTTAATACTGTTGTTACCTGAATGATCCACAGTCTGCTGTATCTTTTGTTTAGTGATAGTTGTTCATGAGTCCCTTGTTTGTCCTGAACAGTTAAACTGCTTGCTGTTCTTCAGAAAAATCCTTCAGGTCCCACAAATTCTTTAGTTTTTTAGCCTTTTTGTGTATTTGATCCCTTTCCAACAATGACTGTATGGTTTTGAGATCCATCTTTTCACACTGAGGACAACTGAGGGACTCATATGCAACTATTACAGAAAGTTCAAATGCGCACTGATGCTTCAGAAGCAAAAAACATACATTAAGAACCGGGGGTGTAAACTTTTGAACAGAATGAAGATGTGTACATTTTTCTTATTTTGCCTAAATATCTTTTTTTCCCCCATTTAGTACTGCCCTTTTGAAGCTGCACCAGAAGCAGATACTTACATGTTTCACAAAAGACAAAAGTTAAATTTACCCTGATCTTCAAGTTTCATGCATAGTTTTTCCTTCTGGAGCATCAGTGAGTGTTTGAACCTTCTGTAATAGTTGCATATGAGTCCCTCAGTTGTCCTCAGTGTGAAAAGATGGATTTTTGGAAAAAGTTCAAATACACAAAAATGCTGAAAAACCAAAGCATTTGTGGGACCTGAAGGATTTTTCTGAAGAACAGCAGACAGTTTAACTGTTCAGGACAAACAAGGGACTCATGAACAACTTTCACTAAACCAAAAAAACAGCTGTGGATCATTCAGGTAACAACACAGTATTAAGAATCAAGCGTATGTAAACTTTTGAATGCCGTCATTTTCTCTTGTGGACTATATGTAAATGTCTCTTATGTGATCTTATATCTTATTCAGATCAGTACTAAATAAAAAATAGCATGCATTTTGTATGATCCCTCTTATTCTGCTAAAATAATTAATATTGTGCAGATTCTTCAAGGTGTATGAAAACATTTGATTCATCTGTATTTTATCCTTTATGTTGAAATCAAATACCTACATTATTTCTCAACTACCCAAACTCACCTCAAGCATCTCTGATCTGCTCTATGTATATTGCATAACGCTCTTGAAACGTGATGCTGTATCCAGTCTGAACAGTAATGAGATACGGGCTCACTGATACAAGAGGGCCTGCTGCAAACCTCCCAGACCTGTCCGACACATTCATGCGTTAAAACTTGATTTATATCACAGAAAAACATAAAAACACAACAACTTAAACCATAATGTGTATTGTACGATCTCTCAACAATCACGTGATCAAGCAAACCGTGCTACATTTTCAGCATGCCGACGTCATAGAGCACAGTAAACGAAATCACCAGAAAAAAAGCTAGTTTATTACAAAATATTTCTATTAGAACATACTGGCTTCATTCCAAGCATCTCAGTTGATGTTGAAGCTGGAAGACCATGGCCAAAGAGACACAATCCGGGGGGATTTTTAGGGCTAATAGTTAACACTGGGCATTAATACTGAATAAAAATAATGGCGATATGAAAATTAAACCAATAAATCAGTGAGTTCTCACATGCAAATTCATGTGAATGAGCAAAAAAGACCTTTAGCCCAGAAACTGGCTTTTGAGTTGTTTGGAGAATGTCTTTAGGCTGGAATGAGGCCTAATAAATGGTAAAATGGTAACAATTGGTTTCAAGACAAATCCAGTTTGGACAATATTATAAATACAGTCAGCCAGGCCATCCTTTACTGACCATTTCCATCCATTATAATGGTTGAAGTAACTGTATTCACACTGGTTATCTGGGTTTTGTAACTATGGATGGCAGAGCATTTCCTAAAATATTTAAAATACATGTATTAACACCATCCACCCCTACTACAATTTTAAACATAATCAGAAATCATTCATTCCTACAATCAATATAGGCAAACAGAAAATAAAGATTTTGCAAGCCTTGGCCCAGTTCAGCTATTCTCCAAATCAATGGGTTTTGCCTCGGCTGTTTAAAAAAACAAAACAAAACATACACATACAGTATTCATCAGTCATGGTCCGCACATATCATATCATTGAGGAATTTGAACTGGAAGTGAACGGGGACTGTTGTTTATTTCACTTTAATTCGGCCAATTTAGATGATGCACTTAAATGGGTTAAAATATATGAATTCTCAGCCAATCTGTAGCATTTAAATGAATTTAAAGGAAAAGTACACCCAACATGTTTTTTTTGTTTTTTTTTTCAATTTGCTCACCTTTCATTCAAGATGTAGACGAGTTTGTTTTCTCATTAGATTGGGAAAAATGTAGCATTAAAATCACTTGCTCACCAATGAACCATATGCAGTGAATGGGTGCCGTCAGAATGGGTCCAAACAGCGATAAAAACATCACAATAAACCACAAATAATGTAAGCAATCCACAAGATAATACTTGTAAACAAAACCATCATTAATATGTTTTTAACTTCCAGCTAAAATATAAGTACTCTATCCATAATATTGCTTTCTCCAGTGAAAAAAAATTGTTTTGCCTGAATCTGGAGAGAAATATGCACTGATCAAGCACTGTTTACAAGCAAAAACAGTCCAAAACTCTTTGAAACAAGTACGTGGGTGGATTTGATGCGAGAGGACAACAGTAGATGGTCTTTTTCCACTGGAGCAAGCAATATTATGAATTATAGACTCATTTTGGTCAGAAGCAATTGTTTCTCACAAACACAAAGCTTTCTGCTTCGGAAGACATTAAACGATGGACTGGAGTGGTGTGGATTGCTTGTGGATTATTGTGATGTTTTTAACAGCTGTTTGGACTTTCGTTCTGACGGCACCCGTTTACTGCAGAGGATCTGTTGGTGAGCAAGTGATGCTAAATTTCACCAAATCAACATCTGAGATGGCCAGAGTCAGTTTTCAGATAATGAACTATTCCTTTAACTTCTATTTAACCTAGAACTTCTTAAACATTTTAAGAGGGTGCATGATGGACTAAATTTACAGTTGAGGTCAAAAGTTTACACCCCCCTTTCAGAATCTGCAAAATAAGAGGGATCATACAAAATGCATTTCACATAACAGAAGTTTACATACAGTCCACAAGAGAAAATGTATAAAAATGACCCTGTTCAAAAGTTTTTTGTGTTTTTTTTTTGTTCAGAGATAGTAATTAAGTCCCTTGTTTGTCCTGAAAAGTTAAACTGCCCGCTGTTCTTTAGAAAAATCCTTCAGGTCCGGCGAGTTCTTTGGTTTTTCCACATTTTGTGTATTTGAACCCTTTCCAACCCTAGCTGTATGATTTTGAGATCCATCTTTTCACACTGAGGGACTCGTATGCAATTATTCCAGAAGGTTCAAATGCTCCGGAAGGAAAAACCATGCATTAAGAGCTGGGGGGTGAAAATTTTGGAATTTAAAGACCAAGGTAAATTTATCTTATTTTGTCTTCTGGGAAACATGTAAGTAGCTTCTGTGGCCTCTGAAAAAATCTCCATTCTGTTCAAAAGTTTTCACCCCCGGCTTTTGATGCATAGTTTTTCCATCGGAAGAATCAGTGAGCATTTAAACCTTCTGTAATAGTTGCATATGAGTCCCTCAGTTGTCCTCAGGGTGAAAAGATGGATCTCAATCATAAAGTCATTGTTGGAAAGGGTTCAAATACACAAAAATGCTGAAAAACCAAAGAATTGGTGGGACCTGAAGAATTTTTCTAAAGAACAACGAGAAGTTAAATTGTTCAGGACAAACAAGGTGCTCATGAACAACTAAACAAAAAACAACACAGTATTAAGAATGGTGTCATTTTTATAAATTCAACTATTATTTTCTTTTGTGGACTATATGTAAAATAGTCCACAAAAGAATAGTCACATAAAAAAATATGTTTTATGTGAAATATCTTATTCAGGTCAGTACTAAATAAACAACAACATGCATTTGAATGACTAAAATAATTAACATTTTGCAGATTCTGAAAGGGGGATGTAAACTTTTAACCTCAACTGTAAGTGCATTTTCTGAACTGGCTGAGGTAAAACTGAATAACCGACCCCAGCATTGAGATGTGAGATTCACATGGAATACTTTCATGATCCGTATTGATTCCCCAAGCTGTTAAATACATTACAAACTCTGTACAATTCAAAACGTAACCTTTTAAATCATTCCTTGATATTGTTCCTCCCAAAACATGATGAGAAATGTCTCTTGGGGTCGACCAACAGTAATATCATGAACTTTTCGTAATTTAAAGCAAAGCGTATGTGCAATACTTTAGTCCAGCTGAAAAACCAAAACCAAAACATTTGCTTAATTGTGGTGTTTGTGACTGTAACTAGTAGAGCTTCACGCCCTTGTTAAGCCACAGTGACTCAGTAAGGCCAAGACAGAGCGCAGGAAACGAGGGAGTGTGTGTTTATCTGCTTGTATTGTGAGAGAACGTGAGTGTTTGCCTCATTTGTGTCGGCTAAAGGCTCTGTACAGAGCGAAGCCTAGCATGGCGGCTATTGTGGCGCCCAGAGTCACACGCAGCCAGAAAGATGTACTGCTCATGTCTGATCCGTTCAGGTGCCTGCAGACAGGAAGTGACATAGACAGAGAGAGATTTAAATACACTCAGTATTTCTGGTGACCTTGGTGACACACATCCAGACATGCAGGCTAATTTTAGTCTGACATCTGACAACGTTTGTAACCCATTTTATTCCCATATACAGAAATATTTACACACATGATACATGCACATGGTATTCAATAAAAAAAACTGATTGGATTGTAAAAAGTGAAGAATATTTCAAATAATTTTTTGGGGGGGGGGTTCTTTAAAGTGGTTTAATTTAAATGAATAATTTATAATAAATGTCTACAAATATTTAAAATGTCTGTAATTTCATTATTAAATATAAAATTAAAAATTACACTAAAATTAAATATTTTTGTCTTTTGAAGTGGTTTATTTCAAACTTCGCAGCTTAAATTTAATGGCTGAAAATATCAAATTAAAATTTCTTAATTTTATAAAACATAAAAAAAACACTGAAAGGCAGTTTCAACATCAGGGTAAGTTTAATTTAGATTTAGCTTAAATTATTTAAGTGCCTAAAAATATTATAAATATCTTTAATGTTATTTTTAATTAAATAAAGTTAAATATTTTTGTCCTTTAAAGTGCTTTATTTCAAGCAGCTTAAATGTAATGGCTTAAATATAAATTTAATTGAACATTTCTTAATCGTTTCAAATATAAATAAAACATTCAAAGGCAGTTTCAATGTCGGGTGAGCCACTGTTTTTTATTTTCATAAAAGATTCCAAAGAAATATATTTTTTGTTCTTTAACTAAATGCCTAAAAATATTTTAAGTCTCTTTATTTAATTTAATTATTAAATATAATATTTTTGTCCTTTGAAGTGGTTTAATTGTAAGGCAGTTTCAACATCAAGATGAGCCATTGTTTTTATTTTCATTTCATTTCATTTTATTTTAAATATTCCAAATAAATTATTTATTTATTTATATATATTTTAAAGTGGTTTAATTTAAATTCAGCTTAAATGTCTTTCATTTCGTTATTAAATATAAAATTAAAAATTACACTAGCATTCAATATTTTTGTCCTCTGAAGTGAATTTTGCAGCTTAATTGTAATGGCTGAAAATATAAAACTAATTTTAAATTTCTTAATTGAAATTTAGCTTGAATTAAATGCCTAAAAATATAAATAAATAAATAACACACACACACATATATGGCTGAAAACCTAAAATTAATTTTAAATTTCTTAATTTTATTACATTTTCAACATCGGGTGAGTCATTGTTTTTCATTTTTATGAAAGATTACAAAGATTTTTTTTTGCTCTTTATAGTGGTTTAATTTAATTTAGCTTTAATTAAATTCCTGAAATATTTTAAATGTCTTAATTTAATTATTAAAAAATACAATTTGAAATCACATTAAAATAAAATATATTCGTTCTTTGAATTAGTTTAACTCAAACTTAGTAGCTTAAATTTAATGGCTGAAAATACTAAATGTATTTTAAATGTCTAGAAACTGTATTTAAAATAAAAACTGTATAAAAAAAAATATTTTAAATTTCTTAATTTTATTAAATATAAACAAAATATTAAAAAGCACTTTCAACATCGGGTGAGCCACTGCTTTTTATTTTCATGAAATATTCCAAATAATGTATTTATTTTTTGTTCTTAAATTCAGCATAAATGTAACAGCTGAAATGATAAAATTAACTGTAAATTTCTTCATTTTTATTAAATATAAATAAAACATTCAATTTGTTATTCTTTGAAGTGATTTAATTTACACTTAGCTTAAATTAAAATTTCAAAATTTCTCAAATTATTAAATATAAATTAAACAGTGGTGGTCTTTGAAACAGTTGTGTTTGCAGCTTAAATTAAACGGTTAAAACAATTCATTTAATTAGGTAAAGGGTTAATTAAAAAATATAAATATATATACACACACAAAAAAAATAAATACAATAAAATAAAATTCAAAGAAAAAAAATAAATATAAAAAAAATCTATAAATATAAATAAAAAAAATATGTACTTACGGGTACATAGCAGCCCAGGTGAGCTTGCTGTAAATGTGTGTGTGAGTGTGTGTGAGTAGCGCTGAGAAATGTAGAGGTGAAGGCAGCCGATGTTTGTAACAAAACTCAGACGGGCTCATCCCATGATGCTGTTTGACTTCTATCAGATCAGCTTTGGAGCCCACAACCACACAAGGGATCCCACTGTCCATGTAGTGCTGCTACAGAGCAACAACACACAAATACACTTCATTTGAAAGTCATTGAAACACTTGCCAACTACTGAAGTTGCTACATTGGTTCGACTAAAAAAAAAGACTTCATTCAATATTATAAATCTTTTGTAATGTTAGAAATGTCTTTACCGACACTTTTGATCAATTTAATGCATCCTTGATGAATAAAAGTATCAATCTTTCAAAAAACCCTCAACTTTTAAACAGCAGTGCATACATTTATATAAATATTTTGAGAGATCATAAATTTACTTCCTTGAGTTATATTAATATAGCGTAACTAAAAGTGTGTTAGTCAAACAGGCTTCAGGAGAAATAAATAACTCATCATATTTTATTCACTGACAGATATCAGGTTGTGCGAGGTCATTATGGGTTATTAAATCATTTGGCTGCTGCAATTTTAATGTGGTTAATGAATACGAGTGAGGCGTGTGTCAGAGTTTGTCACACATTACTCCACAACTAAATCATCTGGTGCATGTGAGGTCGTTTCGTACCTTATAAATACTAGCGCAGTAGTTGAAGGAGTCCGGGTCGCTGACATCATACATGAGACATGCCACATCACACGCGGCGTCTGCTGCTTTTAGAAACTCTGTTTCCACATCCACCTCCTCCAGCTGCGACAAATAACACACGTCAAGCGGGAGCTAATAAACTAGGGATTGTGTAAAGCCTGAGACGGCACTTACGATGAGGTACTTGTCCTGATTGGCTATTGAGATGGTGTTGATGGCGTATATTGTGGGGGGGCCAGGGTTACGCTCGGTTCTCTAAAAATCAATAAAAAAAAAACATACCTTCATCAGGAGCTCTGTAAATATTTGGTAGATCTAGTTAGAGACTATTGGACAATATAAATTGGTTAGATAAAAAAAGTGAAAAACATGCATTAAAACCTCTTTCTAGAAGTAAAACCGCCTTAAGAAACAAGCACCATTTTGTAACCATATTAATATTAATGCTCTTGTTTTACTGTAAAATCCTTGGTCATTGTGTGCATTTTCACTGTTAAATGTAAACGTAAAATGAAAAGAAATAATTAGCTTGATTTAAAAGGAGAAATCAATAATAAAGCAACCTTTTACATTTTTGTTATTTATTGCACTTATAAAAATGTTATTGGTATGTAGAATATATTTAAAAAAAAAAATAAAAGAAAAAATATTAAACATTAAATATGTTCTGATTTGACTGCAGGTTTTTTATTACATGCATACAAATCTCATTGGTATATAAAAACATTTAAAAATATATAAAAATACATTAAATATCAAATATCTTTTGACTGGCTTTGATTAGACTGCAGTTTTTAATCTGTTATTTATAAAAATCTAACTGGTATATAAAATAAATATAAAAATAAATAAATAAATAAAAAACATTAAACATTAAATATGTTCTGAATGGCTCTGATTTGACTGCATTCCTCTGATTTTTAACTGTGCTTATAAAAATCTAACTGGTACATAAATATATGTGTGTGTGTGTGTGTGTGTGTGTGTGTGTGTGTGTGTGTGTGTGTGTGTATATGTGTATATATATATAAAATATAAAAATATATTAAACATTATATATGTCCTGACTGGTTCTGATTTGACCGCAGTATAGTTTTATTTATTTATTTTTGTGTCCTCACTGGTACATATATTAAAAATAAATAAATAAATGTATATATTTTTATCACTTTACATATAAACATACAATAATATATATAATATATTGAACATTAAATATGTTGTGATTGGTTCTGATTTGACTGCAGTTTTCATTTTTTTTACTTATTTTTTGTGTTCATAAAAATCATATTGGCACATAAAATGTTTTATATATATATATATATATATATATAAATATTAAACATTAAATATGTTGTGATTGACTCTTTGACAGCAGTTTTTTTTGTTTATAGAAATCTCATTGGTATATAAAATATACTATATATATTATATAAATATATTAAACATTAAATATGTTCTGATTGGCTCTGATGTGACTGCATTATTTATTTATTTTTACTTATTTTTGTGTTCACATAAATGTCTTTGGCACATAAAAATAAATAAAAATAAAAAATTGATTGGCTTCATGCAGTATTTTGTAAAGTAAACTTCAAATGATTCTCTCACCTCAGTGTTTCGCTCCAGAAAAGCTCGAAGGAAGTCTGTCTTTCCCGTTCCACGGGGGCCAATCACTTTGCAGAGGAACACAGTGCGCTGGGTCTGTCGCTTTTCCAGATCTAATGTCTTTTCTCTTGTTACTAATATACACACACACACAAAAAGACATGAATACTCTTCAGTATCTGTCTGATCAAACATATGTGGTAGGCTTGGGCGGTAATACGGTAATATGGTATACCGCGGGATCTAAAAATAGCAACGGTATCAGTTTCAATACCGTTATACCGTCATAAAAAAATGCCTAAAAATGCGTATGCGTGATTGTCATCACGTGACAGCGTGGAGGAGAAAGAGAGAGAAGGGGAGAGATGGCGAGTCGCGCACCAAGTGACCTGGTCTCGAAAAAGAACACAACTTCTGCAGTTTGGCAGTATTTCGGGTTTCGACCGAACGAGAAGGGAGAGGCGGTAAATACGAACGAGTAGGGCTGTGACGGTCGCACTGACAACCGCGCCACCGCGGTCGTAGGTTGCCACCGGCGGTAATGTACTTGACGTCACACAATCTATAACAAGCATAAAATACAGTGATTCTGCAGCATTCATTATGCCGTGGCAGCGTTTAGTGTCCCCCCGTCGGCAGCAGGAAGAGATCTGCGTTCAAACACACGCAATAGACCAAAGCTGGCAAAGTTCCGGAAAAAAACTATTAGGCTACTATCAATGTGTCGGAGGGAAATAAGGAGATACTTAAATGAATTGTTCATAAACTATTGTAAACTAGTGAGCCAGTGTGGCAAAGATTAAGTTGACGATCCTGACTCGCCATCTGCTCACTGGAGCGGCTCTACGGTTTTTATAAAATATCAATAAAATAAAAAAAAATGTTGTCGATTTAATTTTTTTACGTTTTTTTTTTTTTCTCTCGATATATTTATCCTGATTGGAAGATAAGTATTGATGAGTATTGTTTGTTTTCTTTATTTTTACAAAAGCACTTTTTTTTTTATATTGTGAGTGCATGCAAATAAAATTAGACCCTTTACAGTTCCGGATGATATACTATAGATGCTTACCTTTATGAGCAAGATTATGGCATATGCCTATTTTCATTTTTTTTGCAAGTGATCGCGCTGGCGCCTCATGTAGGCTAATGCAAAGCGCATTTAGCTTCCACTCTCCAACAAACGACTGTATACACATAATAGCACGCATTTATGTAAGTTTAACATTTAAAATAACATTTAAATTTTCTTTAAGATTTTAGCTATTTTAGGCAAGTCGAGATTATTTTAGAATGCAAATTGCATCAAAAATAATCATCTCACCGCCTGTTGCTGGCCGCTGGTTCATTAATGTAAATTAAATTAACAAAAGCTTTAATTTAACAAACAAAAAATATTCCAAACATATTTCTAAATTAACTTTATGAAGAACCGAAACGAAAAATAACCCTGTTCCTATTAAAAACAAAACTGAGCAATTGTAATTGATGCAACAGTGTAATGAGGAAGAGACACGGACTCCAGTCGTTCTCGGTCGGTAATTTTGATGAGCCGTCGAACAAGGGCTGGGTGAAGTTGTTACGAATTTATGACACGAATGTTTGTTTAATATTTACCATTCTTATTTTGGCTACTTTCTATATAATTTATATTAGGCCCTATCATTATTTTACTGTTTTGTAGGCTGTTTGTTCACTGACTGCAATAATACACGCACCTTTGTTACTTTTTGAGCCTCATTTTGTATGTTTCAAAACTGTGTGTGTGTGTGTATATATAAATATATATATATATATATATATATATATATATATATATATATATATATATATATATATATATATATATATATATATATATATATATATAAACAACACCGCACTACCGACGGTAGTTGGTCCATAACCACAGCGGTGGTAAAATCTGCCACCGTCACAACCCTACACGTCTCTGCGCGAAAACTGTTCTGGATGTTTATGTTAATTTAATTCTGTTTGACTGTTGTATTTGCACTTTTTTATAAACTGCTATTTGTTGCTAATAAAAGTTGTTAATATTGTTGAGCATGTTATTTTGTTATTGTTTCAGTATTAGTGTTTGGTATTCAGTTTCTGAACGGTTTAGGCACAAGCCAACAGTTTGGTGACGCTGTCTGAGCCTTAGGTCATTTTTTTTTTTTTTTTTTTCCACGGTAATACCGTATACCGAGGTAAAATATGGAGGAGGTTTGACGGTATCAAAATTTGGATACCGCCCAAGCCTAATATGTGGAGTTCAAAGCAGGACTCTGTGGATCTCATTACCTGTGATGGCGGAGGTCTGGGACTCTCGCTCCATTAGAATAGGATACCCGAGGTAACCGAGATGCTCCAAACACCGGTGGACATCCAGATAAGCAGATAACCTGTGATTTATCCAATAACACATCAAATTTAAAAACATAAACATTAAATTTAAACTATGCAGAAATAAATGACTCTTATAAACTGGTTCTTTTAAGTGAATCGTAAACATACAGCGTGACATGTGTAGCATGACTGACAAACAAGTGACTCAAGAACTGATTCTTTTTAGTGAATCATATACTGATTATTTTTAGTTGAATCATAATTACACAGCACAATATGTGTAGAATGATACACAAACAAACAATGCTTATGAACTGTTTTTTTGTGAATCATAAACACATGGCACAACCAGTGATGTCTGATTCACAAACAAATGACTCTTATGAACCAGTACTTGTTAGTGAATCATAAATATACAGTGCAACCTGTGTTGTCTGATTCACAAACAAATGAATCTTATGAATTGGTTCTTTTAAGTGAATCATAATCATACAACACAACCTGTGTAGTCTGATTTACGAACAAACAACTCTTATGAACCTTTTTTACTGAATCATAACCATACGGCACAACCAGTGCGGTCTGATTCATGAAAAAATGACTCTAATGAACCAGTACTTTTTAGTGAATCAAATATATAATGCAACCACTGTAGCCTGAATCACAAACAAACGATTCTTATGAACCAGTACTTTTCAGTGAATCATAAACATATAATGCAACCACTGTAGCCTGAATCACAAGCAAACGATTCTTTTGAACCAGTACTTTTTTAGTGAACCATAAACATATAATGCAACCACTGTAGCGTGAATCACAAACAATCTATTCTTTTGAACCAGTACTTTTTTAGTGAATCATAAACATACAGCACAAACAGTGTAGTCTGATTCACGAAAAAAAAAATGAATTATGAACCAGTACTTTTTTAGTGAATCATAAACATATAATGCAACCACTGTAGCCTGAATCACAAACAAACGATTCTTTTAAACCAGTACTTTTTTTAGTGAATCATAAACATACAGCACGAACAGTGTAGTCTGATTCACGAAAATATGACTTATGAACCAGTAATTTCAGTGAATCATAACCATACGGCACAACCAGTGCGGTCTGATTCATGAAAAAATTACTCTAATGAACCAGTACTTTTTAGTGAATCATAAATATATAATGCAACCACTGTAGCCTGAATCACAACCAAACGATTCTTATGAACCAGTACTTTTTTAGTGAATCATAAACATATAATGCAACCACTGTAGCCTGAATCACAAACAATTCTTATGAAGCAGCAATTTTTTAGTGAATCATAAACATACAGCACAAACAGTGTAGTCTGATTCACGAAAAAAATTAATTATGAACCAGTACTTTTTTAGTGAATCATAAACATATAATGCAACCACTGTAGCCTGAATCACAAACAAACGACTCTTATGAACCACTACTTTTTTAGTGAATCATAAACATACAGCACAAACAGTGTAGTCTGATTCACAAAAAAATTACTATTATGAACCAGTACTCGTCAGTGAATCAAAAACAAACAACACAAGCAGTGCGGTCTGATTCTTGAAAGAAATGACTCTAATGAACCAGTACTTTTTAGTGAATCATAAATATATAATGCAACCACTGTAGCCTGAATCACAAACAAAAGACTCTTATGAACGGATTCTTTTAAGAAACTCACAAACATACAGTGCAACCAGTGCAGTCTGATTCACAAATGACTCTTTTGATCTGGTGCTTATGAGTCAGTCTGATGATTCACTGAATTAATTCACCAGAGCAGTACTACTAGTGATGGAATATTTTAAACAAATCAAATCAGAATCGAATCAGAAGTGGAAATAAGTATTAATACCTACCAGAAAATAATCATGAAGAACTAAATATGATTGTTTCTGACACAATAAAGTGACTCCCAGAGAGAAAAAGGATGTGTGCTGCACAGTTCAAACTTTGACTCACATCCACTGGCAGAAGTATCCGTGCTGTGAGATGTAGTTGTCGTCTGACAGGGGGACGTTACTGTACACCTCTGGGCCCCAGGGCATGTAGGGTAAAACACTAAACAGATTCTTCAGCTCTGCGGGAGAGAGAGCTGAATCCTTATCCTACAGGAGGAGAGACACAATCATCAGCCCGACGAATCTCTAATCACGCAAAGTTCATTAGAGGATCAGATGTGAGAGCTCACCTCGTCATACTTATCAAACAGCTTCTGGAGGAACTGATGACCTACATGATTCAGCTCCGTCGTGCATCCCACCGATACTCGTAATCTGCAAACATGCATAAGTCAGTTAAATACTGATTTTTGCTCATACACTTACAGGATTTCACATGCACAGATGCGTACGGTGGGTAGAGGTAGTCATCGGTCAACTCAAGTGTGTCATCATAGCCGAATTTACGCAGGATGGTCCAGGTGGTTTCATGACGCCCTCTTTGGATAAAGAGAGTGTTTAAGAACAGGAAACCTACAAAACACACATACACATGTGGAGAAGTGAGTGATCATCACAAATTATGACGTAGGAATATGAATATATGTGTAAAGCTTGTTACCATTGAGTGTGAGTCCGTTGTCCTGGACTCCATCACTGGTGTTCTTCCACACGACTGTTTTCACGTCTTCTAGAGCCTGAGGAGCCAGCGGATTCCCGAAACACAATTTCTACAAACACACAAATTCCCAAAAATATCAATAGTACATTTACGCATATTATTTCAATAAATGTGTTTCGTTTAATATTTACGAATTACAAGTAATTCACAATGCTACATAGGACAATCGGTTTTGAAAATGAATAAAATGAACTACAATGTATTATTTTTTTAATTATGGGAAATATATAGATGTCCAATCTCAAATATATATAACAAACCTAAACCTAATTAAAAATGTGTTGTAATGTGTTTTTAATTTTCATTAATAGAAAAAAAATATTACACTTAATTAACTAGTTTATTTCTTTCATTTAAAAAAAAGGGGGGGGGGGGGAATTACAAATGTTACAAGCAACAAAAAAAAAAGAAAAGAAAGAAAATGTAAATTACTCATATATATGTATTTATTCCAAATTACTAAAAGTGTTATTAAATATAACATTTTTATTAATAGACAAACCTGGAAAAATATTACTATTAATCAAATAATAATAAAAAAGACAAATGCTACCTTGGCAAATTAACTGAAATAAGTTAAGACTGAAGCAGTAAAAAAAAAAAACCTAAAGCTAAAGCTAAATAGAAATATTAAAGAAAAAACTATACAAAATTAAATAAATTAGTAATATATATCAAACTAAAATGTATATCAAACTATAATTGTTATTGTCAACTAAAACAATTTTAAAAAGTCATTTTAATAGAAATAAAATTAAGTTAAATTAATTAATTCATTAATTGAAACAAAACAAAAATAGAAAATTACAGATGTTACCATGGCAAATTAACTGAAATATGTTTAGACTGAAGCAGTAAAAGAAGAAAAGAAAAACCTAAATAGAAATATCACAAAAAAACAAAACAAAAAGAGTGAATTATTTATCAATATATGTGTGTATGTGTGTGTATATTATATATAAATAAAATTATTTATGATTTATTTAACCTATTTAACAATTTTTAATAAAGGCCTCAAATCAACTGCACATAATTAATCTAAAGTAAAATATAAAATATTACTTAGAACCATCATTTTTAATAATCGTTCTCCTTACTTTTAATAACTGTGTGTAGTTTTTAAACATCTTTCTGGCTGAGACATAGACAAGGAAAATATCTGCACATGTTTGCTACAATTTCTGTTGTATCCATTTCAGTTCAAAATCAACCACATTAAGGAAGTTAATTAAATGAGTTTAAAAAATATATAATTTTTTGTTTGCTCACCTGAAAGCAGTTGAGTTCGGCGTCACTGAGTATGTGATCATTATCCTGATCAGAGATGCTGAAGATCCGACTCAAAGCTCGAACACACTGTGGCTTCAGCTACACAAAACACACAAACATTCATAAATCTTATATGAACTCATAAGATGAAGCCAGGCAGAGATGTAGCAGTGTGTACCTGTTTGTCTTCAGGGTCGTATAGAGGAGCAGTCGGGTGTAGAACGGCCTTCTGGGCGTAATAAAAGAGCTCCGAAATGTTCTTCAGATTCTTAGCTGAGCACTACACACACAAATACATCATCATATAACCAGATATATTACATCATATATTCATAAACAGTATTTTTGGCCACCAAAAGAAAGAACCATTATATTTTCAATATTCAATATGTCATCAGAAACAAAAAAACTCTCCAGTTTGTGAATTAAACTTGAATAAAATGAGTCGTTCAGAAATGTTTTAACAAACAACATTCAAAAGAACAAGCCAGTACAAAGAGCTCAGCCAATCACAGCAAAGGTCACTTATATATATAGAATTCTTAAAGGTACAGTGACAAATTTTTTGTTAACTACAGGAAAAACTAAACTTAACAAAAATGTGATACATATGTGTGATTTATTTGAGTTTGTGTGGTCAGTGGTTCGAACCTCTACGCAGGTCTCAATCTCTGAAAACTGGTTCATGATTGGCAGGATGGTTTCCATTGAGCTGCCGGATCGTAGGTCGGACTTGTTGCCCACGAGGATGATGGGAATCCTACGGCAACAATAAAAAGAAATACATACATCTTTCATGGAAAACATAGATGCACTTATGGAAGAACAGGATACAAAAACATACTTGCTTCCTTTTTCAGCACCACCGTTCACCAGCGGAATCCATTTAGTCCTGATCTGAGAGAAAATTCAAGGATAAAATAAGTTCAGGGAAAATATAAGACAAAATATAATGACGATGTTAAACTGATACCTTGTCAATGGTTTCCTCTTGTGTGACGTCATAAACCACACATACAACATTGGCCTACAAATGAGAAAACAATCATAGAAAATTCATATAATAATAATCATATACATTTAGATATACACATTTACACACACGTGTATATAAGATTTTTTATGTTTTTTAAAGGAGTCTCTTTTGCTCACCAAACCTGCATTTAGTTGATCCAAAGTACAGCAAAGTACAGTAACATTTTGAAATATTTTTATAAACATTTAATATTATATATTAGATAAACATTTTCTATTTAAATACATTTTCAAATGTGATTTATTCCTGTGATTTTAAAGCTGAATTTTTAGCATCATTACTCCAGTCACATGATCCTTCAGAAATTATTCTAATATTGTGATTTGCTGCTCAAAAAACATTTATTATTATTATTATTATGTTGAAAACATCAGAGTAAAATTAGTTTGTTTCTTTGATGAATAGAAAGTTCGGAAGAACAACATTTATCTGAAACCTTTTGAAACATTATAAATGTCTTTATCATCACTTTTGATCAATTTAAAGCATCCTTGCTAAATAAAAGTATTAGTTTCCTTCAAAGAATCCTGAAAAAAAAACACTCAACTGTTTTAAATACTCATAATGATAATAATAATATTAATAATAAATGTTTCTTCAACAGCAAATCAACAAGGATCATGCAACACTGAAGACTGGAGTAAGGAGTAACGATGCTGAAAATTTGGCTTTGATCACAGGAATAAATTACATTTTAAAACATATTCAAACAGAAAACAGTTATTTTAAATAGTAAAAATATTTCAGAAATTTACTATTTATGCTGCACTTTGAATCAAATAAATGCAGGCTTGATGAGCAGAAGAGACTTCTTTAAAAAAAACAAAAAAAAAAATTATGTGTATATGCATTTATTTAATCAAAAATACAGTAAAAATAGTAATAATTTATGTTTATACTTATTTAATACTGAAATATTACTGATTTGGTGCTTCCAAAATATTTCCTAACTATTATTACTATGAATGTTGAAAATAGGGCTGTTCGATTAATTGAAGTGAAATCGAAATCGCGATTAATCGAAATTTGACTGCTTTCATTAATTCAACGTGACTAATAAACCAACGACTACAACGATATATGGTTTATCTGACTACTTCTTATTATAATTTTCCTAATAATACAGTATATAATAATGCAATGCCTTTATCACTGCATAGAATACTGTTCGTGCGTTATTCTGTGTAAAAAAGCTGTACTATCTCACAGAAAAAATTAATTCAAACACTCGACTGATATAAATATTATACTATGAAGTGAGTTTGGAGTAAATACGTTATTAAATGTGATAGTTTCACATGCTTTCAGGTGTAGCAGCATGTCTACACAGAGCGTAGTTCACTGAGAAGCTACGCAAACAGCGGTCATTATCGCAAACGATTTCTTTCGATTTCATAATCGATCGATTAAATCGTTTGCGATAATGAACACGATTAAGCGTATCTTTTCTATGAAGTACGGCTCTGTGTAGTACATGCCGCTCCACCTGAACACAGGTGTTGGAGATTTACTGCTGATTACACAACCGGCTTCACTGACAAAATGCGCATGACAATCGCCTTCGATTAATTGCACAGCCCTAGTTGAAAACTACTTTTTTTGCATATTGGAAACTGTCATACACATCCACTCAAACACTGAGGGTTAAATAAGATAAAAAATAAAATAAAATACACAGAAAAAAAGAATAATAATAATTTAACTAATAATTAATACATTTTACTCAGGAATGACACATTAAATTGATCAAAAGTGACAGTAAAGATATTTATAATTCCTATTTCAGATAAACGCTGCTCTTTTGACCTTTCTATTCATTAAAAAAAATAAAAAATAAATAAATAAAAAGTGACACGGTTTCCACAAAAATATGTAACTATTTTCAACATTTATAATAATCGGAAATGTTTCTTAAGCAGGGAATCAGCATATTAGAATGATTTCTGAAGGATCATGTGATACTAAAGACAGGAGTAATGCTACTGAAAATTCAGCTTTGCATCACAGAAAAAAAACACATTTTAAAATATATTCACACAGAAAACAGCTATTTTAAATCAGAATAATATTTAACAATTTTACAGTTTTTGCTGTTTTGTCAAATAAATGCAGCCTTGAAAGAGATGTGATTTATATCTTGTTACACACATACACGATTCGTAAACATCTCACCTTTACTATCTCCTCCCTCAGCACTTCATCAGTCTGTTCAGTTTCTGTAGAGAGACATTATGTATTAATAAAACACTACAGAGCAAATAGCAAATATTACACCTCTCAATACACACACTAACACACCTGAATAGTCGACTATATGTGTGGGCACTTTCTCAGGCGTGACGTCGGCCGGTATGGTGATCTCTTCCGCCCGGAGAGGAACCTGACAGCATACACGCATGAGCTTCCTCTTACTGCATCAGTCAAACATATTACCAGAGAGGATCTTGGGTAAACTAACTCACCTGCTCTGGAAACTCCTCTCCGACCAAAGACATGATGAGAGAGGTCTTTCCCACTTTGGCTAAAGGAAAACAAAGAAAAGAATAATAATGAATCTCAAAAACGCATTCTCACCGTTCATTTGACTCCAGATGATCACATGATCAATGGTTGCATTGCAATCACGGATGCTTCTGCTGTGATTTTCTTGTGCAAATCAGCGTGGTGTTAATTTGATTTCCAGTTTTATAATAAGGTTTCCAATCCTTCATCAGTGCTGAATCTTGTGTGTGATGTGTTGAGGTTAAAAAAAAAAAAAAAAAAAAGTGTTGCTCTTATTAATAAACAAGTTGAGAAAGCACACTCCAAAAGAACTGGTCTCTCCTAAGGGGTTCACCTTCAGCTTATAAGGTCAGTTAAGAGATAAAACTAGTAAGGACATGACTTGAGCGCAGCAGGCATGGAATAAATTTAACACTAATGCCAAAACAAAAAGTCTCTTCTGCTCACCAAGCCTGCATTTATTCAATCCAAAATAGAGCAAAAGCGTTAAAATTGTGAAATATTTGTATTATTTAAAATAACTGCTTTCTATTTGAATATATTTTCAAATTTAATTTATTTCTGTGAACAAAAGCTGAATTTTTAGCATCATTACTACAGTCTTCAGTGTCACGTGATCCTTCAGAAATCATTCTAATATTCAGATTTGCTGCTCAAAAAACATTTATTATTATGATTTTGAAAACAGCTGAGTAAATTTTTTTCAGGTTTCTTTTACGAATAAAGCATTTATTTATTTATTTTAAATGTCTTCATCATTACTTTTGATTAATTTAAAGCATCCTTGCTAAATAAAAGTATTAATTTCTATACTTTCTTTTCCCCAAAAAATTCAAGCTTTTGAATGGTAGTGTATAAAGCTTTTTATTTAAGATAAATGCTGATCTTTGGATTTTTCTATTCATCAAAGAATCCTGTTTTTTTAACAGCAAATCGGCATATTAGAATGATTTCTGAAGGATCATGTGACACTGAAGACTGGAGTAATGATGCTGAAAATTCAGCTTTGATCACAGCAATAAATTACATTTGAAAATATATTAACTGAGAAAGCAGTTAATTTAAATAATAAAAATATTTCACAATTTTACTGCTTTTGCTGTACTTTGGATCAAATAAATGCAGGCTTGGTGAGCAGATGAGACATCATTAAAAAACATTAACACTTGAAGGGTAATCCAAGTTATCTTTTATCTCATAGTTTATATGCTCACCATAGCTGCATTTATTTGATTAAAAATACAGTAATATTGTGGAATATTTCTGCAACTACTTTCTATTTGAATATATTTTAAAATTGAATTTATTCCTGTGATGCAAAGCTGAATTCTCAGCATCATTACTTTTATTAATTAATACTTTTATTCAGTAAGACTGCGTTAAATTGGTCAAAAATTACTTTAAAGACACTTACAATGAAAAAAAAAATCATGATTCCCATTAAAATAAGAAGCAGCACAACTGATTTCAACATTAATAACAGTAATAAGAAATGTTTCTTAAACAGCAAATCCACATATTAGAATGGTTTCTGAAGGATATATCTACATACACAGACATTATCAGGTTGACATTTCTCTATGAATACGTGCATTGTGTCACAGGTGCTGGTTTACTCTTCAGGTTCATTTGATGTTTAACTAGGCACAAACTCCACACCTTGATAGTTACCATGCCAACACCTTCAATATCAATCATCGGGCGAACAATGAACAAATTTTGCCATCAATATGCACCAAAAATAAATAAATAACAATAAATTTGTCTGGATGAGCTACTCTCCTTAGATACTTAATGCAAAAGAAATTATATAACGTTAAATATATTACTGTCTACTAAATACTAAGCACACAAAAGTGTGTAATGAGTTAAAAAAGCATAAATCTGGACATCTATCACATGTGAATATCTACAAAATAAAGCAAGTGTTTAATTAACCGACATATAATGTGTAATTAAACTTCTAGAGTTTGACTGAACTGTCATTAGCCTGTAATCTGTGGAAACAACTTGCTCACTTGACAATAAAGTTCATTTTCGCGTTTTGATTTTGCATGATAGCAAAAACACAGATTGAATTTAAAATGTAACCGCTAAATGAATCGATCATTCAAGAGTGGAGTGCAGATCGTTTCTGCAGAAGCTCAAGGTTGATGGTTAGCGCTCTCTAATCATGCTAACTTTCATTAAACTGTCACATTTAATTCCCTTGATACTTAAAACAATGATATCTTACGTTCCCCCAACAGCAGTATCCGGACATCGCGTTTCATTTCACTCCGTTCTCTATTGAACGCTCCGACAAGATGCGGCTATCTTTTTCTGAAAACTTCAAATTCAATTCAAAGCTCAGTGCTACTTTCTGGCTAACCCCATTCCATCCAAAGAAACTGTCACCGCTACAGACTTCCGGTTGGAGCCCAAATGGAGCGCCCTCTACCGATGATTTCCCTCCCTTTTCTTTTCTTTTCTTTTCTTTTCACTTTCTCCGTCATAGGTACATTTTACACTGTAAATATTAAACAGTTATGCTAATAAAGCTTTTCTTTGACTCTCACTTTGAGTTAACAAAAAAATTGGGATTATATAATACGATTATCTTGTATATATTGGCCCATATAATTAAAACATTAATAATTCATATAATATTGCATTATTTTAAAAGCATTAAAATACAATAATTCATTTAATAAAATAAATAAATTAATTAATAAATAAATAACAAATTATATATATATATATATATATATATATTCATATTATAAAATATAAAATATTAGTATTAGAAGCATTAAAATACAATAACTCATATCAAATGTTCAAAAATAAAATGTCATATCTATGCGTGTCAAATATATACATCAAAATATACATTTTAATGCTTTTTTATATATTATATATATATACACAATTATTTATTTGCCATATAACTCATATAAAAAAAAATAATATAAATATTAAAAGCCTATAAAATATTTCGGAATAAAATATTAAAAGCATTAAAATACAGTAATTCATATATTAAAAAAATTAAAATGGCAAATCCGCATATATTTTATGTTTGTGTGTGCTTTTAATTCTCTATTTTTTTTATTTTTTTTTGCTTTCTTTCTTTCTTTCTCAAAAGTTGAGAAAATTTTTAAATGTGCTTTATAAGTAAAACCGAATTTAATTGAATCTATATTTATTACAAAATCAGGATGTGTTTTACTGTAATTGTAATGGATTTATTTAATGCAACGTGAGTGCTTCAGAGTTTTTATGAATTTTATTTCTAAGGATCAAAGTGCATAACAATTTCAGGGTGTTTCTTACAACTAAAATAAATGTATACAGTGTAAAAAGTCAAAAACTAAAAGAACCAACTTTTTCAAGTGTATCAAAAATACTAAAAACAAAAGAACAGGTTACAAAAACTCCTATTAATAAAACTTCAAGTCATGCTAACTGGATGTAAAACATGGCAAAACTGCTCTGCTACATCAATGCAACATTAACCATAAAACTAAATCCGACCAGAGAAGCTACTGCCATCCAAACTGAGACCCCAATCAGCCCCCTGTCAGTAGCATTAGTGTTGATGTATCAGCATTATAATCCATGTACAGTCCACAGTAAGAGCTCATTATGAGCAGCAGTGAAGAGCTGAGATCCAGACCAGCTAAAGCTGCACACGTCAACCGAGTCGCTGTGAGACGTGAAATCCTGAAAACGGCCACTGGAGGAATGAATCAGCTTCAGGACTCGCTCTGAAACACAACACATCGCTGTTAGATGACTATATAGCTCACAAACATATTACTTTTAAAGTAAAAAGGCACACATACGGTTTGATCCAACAGCGATTAGCCTTCCAGTTGAGCAGAGACCGAGACACAGCGCCCAATCGGCCAGAGAGATCGTCCTCAAGACCTACAAAACAAAACACACACAGTAGCAATGGCATTAATTGGCCAATAAAAGTGTGAGGAGAGAAAAATGAGGTACCTATAGACAGTACCTGTTTTTTGTAAAGGCAGTAAAAGATGATCTCTTTTTCCACAGCGTAGCCGGTGTAAACCACCGTTCCTCTCTCACTAGGGCTGAACGCTGCCAAACTGGGTGGCGAAGCCAGTAAATCCTGATTAAAAAGACAGAGTAATTTACTTCTTAGTCTTTTCAACTACAATAAACACATTTGAATGATCAGAGCAGCTCAATAAGACAAAGTGTTAACAGTACACAGTATACAAGTTCAGGGTAGTATTTATTGCCTTATAAGCATGAATATTAATCACCTCTGGTGGGTTGGGTGCTGGAAACGTCAGCCAATCAAGCAGCTCGCATTTATCCTTCGTCCAATCGGCAGCCCAGATGCTGACACGCCTGTCTGCGCTCACGGCCAACCAGAGCTCATTGCCCTCCAGACCAAACTCCTTATACTACAAGGCATTTGCATCAGTACACATACATTACATCATTACATCAAGAACTGGACGAAAAATTTAATTGCGATTTTTTTGATTAAAAAAAAATAATTTACTTAAAATGTGATTTAAAATAAAAATATGCTCCAGGTTATAAAAATATAAATATGCTTGTTTGTAGGGCTGCACAATCTGGCCAAAATTAATATACATATCAATATAAATATTTATTATTATTATTATTATTATTATTATTAACAAAATAATAATATATTATTAATATTAATAATACATTTTATTACTACTTAAAAAAAAAAAGTTGTTTAATATTTTTAATTAATGAGTACTTATAAATGCAACTGATTATACTAATAATTATATTTTTTAATTATTAATAATAATTATAGTCATGCTGATATAAATTTTTCCTAAATGCAATTCTTTTATACTTTACAGTAAAATATTACAAAAGTAAAATTACTTAAGTTAATTATTTATTACTTTGAATTTTACTTTTTACATTTATTTTATTATTTATAATTCTAATTTTAACATTTATTCATAATTTTATTAGTGCTGTCAAACTGATTAATCACGATTATCCAAACTGTATAAAAGCATATATATTAATGTTGTCAAATCAATTAATTGCGATTACATTCAAAATAAGTGTTTATATATTATGTGTGTATACTGTGTATATTTATTTCTATAAATAACTACACACACATATGTATATATTTAAGAAATATTTACATAAATGTATATTTATATGATTTATTATATAAATATTAATGTATATTACATACATTTCTTCAATATATACATGCATATATTTATTTGTATATACATATAAATTTACAAAGTACACACACCTACATTATCTAAACAAAAACTTTTATTTTATTAATCACGATTAATCAATTTGACAGCACTACATTTTTTATATTTTTGATAATAGCAATAATGATAGTATTTTTTTTAAATAAAAATGTTTATTATTTTAAAAAATTATATAATTATTGCCATTATCAATAAAAAAAAATCTATAGATTTTGAAATAAAAAAATGTAAATAATAAAATAAATAATACAATTATAAGTAATAAATAATAAAATATGTAATATTACTTTTGTAATATTTCACTGTCAAATTTAGCAAAAGAGTACTTAGGAAAATTTGATAGATCGATATGACTAAATTTCTTATTATTAATAATAATAACAAAAAATAACAACAGCAATTGATTATTCATTATAATTATTAGTACTATTACTTAGATTAATAAGAAAATACACTATAGTATAATTACTATAGTAATGTTTCACTGTAAAATAAAACAATTAACTATTTGAGAAAAAAAAAATATTTTACAGTACATCTGCACAAAACCAATATTTATGGCAGTGCTGGATGTTTCACTCTGAAACATACAGCGCATATATATTTAATTCAATAAATTTGCGATAACCAGCTGATAATCAGCTTTACACACAAAAATCATGCTAAGCAATATTGCAATTTTGGTTTTATTTCAACTGTATTATTGTACTTAGACACTTAATACATTTAAAATATGACAAAGAGATTGCATATCCCTGACTAGTTTAAGATCTCAATGTCTTTGAATCCAATTCAAGTATTTTTAAGTGTGACTTCAGTGTCCAAATACTTTCTGCATATGGCTCACAATTCCACATCATGTTCCACATCACACAATGTTGAGTCATTTGCCTTGCAAAACAGAAAACCACATAGAAAAACACACACATGCACAAACCTGTTTGCTGGTGCACTGCAATGTAGTGATGGGTGCCCCCTTATGGTCACGGACGGTGCGTACAGTGACTCCAGTGACGGGACTGCTGACAGTAACAAGACCATCACGACCACCAGACAACAGCACATGACCTACACATATACACACACATATAGTGAACAGAAACACACTAACGCTCACATAAACACAAAGGACTCACACACACTCACCATAGTGTGAGTACTGCAGCGCACACACAGACCCAGGCTGAGGTTGTAGTTTCAGCTCCATCTCGGCCGACTCCAGGCTGAAGATCCTCACAGTCCCGTCACTGTAACCGCCCGCAACACACACGCGCCTGCTGGGCTCATACACACCCCTCGGGGGAGACCAGCACACACACTCACAGCTCTGCAATACAGAGAAACATAGACACACTGAAATGAACAGAAAATGAATTTGATACTCAGAATTTGACTGCATTCATTTAATCAAAAATACTATAATTTATTCCTGTGATTCAAAGCTGAATTTTCAGCATCATTACTCCAGTCTTCAGTGTCACACGATCCTTCACAAATCATTCTAATATGCTGATTTGCGGCTCTAGAAACATTTATTTGTTTATTTAACGACATTCACATTACAAAACTTGTATCCTGAGATGGATACAATTTTTTTTGCATCTGTTTATGCTTACCTGGTTCAGCACCTGAAACTGCACCAGCAGCTCGTGGCTCTGCAGCGCCCAAACTCTAACACTGCCGTCCTGCCCACAGGTGGCAAAATGCTGCTCATCTGGACTGCAAACCACACCGTTTACCTACAATATAAACACAAACTTGAGCATTTAGGGCAGAAGTAGTGCTGCTTTTAGAACCATTTCAACTTTTCAGGGTTTGTAAAATGAATTTCCAGAACTTTCTTAATTTTCAAGGACTTCAATCGCACTAGTCAAACTGTCTTTTCAAATTCTAAAATATACTAATAACAAAATGGCAAAAATAAAGCGAAGCACATGCAAAGTATTACTACTAAAGTATTACAAAGTATACTACACTTTTACTATAGTAAAACCACTGTTGATTTTCTTGAGGGATCTGTATTTGTGTACAATTTCTTTATTTTTTCTTTGTTTTGTTTTTATAACTGTATTGCCTTAGGCCCTGATCACACCGAACACACTTTTTATGTCTGAAAACGCGAGGCGCACCACACTGCCTTTTTTGGTGACTTTTAAAAGAAGAGCAGTCCAGTCAGTCATCAAAGGATTATAGTGCGACTGTGCAAGCGCTCTAAAATCTTTGGTTTTTGCTGTTAAGTAAACTGTCATATTAGCAAAAACCTTTAAAAAAAATACAGCTCCGGGTAACCCGCCACAGACACCAAACGTTTCTCCTCCATCATTGCAGTCTCTGGACTTTCTAAGCCACGGTAAACTTTCGTTACCACAACGGACGGCCCCGCCTTTTCATTCTTTCAATTGGACAATGGAAAAAAATGTGATGTCGTCGAGCACTTTTTTGCTCAGAGGTTTTTTTTTCAACTTCAGGTGCTCAGAGTGCTCCTGCAAAAACACAAGGCGCAGCAGGCGGTTAAAATGTGACGCATATAAACAGTGCAAAGAACGCTCACTGCCAATTGAAAACAATTCAAAAAAGCCACCTCTCACTGCAAAAAAGGCATTCTGTCTGATCAGGGTCTTAATGGTTTGATGATTTCTACTGAAGAAAAGCAAAGAAAAACAAAATAAAAGATTTGCAAAACCACTCTGAAATTCTGTTGTGAAACAAATGATTCACCATACGCGCTCGTGAACTGAATTAAATGATTCGAAAATCTGCCCCGAAGTCCCGATCCGAATCAAATGATTTGTGATCCACGCTCTGAAATCCAGATCTGAATAATGATTTGTGAACCATCATGTCAGATCAGGACTCGGAGCGCGGATCACGAATCATTTGACTTAGATCGGGACTTCAAATTGCGTGTCACGAATTTTGAATCATTCAATTTGCGAAATGATTCACGAACCCGTTCCTATCTAAATCAAATGATTTGCGATACGCTAAGTTCCATTCTAAATCAAATGTGACCCTGGACCACAAAACCAGTCATAAGGGTCCATTTTTTTTGTACATTTTTTTAAAAGATTTATAAGCTTTCCGTTGATGTATGGTTTGTTGCGATAGGACAATATTTGGTCAAGATACAACTATTATAAAATCTGGAATTTGAGAAAATCGCCTTTAAAGTTGTCCAAATGAAGTTCTAAGCAATGCATATTACTTATCAAAAATTAAGTTTTGATATATATACAGTAGGAAATTTACAAAATATCTTCATGGAATATGATCTCCTATCCTAATGATTTTTGTCATAAAAGAAAAATCAATCATTTTGACCCATATAATATATTTTTGGCTATTGCTACAAATATACCCCAGCGGCTTATGTCTGGTTTTGTGGTCCAGGGTTAAAAATGATTCACGATACGTGATTTGAAGTCCCGACCAAAAACAAATGATTTGCGATATTCAATCCGATTGGAGCGCTTTGAAACAGTGAATCATTTTGCGACGCATAACTGATTCTGAGGTTTCAAAAAGCTCAGTTTCACCCATCACTATGTACTTTTAAAAACCATGACAAGCAATAGCGTAATTTGGCGATGAATGACTCTTTTAATTTAATCTTGCTTTTGCTAGTGAATCGCTTAAAATTAATGATCGAAGCCAGGAGTTTGAATCAAACAAAGCGGATCCAGCGTAAATGACTCACTCAATTGATTTGGTTTATCTGAAATACACGTTAACTGAAATAAGAGGGAATTACAAGAAAAAGACTGATCATTTAGCTAGATAAGACCCTTAATCCTTGGCTGGGATCATAGAGCCCTTTGAAGCTGCATTAAAACGGCAATTTGGATCTTCAATCTGTTGATTCCCATTGAAGTCCACTATATGAAGAAAATCCTGGAATGTTTTCCTCAAAAACCTTAATTTCTTTTCGACTGAAGAAAGAAATACATGAACATCTTGGATGACATGGGGGTGAGGACATTTTGATTCTGGAAGTCGACTAATCTGTTAAATGTTTGTCTGTCGTACCTTGCTCTTATGGCCACTGATCAGCCGTATACTGGTGCTGTCGGCCCAGTTGATGTACCACAGGGTTCCTGCCGTGGTACCCACAATCCCCATGTCCATTACATCATCAAACGCTGCACTGACCACTGTCCCATCCAACAGTAGCTCTTGTTCCAGCTGCACCTGAGCTCTTCCAGAGTCAAAACAAACTCATTTAAATCGTTTTTACAAAGTGAAAGACAAGAAAACAAGATTTTCTACGGTAATTAAGACAAAACATGGACAGTAAAAGCAATTAACAATTCTTTTCACATGACTTTACATCTCAGTTTAATATGTAATTATTTTGTACTCTTGAGGTACAACTTTAGGGTCAGTACGATTACTGTTTTTTTGAAAAAAATGTATACTTTTGTTCAGCAAGGATGCATTAAACTGATCAAAAGTGGCATTAAAAACATTTATAAACTTTTTATTCGACAGAGCCACAAAAATATAAAGTATTCAATACTGATAATAATCAGAAATGCTTTATGAACAGCAAATCAGGATATTAGGATGATTTCTGAAGGATCATGTGACACTAAAGACTGGAGTAATGATGTGGAAAATTCAGCTTTGAATCACAGGAATAAATTACATTATAAAATATATTTAAATAGAAAATAGTTATTTTAAATTGCAATAATATTTCACTGCTTTTACTGTATTTATTCAAATAAATGCAACCTCGGTGAGCAGAAGCGGTTTCTTTCAAAACCTCTTCGGTATTCTTGAAGGAGCTAAAGTGAGTGTATGCATGTTTACCCATCATCCTGTGCTCTGCAGCTCTTGTTATTTGTGTTACTGAGACTCTGGACCGAAGCTACAGACCACAGTCTCAATTTTTTGGTGTTACTGCCTGTGACCAGCTTGCTCCCACGACAAACTAACACACCTACATAAATGCACACAAAAACAAATTTCCTGGTCATTCTGTTTCCCATCAACCCAAATCTCAAATATGAGGAAAAACGCAAACACACACACACACCTATCTCTCCTCCATCTGCTTCCCAGGTCACAAAGCAGCGCTGTGTGTTACAGTCCCACACACACACGTGGCCGCTGTTTGTGCCCGTGTACAGGATCCGGCGAGTGTTATAGCACAGCGAAGTCACCTCCGCCTGCCCGACCGCATCAGGTAAGCTCACTTTCTGCACCTGCAGGAGGAGGAAAGCTTATTTTGTCTTATATACTTCTGTGCAGCAGTGTATGCATACTTCATTTTCTGGCATATGGTGTCTGTACATACCTGAAGTTCAGTGCTGTTATCATGTGTTTGTATTTGAGTAAAGACTACAGCGCTGCTGCCGATGAGCGTCAGCTCGTTTGCAGTAAACGGACAGAAAGAAGCATCATGCAGTGGGACAGATATCTGAACGGTACAGAGCAGCTCAAACGATCGTGTGCTCCACAGCGCCACCACCGCCTCCGAAAAGTCACCTAGGAGCATAATATACTGCATCATTACAAAATATTCATTATAAAAGACACAAAAAATCTATATCTGTAATAAGGAACCTATTACTTCATGTAATTTTAATGGAATACACGACCAGCCATTTTTTTGTGTTTTTAAAAAACTTCCTCCTTCTCACAAAGCCTGCATTTATTTGAACCAAAATACAGCAAAAGCAGTAATATTAATATTTCTACTATTTAAAATAACTGCTTTCTATTTTAATATATTTTGAGATGTAATTTGTTCCTGTGATTTCAAAGCTAAATTTTCAGCATCATTACTCCAGTCTTCAGTGTCACATGATCCTTTAGAAATCATTCTAATATGATGATTTGTTGTTCAAGAAAAAATTTTTTTTATTATTATCAATATTTTAAAAAAGTATTTAAAGTTGAGTAATTTTATTTTTAGGATTCTTTAATGACTTGAAAGAACCAAACATCAGCATTTACCTGAAACAAAAAGCTTTTGTAACATTATACACTATATTATTAAACTGCTTGGAGTCAGCATAATTGTTTTTTTGGTTGTTTTTCTTTTGTGAGGAAGAAATTATAGAAATTAATACTTTTATTTACCAAGAATGCTTTAAAATAATGATGAAGACATTTATAATGTTACAAAAGATTTGTATGTCAGATAAATAGTGTTCTTATGAATGTTCTGTTCATCAAAGAAACCTAAAAAAAAATTATACACAGCTGTTTTCAACAAAAATTTCAAAATATTTCAAAATGCAAAATGTTTTTCCTGTACTTTGGATCAAATAAATAGCAGGCTTGGGGAGCAGAAGAGACTTTAAAAAAACATTAAAAATCTTTTAACTGGTAGTAAATTTAGCTTCTATTATTAAAAAAAAAAAAAAAAAAAAAAAAAAAAAAAAATTATATTATATATATATATATATATTTCTAGATTTTTTTTTGTTTTATTTGAAACATTTTTAGACAGAGTAATTAGTATTTGTTTTGTCCCAGTAGTGTTATTTTATTATTTTTTATATACTATAGTTTTTTTTTCATAGTTTTTGTTATTTTTTTTAAATTGTATTTTTATATTTTCTGTTTACTTTAGTTTTTGTTAGTTTTAGTAAAAAAATTAACGTCTATATAGTTATCAATTATTATTTATTTGCACAAATAAATGTTCAGAAATGTAACAATTAAGTATAAAATAACATTATCGTCCTCAATTTTTTAATTGTGTTTATATAGTTTTGATTAATTATTATTTATTTGTTTTATTAAATTCTAATCATTTAATACCTAAAGTTAAACTAAATGAAAATGAGAGATGCTATATATATATATTTAGATTTTATTTTGTTTCAGTTAACATTTATTTTATTTCATGTAACAGAAATGTTTTTAGTTTTAGCTGACTACAATAACCCTCAGATGCTGCTAATTGTTATGTGCAAAACGACCGAAATATGTATTTTGTACTGAACCCAGAGTGCTCCTTTATCATAACCCTATAATGCAAAGCATGAAACACTGACCCACTGAGAGCAGGTACATGTCGTCCCTGGAAAAAGTCAGGCTCTGCACCGCCCCTTTGTGGTAGGACAGGCGGTTTCTACATGAGCCATCCGAAGCTTTCCATATGCAAATGAGACTGCTGTGTGAAGCTCCGCCGCCTGAAGCTGATGCAACAGTCTGCCGTGAAAAATAAAACGGAGGTTTCATTCCGACTAGGCTCATCATTTTTGATAATTATTATCAAATAGTGGAAACAGAGGAAGGCTGTGTGTGTGCAGCACCTGTGCATCATGGGTGGCAGCGAGCGTTGAAATCTCCTCAGTGTGGCCAAACCACTGTTTCTGTGAGCCTGTGTGAAGATCCTCAATGACGACAACACACCCACAGGAGTACACAAATAAACCTGCACACAAACGCATCCAAAACATAGATACATAAGAAGTCTGTATATCTACCAGAGTCAGAAATTCTGACTAAAAATCAACAAAAATGGTTGTTAAAGTAAATTACAAATGGGCATTACATTTTGATCTGCTCACGTTACATCAAAGATTTTTTATAAGAGACAACAAAAGGAATATTTCAAGTGATAGAAATCATAAAAGAGTTCATACTTGGTTAGTATTTACCTGTGTCTGGATTCCAGACCATATTGTTCCGCCCATTGCCATTATAGCCAATCACAGCTTTGAGACTCAGCCCCGCCTGTCCTGAAGGTGGAGCTACTGTGGTCTGGTCAAAAAAGACAGTATAGACCAATTATCAGTTTGTAAACATTCGAGATGCGCGTGCAGCATGGTTGCAGAAAACCTGGGAGAGATAGCCTTTATGGTTAAAGAATTACACAGATATGGCACAAAATACTTGGTTAGAGATTATATTGATTAGATATCATTTTCAAAACGTTCTCCGCATATTACAAGAACGTGTCACCCATTGATAAGCACTGTTATTCAGCGAAATTGACGTTAGATATTGGGATAGTCTTACAGATCTGAAACAGGGATGACGTTTTTTTGTGGGCGGTTCAATGACAGTCTATGGAGGCATGGATTAAAAGGTAAATCTGATTTTATATTTCAAATTCTGACTTTATTTTCGCAATTCCGAGATTATATCTCACAACTCTAATAAGGAAAAACAACTCGTCATTCTCTCGTTTCCTCTCGGTTCAGATTTAATATCTTAATTGTTTTTTTCCTCAGAATTAACACACTCACTAGTTTTGCTAAATCGAGTTATTAAGTCCGAATTAGGAGATATAAACTTGCATTTGCGAGAGAAAAATTTTGAGATAAAATAAATAAATGTTATGTAAAAATGTTAATAGTAATAGGTTAAAATAATATTTCATGCTGTAACTGTAGGGCTAATACAATACGTCCCATATGAACAGCATATATGAATATTATGTAGACCTGTTGTTTAAATCAAATTTATACTTTAAAAGTAGAGTAATCATAGCATTTTTCATCCATAGTATGTTCGTTTAAACGTCTGCGTTTAGCTTCAAATGCCGTCTTTGACTACAGTATTCTATTAAAATAATTTGCATTCCGATTTTGACATCAAAAGGCACAAAAATATTTTTTCAGCTGCGAGTGACGTCACTCTGACGTCTACTGATAATTGGTCTATACAAAAGAGGTAAATATTTGTAACACACAATTTAAGAATAATTAATTAAAAATATGTACCTGATCTAACGCAGAAGTCTTAAAACTTGGAGCGAAGTGTTTATAACAGTCCGGACGGATTGGCATGTGACTGTCTTGTATTTTCTCCGTCATTGATTGGTTAGCTGGGAGTGTGGGCGTGTCCTCATCGTTCACCCACTCTGTTACTCTAAGAAAGGAGGTGTGTTTGGGGGGAGGAGAGGGGGCGTGGCCTGCTGCAGGACTGAGCTGCAGTTCAGCAGTTGAATCGCACAGGAAACCTACAGAAGTAAAGCATTTGAGATACAATAGTGACACATGTATGAGGACAAACACTCATGAACACATACCTTCACTGTCCTTCATAGCATTGGAAAGAAAAGTCATGACAGGCGGAGAAGAGGGCTGAAATAATGCTTTTCGAGGACTCTCATTGGACAGCTCTTCTCCATTTAGCTCCGCCCAACTATGAGCTGAAACAAAAAAATAAAATAACCTTTTATTTATAAATTATATTTGAAGTTATATTATATTATGCTCCGTGTCTGAGTTTTTTTAATATATATTTTAAAAGTATTTTTATTCTATTTAAAAAAAATCATATTCTGACATTAATTTTAACTTAAAATCAGCATAATTTATATTATAATGTTTAGAAAATATTTTTATTCTATTTAAAAATAATTATTTACACACACACACACACACACACACACATACACACAGAGGGTGGAATGTAACTAGGCATAAAAATGGGTAATAAAATCTAAATTTCTAATGATTATTACATTACTATTATTTATTAATATTTTATTAATTATTATTAAATTATTCATTATTATAATTATTGATACTACAAGTTTTATAGCAATTTAATATTGCCTAGTTACTTTCACACTACCACTCAAAAGTTTGGAATCAGTAAGATTTTTAATGCTTTTTAAAGGAGACTTTTCTGCTCTTCAATGCTGTGTTTATTTGATTAAAAATACAGAAAAAAACTGTAATATTGTAAAATGTAAATGCAATTTAAAATAGTGGTTTTCTATTTTAATATACTTTAACATATAATTTATCCCTGTGATGCAAAGCTGAATTTTCAGCATCATTACTCCAGTATTCAGTGTCACATGATCCTTCAGAAATCATTCTAACATACTGATTTATTATCAATGTTGGAAACATTATAGAAAAGATTTTTATTTTGAATAAATGCTGTTCTTTTTAACTTTTTATTCCTCAAAGAATCCTGAAAAAAATTATCACAGGTTTCAAAATAATATTAAGCAGCGCAACTGTTTCCAACATTAATAATAAAAGTAATACATCCGTATATTAGAATGATTTCTGAAGGATCATGTGACATTGAAGACTGGAGTCATGGGTGATAAAAAATTCAGCTTTGCATCACAGAAATAAAATATATTTTAAAGTATATTAAAAATAAAAAAAAACTCTTATTTTGAATTGCAATAATATTTCATAATATTACTTTTTCCCTGTATTTTTGATCAAATAAATAGAACTTTGATGAGCACAAGTTACTTTTTTAAAAAACATTAAAAATGTACAGTGTATATATATATTTTTTTTTTTGTCATTACAGTAGTGAAAAATGGTTACAAATGAAAATTTTCTTTGTCATAATTATTTCTTTATTGACCTAAGCACTCACAATCTTCCTACAACAATAGACAAAATTAATATTTAGCTTATCATACCTGATTTACCAGGGGGGACTTTCATATCTGGAGACCTGGTAGGAATCGAGAAAGAGTTTAACAAATAAAAAAGCACAAATAACTAGAGATGAGATCAAAACAACTCTATGAATAAAACTATGTACAGTATTATGGAACACATGTCTTACTTGCAGTGTGCAGCTTCCTGTGGAGGTGCCAGGAAGTCCCAAAAGAAGAGGGCGTCACCTACAGTGACCACACCCATCTGATCAGGTGTGAACCTCACTTGTCTGATTGGCTCTGAGTGACCAATGAACACCTGGAGGACAAAAAGACACATTCTTGATTTCATTCAACATCTGAACTTCTTCAAGCCCAGCGTTCAATCAAACATACCTGTGAATTGACATCCAGGTGCATGTCATAGTCCCACACCTTTAGAGAGTTTTGACCCGCTGTCAGCAAATATTGGCCATCTTCACTGATCGCCAGAGACACACACGGATGCTTATGCACCTCAGACACCTGTAAGAACATGAATAATGATTCTGAAATTTGATATTTAATGTTCTCAGAAAGTGTGCACCCTTTAGTCTTTCACCTGTCTAAGCAGTTGTCCCGTATGTGTGTCAATCCAGAGGATCTTATTGGCGGATGTGGTGACTAGCAGGTGTGACAGTGAAGTGGGTGAGAAACACACATTCAGGGCGGAGTCCAACGTTGTGCTCTCAACATCAAGAATACTCACATCAACCCGAAGTAACTGCGGGACACGCACAAATAAACACTATTTAACACATACATTATGTTTTGTTATTGTTAACTAAAAGTATCACAAATCATTTTAATAAATCAATAAAGTAAAAAAATAAAATATGAATATTAAACTTAAAAAATGTAAAAAATAAAAATTTTGCCTTGGGAAATAATGGAAATAAAGTTTAAGTTGAATCTTTAAAAACGCAAAAACTAAAAGTGAAATAAAATAAATGAAAGCTTCAGACATATTTACATTTATATTTATTTAGGACAATATAGAAATGTAATATTGATAGATAAAAAAACAAAAACTAGTTTAAAAACTAGTTTTAAAAACAAAAACAAATAAAAATGACAAAAGCAAATAGCAAAATCATCAAAAATAAAATGAACTACATTTAATTATCATCATAAATAAAACTAAAATGAAAACGAAAATGATTGAGAAATAAGTTAGAAATAAGAAATCTAAAAACTGAATAAATAAGCTTTCCATTGATCCATTTGTTAGGATAGGACAAAAATTGGCCGAGATACAACTATTTGAAAATGTGGAATCTGAGGGAGCCAAAAAAAAAAAAAAAAATAGAGAGAAAATCGCCTTTAAAGTTGTCCAAATTAAGTTCTTAGTAATGCATATTACTAATCAAAAATTAAGTTTTGATATATTTACAGTAGGAGATTAACAAAATATATTCATGGAACATGATCTTTACTTAATATCCTAATGATTTTTGGCATTAAAAAAAGATCATTTTGAAAAATTGCGCTCGAAATTAGTACTAATTTAATTAATTTCAATAGCAAATTTTCAATAAATTTCATACAATAAATTGAGCTTAAATTTGAAATGAACTAAAATTGAAATTTGTTTTATAAAACATTTTTTTTAACAAATTAATTTATTTATTCGTCCATTGTTTGTATTTTTTCTGGTTTTACTTATTTTTTGGTCTTCAAAATAAAGTAAATAATCAAATAAAGTAAATTGTGGCATATTATACCCAAAAAATTTTCATACAGTGGACTACCAGTAAACTGATGGGAACAAAAATTATTCAGACACTTCTTTTGCTTAAGTGTTTTTTCCTTTAATTGCTAATGTGACCCTTTTACATCACAGACTGAACAAAATTAAGCATTGCTTAGTAATTGGTCAAAAAAAGTATTGATAGTTGTGTAAATATTGTCATACTAACAGTTGTCTGAATTTTTGGTTGACTGTAATCCATTACATACCTTTCTATCAAAGTTATCTGACATTATCAAGATTAATTTGTTCTGACAGTTCTTGTCATATTTTATTACCATTTTCTGTGATAATGTGAGAAATGTTGATGGTGTCTGAACAAATATTGATTTGACTGTATGTGCACAAATATGCTGCATTACAGCTCTGACAAAACATTATCATTTTGATGTACCTCATTAAGTGACTGTGCCTCCATGACCGTGACAATATATTCGGTCGGTCCGACCAGCGCTAAACAGCGGCTGTCAGAGCTAACGGTCAAAGTATCAGGACCACGATTCACAGCGCGTGCAACCACATTACCTTAGGAAAAAGATCAATAATTCAAAATGCTGCTTCTACACAGATATGACAGTTATCCTAAAAAGCATGTCTACAAATTAGTTCATCTAAATGTGCTGTGAAGAGGAACTGACATCAAATGTCAGCGACCGTTTACTCACTCAGAACACGGACCACATGATGGTCATGTTGAGAAGAGTTATAAAGCACCAAATACCCAAGAGCACCAGCGCTAAACAGACACTGACCATCAGGAGAATACATCACACACTCAACTGATCCACTATGCTGCCTGCAAACACACATTACAATACACATTTAATAGAAATATAAATATGTATGTGTGTTTTATGCAATTAAAACAAAATAAAATATACACTACTGTTTAAAAAGTTTGGGGTTGGTAAGATTTTAAAATCTTTTTGAAAGAAGACTTTTGCTTTTCTGCAATTATTTGATCAAAAATGCATTAAAAATATCTGTAATATTGTGAAATATTATAACAATTTAAAGTAACCATTTTCTATTTGGATATATTTCAAAATGTAATTTATTCCTGTGATTCAAAGCTAAATTTTCAGCATCATTACTCCATTCTTCAGTGTCACATTATTCTTTCCTTAAGGATTAAGGGAAAAAAAAGTGTGTTTGTGAGTGTTTATGTACCTGTGTTGGGAGATTAGGCTTGATGTTTGGATATCAAACACTCTGACAGTTCCTGAGCTCGATCCACAAGCGAAAAGAGGCATGCTGGGATGGAACGCAACTGAACAGGGACTTTCATCGTCATCAGAGACAAAATCATAGAGCTACAATACAAATAAGAGATTGTTTAATGTAATATCTAGGGATGTAAAGATATTTTATCAATTTTAGAGCCCTGCACAGGCCTCAAATATAGGCCCGACAGCTTTTCAAAATTCTCGGCCCGAGCCCCAGTTCACACAAAACAGCTTATACTACTGTTTCAAGCTATTAAAATAGTTCAGTTTTGTATGCAATGGCAAAGTGATTATATTTTGTTTAATTTTTTTATTAATTTAATTTACATTTTTTATTACATTTAATTTACAAGGTTTTTTTTTTATATAGTAATGAACAGTGGCCAGCGGAAGACTGTTCATAGTCTGTTTGATCAATTTGCCTTCTCAAATCATCACGACACGTCTAAAATAAAATATACAGATATAAAACAGTTCAAGTATAAAACAACGTTAGTTTGAATGTTAAACCAAGATAAATGTGTGGTATTAGGTGTATATCCAATCGTTTGTGCAAAGAGTGGAAGCTGAAGCCTACATGTATTTGTGTGAACTCACAATATCAACAAAATGTTACAAACAGTGCTTTTATAAAATAAAGAAAACAAACATAATGCGCTTTCTGCCGTCTCATTCTTGAACAGAAGCACTTCACAAAAATGAACCAAAACTCAGTGAATACATGCCTCACAGACATGATAAATATATACATATAGAAAGCTTTAAATTATTACTTAAAGAAATAAAATAAATAGAAAACAAAAACTCTTAGTAATGCATCCGTAAAGATGCATTTCTCTCTAAAGGTGCATTCAAAGAGGAGATTGCGAATCAGGATCTTTGCAACACTGACTTAGAATATACTAGTTTATTAATCAATAATTTAAATATCTCCTTACTATCCTTACTATTATCATTACATCCCTGGTAATATCAGTCCATGTCTGGCTTCCATGTGCAGCCACCAGCATGTGAAACATAAACACATTTATGTTTTAAAGATTTAAAAACATTTCCATAACTGACCTGTTGCATGGTGTCCATGTCCCACACTCGTACAGTGCTGTCTTTGGACACTGTGGTGACCCGCCGTCTTACGCCATCCGCACTAAAGCCCAAAACACTTGCTGTGTGTGATCTCATGAGCGTACGGTAGCCGCGGGTATTGACATCCAGATACCCAAGGTTCCCTGTGGTCGTGGCTGCTAGAACTTTCGAGCCGTCTGAGGACACACACACCAAACTGACAGGCCCCTCGTGCTCTACAAACCAAACACAACAAAATCTAAATGATTCATAGAGTTAGTTTGAAGCAAGATAATTGGTTGTGAGAATGACTGACAGAAGAGTACCGACCCGCCTCTAAGAAAACCGATGAGAAGTCAAGAGGCCACAGACGCATGAATCCATCCTCTGAACCAGTGACGCAGAATTCATCACACACACTGATGCTGTTCACTGCAATACCGGCACCTGAAAACACATTTATAATACAGTCAATAATAAATGGATAATTGTTAAAAAAAAAAAAAAAAAAAAAAAAAAAAAAAGTAAAATAATTTATTATAGTTCTCAATTATGACTAAACAGTGCTTATAGAGATTAAATAATAATAATAATAATAATAATAATAACGACAACAACAACATTTATTTATATATATATATATATTTTTCCATTTTTCCAAGTGTGTGTTTAGTAAATGATATTTTAAACATCAATAATAATGAATAAAAATAATTAATTTCATCATGCAAATTGTTTAATTGTCAATTATTTAAAAAAGTTGTTAACTTAATTAACTTAAGTATTTTTAAATTGCATTTAATTTAATCTATACTTTGATACAGTCTTCCAGAGGTCTAGGCATGTTTAGTAGCTATATTTAATATTTAAAATAATTAATTTCACCATGCAAATTACATCTCAGTTTAATTGAATTTAATGGACTAAGTATGTGTTTAGTATGCAAATTATTTTTAGTATGCAAATTTTAATTTAATTTAATTTAAATTTTGCTGCAGTTTTCCAGAGGCCTAGGCATGTTTAGTAGCTGATATTTTTTTTTTATATTTAGCAAATAATAATTTTTAAATAAATATTTAAAATAATTAATTCCACAATGCAAATTACATCTTAATTTAATTTAATTTAATTTAATGGACTAAGTATGTGTTTAGTAAGCAATTATTAAATTAAATAGCTAAAAATAATTATTTCCATTATTTTCCATGCAAATTACATCTTTCCTCAATTGTATTATTTTAAAATGTAATTTAATTTAAACTTTGCCACAGCCTAGGTGTGTTTAGTGGCTGATATGTTTAATTTCATTTTAAGTCTTTCAGTGGCCTAGTTGTGTTTAGTAGCTGATATGTTTAATAATTAATTAAATAATGTTTTTTTAATAATTATTCAAAATAACTGATTCCACTATGCAAATTACACCTTAATTTAATACTATTGCAGAAGAACTGGGAAGATTTAGGGATTCGGATTCCCTGAATCAAATTCGAAACAATCAAATAGTTAAGTATCTAAAAGACCAATTTTACTTTAGAATTTAGTTTTTAGGCCTTTTTGACACATATTTGACAAGCACACTGAGGAAGCAGTGGGAGATGTAATCAGGAATGATATGAACCAGGATCAAACTTGTGTTGCTCACAAAATGCAAATTCTCACCTGTGCTAAAGGTCTGTTTCTCCCTTTGGTGGGCGTGGCTCTCCTGAGCTGGGAGGAGCCTCCTGATATTTCTTATTGCCACGGCAACATAATCAATCTCCAGGATGTGACCACTCCTACTGCTAACAAATCTGCCCAATCACAAAACGTCAAATTACATCATTAATGTCATCAGGTCTGTATACTACAGTAATTTAAGTGGATAGTTGGGAGTTTGATCATCGTGTCATTTGTCATGATATCAAAAGCTTCTTTGTACTCACAGCATGCGCACATCCACTGGACGGTCCTGAGCGTGTCCCTGCTCGAAGGCGAGGTCAGTAAACTCTAAGTTGTGATAGTGTCCCAGATCCACCGGACAAGAGCGTAGAGAACCGCTACGCACACGCCACAGACGTATGTTACCTAAACCACAGGACACCATACTGCACACACAAACACATATTCACTTATAATCTGCCAATATCACTGAGGGTAATTACAATATAATTGTGTATGCTCACCGTGTTTCATCAAAGAACGCTATCTTCATTGTGTGGATGTCCACATCTGTGTGCGCTTTAGCCAAGACTGGAACCACACTTCCTTCCGCCACACGCCGAGTGTTCCAAAGGATCACCGTCTAAATGAGCAAATCAAAAAATTAACACAAACATACACAATATTCACCAAAAAATACAGTTCTTCATGCGTAAAACACTCACAGTTTTGTTGTGGCTGTCTTTCCCTACGCCACACAGCACTCCTCCACTCTGAGAGAAACTGAAACAACAAAAACATCACCTGAGCTTGAGAAATCCAGCTGCCATTGCACACACAGTGGCAGATCTGTGTTGAAAGTTGAAGTCAAAAGTTCACATACACCTTGCAGAACCTTCTGTAATAGTGGCATATAAATCATTCAGTTGTCCTCAGTGTGAAAGGATGAATCTTAAGATCATACAGTCATTGTTGGAAAGGGTTCAAATACACAAAAATGCTGAAAAAACAAAAAAAATGTGGGACCTGAAGGATTTTAACTGTTCAGGACGAACAAGAGACTATCACCAAAAAAAAAACACAGCTGTGATTCATTCAGGTAACAAAACAGTATTAAGAATCAAGTGTATGTAAACTTTTGGGTAATTTTTTATGAATTCAAGTATTATTTTCTCTTGTGGACTTTATGTAAACATCTTTTATGTGAAATATCTTACTCAGATCAGTACTAAATAAAAAAAATAACATGCATTTTGTATTATACCTTTTATTTTGGTCAAATAATTAACATTTTGCAGATTCTGCAAGGTGTATGTTACATTTTAACTTCAACTGTATGTGTGTTTGTTGTACCTCAGCAGATTCAGAGCATGTGTGTGTGTAGGAATGATGGTCTGACACACTCCTCCACTGTAGCTCCACAGACGAATTAGACTGTTTGCACCTGTCTGAGCCGATGCCAACACTGTAGAACTGGTATTTAATGCCAGAGCTGAGACCTAACAAACAATGGGTCACATCAACATGAAAATCAACGTCAGCTAAGTTAACTGTAACTTAAAATGTGTACTATGTATAATTCAAATAAGAAAAACTATTCAGGGTTCCCACTCTGAGCCAAATGTCAAATTCCCTGATTTTTCCCTGACTTTCAAAGACTAAAAAGCTAAAAAATTTCCATAACCTATAATGAACGGATCCACTCATTTGCAAGCTTTATTTACTTGTTCACAGACATTTTAATACACATACAAAAGTACTTTTTTACTTTTACCCGCTAAATGCACTTCAGTGGCTAGACACTCCATCTCTTTGTCATCAATTCATCATTTATTCTTTTTTTAGTTTTTGCTTCCATCGTCTACTTTTAACACCCAGTCTGTTCTTACTTATATTTTTTTTTTGCCTTGTTTCCAGCCAATTGACGAGAGGGAAGAGCCTAAAATGGAGCTGAAAAATAGCCTAAAGACATTATGTAAAGCATGTGAAACAACACAATGAAAAAAAATGCGCCCTTAGAAAAATAAAATTTTGATAAATGGAAACTTAAATTTAAAGCATCAAAACAAAAATCCCTGATATTCCATAACTTGGACAAAAATATATAAAATCCCCTGACTTTCAATGACTGGAATAGACCTTTTAAAATTCCATGATATTCCAGAAATTCCATGACCTGTGGGAACCCTGACTATTATTTATTAATCAAGCAATGTCTCTTATTATTCTGTTACTATTGTACTATTGACTTTTAAAAGCATTAAGCCACTCAAAAATCTGTGGGTTACAGTGGCTGTACCATGGTTTATTCCACTTTACATCATGCAAACCACTTCTAAACCTTGGTAAAAATCACTGTAATTTTGTAAAACTATTATTTATGTTTGTGTTTGTGAGAAAGACCTTATCTGTGTGTCCGATAAAGAACCTCTGTTGTCCAGAGGAAACGGTCATGCTGACAATAACAGCGTGACAAGGATACACAACTTCCTCTCCATCAGAACTCCACACAGCCTGAGAGAGACAACAATGTATAAAGCAATTAAAACCAATTATTAAATTCTGTAATCAATGCATTACATTTTGGTTCCCAGATGATGCATTTTTGCACCACTAATGTTTTGTGTTTATGTGTGTGTCACTCACACATCTCATTGTAGCTCCTCCGAAGCCTATAATTCTGTTCAGCTTCAGAATGGGGTCAGGAAACAACTTCTGAAATACATACATAGATCATCTAAATAACCACAGCACACAAAAAAGCCTAGTTGTAGATAAACACACAGCTTTATCATGTAAACCATGCTTTAACATGCATTTATGCTCTGTTAGTCTGTGTTTATGTGTGGTTAACCTGAGGTTTCTTCACTGGTTGATCAGAAGACAGAGAAATAGGTCGAGGAGATGCTGCATTGATGACCTAAGAAGAAAGACTTAGATTGGTTCTTCCAAATTCTTCATGCTTTTAAAAGAACAAAACTCACTACTGTTTTCATTTGTAATCAAGTGCATTGATGAATAGTGCACAGCAACATCCTATGAAAGTAAAGAGGGGCAATCCAATACAATCCAGTTGAAATCACCCCAAAAACCTGCAGTTTTATTTCTTTAGTTTGCCTTATTAAGATTTCAACTGAGGAAGCCTTGTATCTTGTATTTACTTTACTTACTGTGATTTCCTCCTCACTGTCTGTTGTGTGAGTATAGTCGTCATCCTCGCAATGAGCGTATACATGTACTCCAGCATCATCTGCACGCACTACTGTGACCTGTTCACCTGCCGGCGACCTTTGACCTGGTGACCCTGGGCTCTCTGAGCCTCCAGAGTGTGTATAATTCAGCTCAGGCAGATGCTTTGTCTGGATCGCTGAACGTTGCTTTGTGCGCTGCATGGAGAGAAAGAAGAGAGAGAGAATCCATTAGAGCTTGTAAATGTCAACATTAGTTGCACTGGAATGAAGGTCAACTGAAGTTCACACATAAAAACTCACTCGTGCAGGTTTGGGGGTGGTGATCTGCTGGATGAGGGAGACTCTGTCTTGTACAGGTTTACTGATGTTTACAGCACAACTTGCTTCTCTTTGGGGACTTTTCTCTCTTGAGACTTCTGTGGAGTGAGCATACGGTTTGACTAGATAGAATGCACATTGTTGTGTGCGACTGTGTATGTTTACTTTATCAAGACTTACTTTTAGTTTCACTGTTGGATCCTTTTTGTATGGAATCAAATGGTAACTTTGTTCCATCTGAGGGAAACCTGTCAGTTGCACACAAGAGGTTCTATGTTCGCAATACAAATTCTGAAACAATGATTTAGATGCATATCAATATTATCTAAATGCACATCAATAATTTTGCAACATCAATTAGTATTCTGATTTCCACATTCATTTTATAGACAATATCCTGATTGCACAAATTCTGGAATGTGCCTCTTTTATTAAGAAATGTGTTGCATGTAGTCATCATATTCATAAAATCCACTAATAGGACTTTATAAATAAAATATTGTAAAATTATATACATATATATTCCAAGAACATCATTTTTGATGAGTAATATGCATTGCTAAGAACTTCATTTGGACAACTTTAAAGGCAATTTTCTCAGTATTTTGATTTTTTTGCACCCTCAGATTCTAGATTTTCAAATAGCTATATCTCAGCCAAATATTGTCCTATTCTAACAAATACATCAATGGAAAGCTTATGTATTCAGCTCAGTTTTTTTTTTAAAAACCCTTATGACTGGTTTTGTGGTCCAGGGTCACATACTCCAAGCTTTTGAATGGTGTAGTGTATAATGTTACAAAAACTTTTTACTTCTGACAGATGCTGCTCTTTGGATCTTTCTATTCTTCAAAGAATCCCGAAAAAAAAGTACTCAACTGTTTGAAATATTGCTATTGCTATTATTAATAATAATAATAATAATAAATTATTGAACAGCAAATCAGCTTATTAGAATGATTTCTGAAGGATCATGTGACACTAAAGCCTGGAGTAATACTGCTAAAAATTCAGCTTTGATCACAGGAATAAATTACATTTTAAAATGTATTCAAATAGAAAACAGTTATTTTAATTAGTAAAAATATTTTAAAATGTTACTATTTTTGCTGTACTTTGGATCAAATAAATGCAGGCTTGGTGAGCAGAAGAGACATAATAACATTACAATTACTGTTCAAAAACTTTTTACTCGCAGTGTATTTGCCAATAACAGTGTTATTACCTAATGTAGTCATATAAGTTGTGCCAGCTCTGGCCTTTCAGCACAGGAAAACACATTTCTCTGGGCATCGGTGCAGTGCCATCTGGCAACATCAAACCAGATTGCCTGAACTCAGAAAACGACAGACCTACAAAAAAATGAGATAATATACAATTAGCAGACAATAAGCAACCATAACAGATAAAATCACACATGCACAACCAAGACAGAAATGTACCGGGGTCAAACAGCAGGTCGCTGGTGATGATGTTTTTGACAGACATATTGGCACAGAGTTTGACACTCTTAAGGTGACTGTGTGTTCTGTTGAGGTAAACCGAGAGAACCTGACGTAGATCCATCGTCAAGCACGTCCATCTCGTGCTCGGCGGCGCTGGACCCACTAAACCTAAAATGCACAAGTTATCAATCAGTAAGTACAAAAAAAACTTGTTGCATGCAGAAAACATCAAAATAAAAATCAGCAAGTGTGAGATACCTTGTTTAGCAGTACTGGCCGTACTCTCATACACTGAACCGTGTGCAGCTCCACAGACAAAAGGAAACTGCAGCCATGTCGCTGTCGACTTGAACTCTTTGAACATGTTAGAGAACGATACACGGATCACCTGACCCTCCTGAATGATAAACAAAGCAATAGTGAGTGATAATTCAAAAGAAAAATCATCACAAGACATAAAAGTCTGTATCATTACATATTTGTGCATATAAACTAGAGGTCGACAGATGTATCGGTTTTGCCGATTAATCGGCACCAAGAGTTGAATGGCGGAACTATCGGTTATCGGTAAAAGTCCATGGCGATAGTTTTTCTGGGTTGCGTCCGTTGCTGAAGCGGCTGAGAAGGCTCCGCTGTCATTATACAGTTTGAGAGCCATAGATATGTATGATAAGAGCAGCCTCTAGAGCCAGAAATTACTGACTACATCAGCTGTTGTGCGCTGAATAGAGCGGGACACTTCAAATGCGGATTTAAAACATCGACAATGAACTATAGTGCATGTTTTCACATCATTACTTAGTAAGTACTTTGTTGACTAGATGCTGCATTAGTAGAGAAAGCACAGCAGTATGTTTGCAATCAAGGCTGAGAGGAAGCCAACATTAGCTGCACCTCAAGAGATTAAAACAATGTGACCAAGTAAGTCCAACCCAAATGATTAATCTTACAATTGGTACAATCTATTTGCATTAGTTCATATCCAGCTGATCACATTAATGCATTTGTTAGCCAGCAAGTTGCATATTTAAAGCTAGTGATGTAAGACAGCAAACTGTTCATTCAGCCCACAGAAATCCTGCCGCATCACAGAGCGCTATCATTAAGTACATCATATCTGTCCCAAATCGATGTAAATGTACATAAAGACTTCACCATGGCTGGAAGATTGTGTGTATTGTGCATTTTTAGCAAAACGTTTTTCTTTCTGTGGCGCTAATAAAGTCTGTATGTTTCATAAAAAGAGCTATAATATAGATCGCGAGTATTCTTTCCGATTGCTCTGTTGTTTTAAACACCGAACTTCAAACTCATCTATGCCGCTTTTTGATCATTCTTTTAAATCATGCATTAACTAAGATTAATAAAAGCTGCAGAATGTAAGTATTGTTCCTTGTTAGTGTGTTAATTTTAACATTTACTGATATTTTTAAATATATAATTAATATTAAAAGATTTATTCTTTTACAAAGTATGGTTCAATCCCTTTTTAAAAAAGTAGACCACTTTTTTAGTTTCCATTTAGTATCCATTTTAAAAACTATTGGTTGATTAATCGCTATCGGCATCGGTAAAATCCAATATCGGTCGACCTCTAATATAAACTACATTTTTAACCTCAGCAGCGATGTCTAGGTGCACAATGAAGTGTTTGTTTGGGCTGGGTCTGAACAGCAGGTAAAGGTATCGGCCACTGAGTCCCAGGGACTGGCTACTGGTTTTGGGCAGGAGGATGTAGTTACTGGCCGGTATTGAGCCGCGGATCCGGAACACAGAACACTTCAGGCTCTTATCCTACCAATAAACAAATCAACAAGATAAATACATGCATACAAAAACTGAAAGCTACTGAGAATCCTCTGCAGCAGCGATTTACGAGAAAGAAATAAACTTCCTACCATGTATGTGGTGACGTCTCCCTCTTTGCTGACTTTCTTCCATTCTTCTATCTTCATGTGTTTGAAGATGTTCACATATGGCTGCTGCCACAGAGCTGATGGAGAGATAGAGACAGATCAATCACTGCTGTATGATGATTTTAGACTCCACTCCACTCAGCATGTGTGCTCTACATAGTTTTTGCATTGTGAGAGGGGATGAGTTTATAAAAAAAAATAGTGAAAAATGTAAAAATAAATAAATGATAAAAATAAGATTAAACCAAAAAAAAAAAGATTAAAATAAAATGAATAAATAACATTTAAATAAATAAATAAATAGTAACAAAAAGTAGAATACTAGAGTGAGTAGTAAAAAATGTTAATGTTAATAATAAATTAAAATAAATTACAAACTAATTTAAAATATATTATTATTCAATTATAAACAATATTAGTAAAAAATGTAACATACTAGAAACTACATATTTTCCAAATAATATTTTGCACATATTTATAATTTTTCACAGTATAAATTGAACCTTCCTACATGAAAACATATAGCTTGCTTTTAAATATTAGGGGGTCCATGACATCTAAAAGACTGAAAACCCCTTGTGTATGAGATAAAATTTGTACTGTATATACACTGTATATTTGAAATTGTATTACTTCATTGGATATTGTGCACACTGTGTTGTACTGTATATTCCATCTTTTAACGAACAAATTAACTTAGTACAGGTTAATTTCAGATGCTTATTACTCAGTTAGAGGACTGTATTAATAAGTATTGTAATCTTACCTCTGGATGACATTGTTTAATACACAGATCTGATTCACCTGTTGACAGCTAACGGATTCTAGCTCAAAACTACCACAAATGAATTGACTTCCGTCTCCTACGTGTCCAGGAAGATTTTATCCATTACAACACCTCAGTTTATTGTCGCATAGAGTTTACATTTTCGGTTTTGGTCGCTGTTGTGAGGGTTTTGCAGGTCTGTGAGTTTGTTGTGTTGTTGATGATGAACCGCTCTGCTGTTCGCGCTGCAGAGACCGCCGCGACGCGTTCGAACGGCATGACGTACGACGTACGTCATCATGCCCAAAAACTATGAATCACAGAAAGACAAGACAGTGCAGATAAAAATAATAAAATTTTATTTATACGCATATTTTAATCATTATGTGGAAATTTCATGTATATATTTCACGTATTTCAACGACAGCTATTGATAAAATAAGGAAATAATACAGCAAAGAGATTTTTTTAGTTGTTTAATAGGCCAAATGTTGTGAATTGATTTTTGTATTGTACATTTTAGGTGTTGTTGTATATTTCTAGATATTATGATCTTAACTTTACTTAATTACTATAAAATTATTGATGGAATTATTTTACATTCCATCAGATAAGTGCTGAGATCATTATTATTGAGGCGTAGCGGTGTAACGTAAATGGTGATACTAATTTCGCAAGAAAATAATCTTTAGAACAATCCTCTGAAAACGCGTTGTACAATTGCAACATTGTTTGTTCTTATTGGGCTCCCGTAGCTCCTTATAGCTTCCATAGTGACGAACACAGCAACAGACGCTTATGCGAGGCAAGAATTCCGCTATTTTATGCTAATTATCACTCATATTTGACATGATTTAAGACTAAAACAGTACCAGTTTGTTATAATTTTCGATTAACAGCATTTGTACGTGAATTTGAAAACGAACGATCTTTATTCATCAAACTAGCTTATGCTATTATGTGATGTGTCTTGACTTTTTCAGAGATATTCGCTTTCAGTTAGATTTGAAGTCTTACTAAGCGCATTATAAATTGTATTGCTTTTAGTAGAATGTGTTATTTTCTTCTTGTTTAACAGGTGAAAGTTGTGTGTTTACTGGATAAAAAGACAGCGATCATGTCTTTTAGAGATCTGAGAAGTAAGTGAACAAATATAATATTGTATATATAAAACATGTTTCAGTATGTGGTCATAAAGCATCATAGAGATGAAGAGCTGTTATGTAATCAGACACTATTTCAGTAGAAAAGTACGCATATGCTCATGCATGCATGAAAAAGGTGTAACATTATGAATATTAGTTCTAACACTTATGTTATGATTTGGATATCCAGATTTTACTGAGATGATGAGAGCGCTTGGCTACCCTCGTCTCATCTCCATGGAGAACTTCAGGTCTCCAAACTTCCCTTTGGTAGCTGAAATCCTCATCTGGCTTGTTAAGAGGTAAGATATATTAAAATATGTGATCCTGGACCACAAAACCAGTCAGAAACTGAGATAAGCTGTCATTGATGTATGGTTTGTTAGGATAGAACAATATTTATGAGATACAACTATTTGAAAATTTGACATCTAAGGCAGCAAACAGGTCAAAATACTGAGAAAATCGCCTTTAAAGTTGTCTAAATGAGATTCTTAGCAATGCATATTACTAATCAAAAATGAAGTTTTGATATATTTACTGTAGAACATTTACTAAATATCTTCACAGAACATAATCTTTACTTAATATCCTAACGATTTTTGACAAAAAAAGAAAAACAATCATGCATGAGTATAAAAAATATGTTCCTAAAAGATTATGTAATGTTAAATATCATATAATTTTCCCCTAGATATGAACCTCAGATGGAAATTCCCAGTGATGTTGGCACAGAGTCCGACAGAGTGTTTTTTATCAAAGCTGTGGCTCAATTCATGGTAAACTCTATTATTGTATTTGTAGCATAATCTCCAATAAGCTTATTTATGATGTCTGATGACAAAACCACTGCATGTTCTTTGTGTATCCCTAGGCAACTAAAGCTCATGTGAAGCTGAATCTCAAGCGTCTGTATCAGGCAGATGGTTATGCTGTGAAAGAGATGCTGAAAATCACCAGCATCCTCTATAATGCCATGAAGACCAAAGAGAACACTGATGGGGAGCAGAACAATGATGAAAACAGCAAGTTCAAGTTTGATCTGGGGTCAAAGGTATGTGTCAAATGATTGATATGGGCAAACATTTCAGGATGACATAGTATTATCAAAATTAATTATTTACAGTTGAGCTCACTGATGCTTCAGAAGGGAAAACATGCATTAAGAGCCAGGGGTGAAAACTTTAACTTATTTTGTCTTCTGGGGAAACATGCAAGTAGCTTCTGAAGGGTAGTACTAAATGAAAAAAAAAATGATATTTAGGCAAAATGAGAAAAATGTACACATCATCATTCTGGTCAAAAGTTTTCACCCCCAGCACTTAGTGCTTCATTTTTCCTTCTGGAGCATCAGTGAGCATTTGAACCTTCTGTAATAGTTGTATATGAGTCCCTCAGTTGTCCTCAGTGTGAAAAGATGGATCTCAAAATCATACAGTCATTGTTGGAAAGGGTTCAAATACACAAAAATGCTGAAAAACCAAAAAAATTGTGGGACCTGAAGAATTTTTCTAAACAACAGCGGGAAGTTTAACTGTTCAGGACAAACAAGGTATTCATGAACAACTATCACTAAACAAAAAACACAGTATTAAGAATCAAAACTTTTGAACAGGGTTCTTTTTAAAAATTCAGCTATTATTTTCTCTTGTGGACTATATGTAAATGTCTTTTATGTTAAATATCTTATTCAGTTCAGTACTAAATAAAAAATAACATGCATTTTGTATGATCCCTCTTATTTTGCTAAAATAATCAATTTTTCAGATTCTGCAAGGTGCATGTAAACATTTGACGTCAACTGTAAGTTGTATTTTTGGATGTTTTGTTGCAGATAGCTGATTTAAAGGTGGCACGTCAGCTGGGATCTGAAATTACAGCGAAAGGAGCAGCGCTGTTTGACCTGCTGGGGCATGAAGAGGACCTTAGAGAGAGCAGGACGGCTGCGATAGCCCGACCGCTGGAGATCACTGAGACAGAGAGAGCTCTGAGAGCTGCTGTCAAAGACGTTACGGTAAAACACAAATACTTGCTTGGTCAGCCACCAAACACAGGTTTACAAAATCCGTATCTTTATGATATTATCACTTTTGTATGGTTTTGAACCTTTTTGACTCCCATGTTTTTGTCATCTTTATTATTTTTTATTATTTTGTTTTATTTTTAATAACAGGCATTTATTATTTTTTATTTATATAAAGTTTATATAGTTTATTAAGTTTTAATTGTTTTAATACTTCAAGTTAAAATTTGGAACAAAAATTATTTTATTTTATTTTATTTTATTTTATCCAATAAAATATTTTAGAGTTTTACATAATTAGAACAATTTGTATTAATTATAAAAATGCCCCTGACTTTTTGGGATTTTCTTAATTTCCATGACATTTCCAGGTCTAGATATCACACTTTTTAAATTCTCCCATATGTCAAGGTTTTCCAGGACTGTGAAAATGCTGCTCCTTAAATAAAAATGCCAACTGTTGAGGGAATGATTGCATGATTTTTATGTTCTAGCTAATTTAAATGCTTGTTTTGTCTTATTCATAACTCAACTTGAGGCCCCCAGTTATAAAACTGTTCTGCTGGTACTGAGAAATATCTTGAGGAAAATTATCCTTAAATGTTGCATAAATGTGACCCTGGATCGCAAAACCAGTCATAAGGGTCAATTTTTCAAAATTGAGATTTATACATCTGGAAACTGAATAAATAAGCTTTCCAATGATGTTTTGTTAAGATATTACAATAGACAATATTTGGTCGAGATACAGCTATTTGAAAACCTGGAATCTGAGGGTGCAAAAGAACTTAAATATTGAGAAAATCGCCTTTAAAGTTGTCCAAAGGAAGTTCTTAGCAATGCATATTACTAATCAAAAATGAAGTTTTGATATATTCATGGTAGGAAATATACAAAATATCTTCATGCAACATGATCTTTATCCTAATGATTTTTTAGCATAAAAGAAAAATCACTAATGTTGACCCATACAATGTCCTTTTGGCTGTTGCTACAAATATACCCCAGTGACTTATGACTGGTTTTGTGGTCCAGGGTCACAAATGTTCTTTGAAGGTTTATGAAAGTCTCTAGAGGGCTACAAGACCTTTCTGTTTCAGGTCAGTTCCTGAAAAGCACTTTTAGCACATTTAACACATTCAGCAAGCAGCGTGCTTGAATTATTTACAGAGCAAAAGAACAGGAGATGGAGGACCGTCTTTGGAGGATTGTGATGTTATTTTGGCTTCTGAATGGCATCTGAATGTGTGTTTGCTCCTCTCGTCTGTGTTCAGGAGAGCATCCAAATGACAAAAGATCTGCTCAACAATGTATCGTCAGATGAGGCCAGTCTGGAGGCCAAAATTGAGAAGAAGAAACAAGACCTGGAGCGAAACCAGAAACGTTTACAAACTCTACAGAGCGTGCGGTGAGCTAATATCATTTAATTTATGTTTTTATGGCTTGTAGTTTTAGTTACTATTTAGACTCACTCTGATACCGTTTCATTCGTAGTCCGGCGTTTATGGATGAATACGAGAAGATCGAGGAGGACTTGCAGAAACAGTACCAGACATATGTGGAAAAATTCCGTAACTTGAGTTTCCTGGAGCAACAGCTAGACGACTATCACAGAGCTGAACAGGAGCGCTTTGAGGTACTATCAGTACAAACTAGGGCTGTGCAAAATATCGAAAATGTACATATCGCAATATTTGGGGCCATGAACAAAAGACAGAAAATCACTCACTGCTCCTCTTGCCTAAATAACTTTTGTAGCTTAAATAAGAATCAGTGATGTCATAGAATGAAGAATAAGCAGTGTTTATATATATAAAAAGTGATAAAAGTGAAAAAAGTGGTAACTTGCTTTTGCTAGAAATATGCTAGTAACTTGCTAATCATGCTAGAAACATAATAAATGCTAGTAACTTGCTAATCATGCTAGAAACATGCTAGTAACTTGTTAATCATGCTAGAAACATACTACCAACTTGCTAATCATGTTAGCAACATGCTAGTAACTTGCTAGTCATGTTAACAACATGTTAGTAACTTGCTAATCATACTAGAAACATACTAGAAACTTGCTAATCATGCTAGCAACATGTTAGTAACTTGTTAATCATGCTAGAAACATACTAGCAAATTGCTGATAACGTCAGAAACATGCTAGTAATGTGGTAATCATGCTAGAATCATGCTAGAAACATGCTAATAATACTAGTAACATGCTAATTATGCTAGAAACATGTTAGCTACTTGTTAGTGACATGCTTATCATGCCAGAATTATGATTGCAAATTCATGCTAGTAACATGTTAATCATGTTAAAACATGTTAGCAACTTGGTAGTATCATCCTAATCATGCTAGCAACTAGCTAATTATGCTAGAAACATGCTAAGCAGGCTAGAAACGTGCTAGCAACTTGCTGGTAAAATGTTAATCATGCTAGGAACATACTAGCAACTTGCTAGTAACATGCTGATCATGTTAGAATCATGGTAGAAACATGCTAGCAACATGCTAGTAGCTTGCTAATCATGCTACCAACAAGCTAATAAATTGGTAATCATGCTAGCAACATGCTAGAAACTTGCCAATCATTCTAGAAACATGTTAATCATGCTAGCAGCATGTTAGTAACTTGCAAAATCTTTCTCTCTCTCTCTCTCTCTCTCTCTCTCTCTCTGACTGTATTGACTTTAAAACATTCATGCTTTAAGCTTTAAAACTACTTTTAACTTCAAACTATTTCAGACTGAAAACTATCAAACTTACAACTTTTTAAAACTTATTGGTTAGGCTTTCTCAAGCCAACTTAAGTTTGTCTTGACACACTTTTGTAACTAGTTCAATACGTTTTTGCATATCACATTTTTCTTCATCTTTCTGCATCTGAGCTTCTCTCTGGAACTCATATGAGGCCTGTACCTAAACCATATCATACATTTACCCACATAAAAATACAGAAACAAAACAAAACAATGGACAACAATGAGTGAATCTTGTGAAATCTATCAAGAGCATGTTTTCTGTTTTATTTTACCTAAATTCAGCAGTTTTTTTTTCTTCCAGGAAGCAGAGATGGCAATGAAAATGAGACAGAACAAATTAAAAGAGGAGGAGAAGAGACTCATGAGGAGTGGAGGTTGGTCACACAGAGAGAGAGAGACTTAAACACACACATTTGAACATGTTTGTCAAAGATCTCATGAGTTTTTCTCCTCTGTAGCAAGAGATGAAGACTCAGATGTGGATATACCAGAGGATGAAGGATCTGACAGTGACATAGATGACGGACAGCAGCCCAGACCACACCAAGCTCGACACACACAGATATCAGGTGATGGCTGAAGCTCAGCAGTCCTACATAATTTGCAGCCTCGCTCACACGTGTAACAAATGTGAGTATCTGATCGTACGTAATTTGTGTTTCTAATGTGTGTTTCTGCTGCAGGTCGAGGTGGAGCTCGATTCATTGGGAGTATGAGGGGAGAAGACAGTGAAGAGGTTAAATGAGCTTTTATTTTTATGTTTTCATTTTAATTTTAATTCATTTTTTAAACATTTTGTTTCTGAGATATATATATATATATATATATATATATATATAAATATAAAACTGTACAACTTATTTCATTTAGTTGCCAAAGTAACATTTCTCATTTTAGTTTTTTTGTTTTGTTCTGTTTTGTTTTTAGTGTTTTTCTCAATTCCTTTTTATAGTTTTAGTTAACCAAAACAATACTAAACCGGCATATCAACATATTTTCTTAATTTCTCCTGTTATATTCTTCTGATTATTCAGCCAATCATGGTTTCTTAGGCTTTCTTTCCTCTTTTCATCAATGTTTTTCCTCCATGATCTTGCATAACGTATCTGCAGTGAATGTGCTTTAATTTCCTTTTCTCACTATATATGCCGCCAGCTCTCATTTCATTCACTCCGTTTACACTCCATTTCTCTTTCTCTTCCTCTGCACTCCTTTTTCAAGCCCAGAGTAAAGGAACGAGTCCGTCTATCCGGCAGCGGCCGGAAGAAAAAAAGAAAGGTTGTGTGTGTGTGTCAGTGTTATTTATATGCTAGTATGGTGTTAATTAATACTTTTAGCTTTTATTTTTATATTTTCAGTTTTCTAATTAATTTTTAAGTTCTTGTTATTTAGTTGTGGATTTATTATTATTATTATTATTTTTTATAATATTAATTATTTTTCATCTAATTTTTATATTTTATATTCAATTAACAAAAGAAAAAAAAAGTTTTAGCTTAAGTTAACAATAACACTGACATGTATGTTTGAGAGTAAACACCTGGTGGTTCACTAATGACTAATTATGATCATTCTGAATTGAGGATATTGATTGAGCCTCGTTCCAGTTACCCTCCACTGAGGGTGTGTTTTTTCTGTTATGTAACTCACATTGTGCTTTACTTTCCAGTCAGAGGATAGTGAGATCGACGTAGATGACGATGATGAAGATGGTGAGGAAGACGAAGATGAGGAGGAAGGAGAAAATGAGGATCTGGATGAAGACAATGACAGTCTGGAGGGCTCCTCTGCCAAACCTGGACGCTCAAACCGATCAATGCACCCACAAATCCTTGAGGAGAGCGATAACGATTTTTAACATGCAACAAGCATGCATTAAAGGAATATTAATAAATAAATAAAAAAATCTAATTTACTGAACATTTACTCACCCTCAAGCCATACAATATGTAGATGAGTTTGTTTATTCATAAGGAACAGATTTGTAGAAATGTAGCATTCCATCACTTGCTCACCAATGGATGCTCTGCAGTGAATGGGTGCCGTCAGAATTAGAGTCCAAACAGCTGATAAAAACATCACAATAATTAACAAGTAATCCACACCACTCCAGTCCATCAGTTAACGTCTTTTAAATTAAAAATCTGTGTGTTTGTCAGAAACAAATGCACCATGAAGACATTTTTTATATCAATCCCTTATTTCCTGCTAAAATGCAAGTCCATAACACTGCTTTCTCCAGTGAAAGAGTCTGAATCGGGAGTAAAATATGCTCAAATCAAGCAGTCTACAAGCAAAAACTGTCTAAAACAGCTCTAAGTAATTATATGGGTGGTTTTTGATGTGAGAAAACAACAGTGGATAGACTTTTTCACTGGTGGAAGCATTATTATAAATTATGGACTGGTATTTCAGCCTGAAGATGATGGATTTGTTTCTTACAAACACAGCTTTTGTCTTTTTAAGACATTAATTGAGGGACTGAAGTGGTGTGGATTATTGTGATGTTTTTATCAGCTGTTTGGACTATGATTCTGACGGCACCCATTCACTGCAGAGGATCCACTGGTGAGCAAGTGCTGTAATGATCAATTTCTTATGAAGAAACAAACTCATGTACATATCGGATGACCTGATGGTGTTTTTTTTTGTTGAGTGAACTGTTCTTTTAAATGAAAGGTTCATATACAAACATTGTAAAATTCACTCGGTGGACCTACTTTTGATTTTTAATTCTTGTGTACGTTTCTGCATCAAACAGAATGTGACAATCCGCATTAAATGTTTTTCATGACATGCAAACTGTAAATATCTGTAAATGTAATTTCTAGTATATATTATTATACCTTCTCATTTGTATTCAAGTGTAGACACCTGTTTATTTGCCTTTAAAGTTCTTAGTTATTTGAATATATCTGAATGAAAGTTCAAAAAAAGCTAAATTGTTGTATGATGTTTTATTAAGGCAACATCTTTGTCAGTTCTGTTTTATAAAATAGACATTTAATATTACACGGTTTTAATACATAAGCTTTGGAAATATGTACACGAATAAGGCTCTAAATAAACATGTTGTGACGAGGTCGTGCGTGTTCTAGATATCCACCACGCAATCTGGTGCACCGGCTTTGATGGCGTCTGAGACGACCTTTGCCCCTGACTCCCCGATGCCGTTACCCTGGAGACTGAAGCAGAAATAGGAAATCATAGCACGCTTTGACACACATCGCAGAATAATCTCACACAGGATCAATCACGTCGAGCTGAAATGTGCCATTCACAGCAAAATTTAAATGATCAGTGTTCAGAATCACACCCACAGCCAGAGCAAAATATTTACCACATGTGCCATGCAATCGTGACACACTGTGGTTGAACCTCTCACACACAGACGGCGGTTCGCACATAGAGCCACACACAAAGACTGACTTTATGTAGGTGAGCTGATGGTTTCCTCTCAGTGCAGTAGCGATGAAGATCGCTCCATCCATCCCCAGAGAATTCTCCTGCAGACTACAAACACACGCAAATACACTAGTTTAGTTTTCAGATGTAGAAATGCTCTTAGTAATTGAATCCTGAAACAAATGTATGGCTGTTTCCTCAAAAATATGAAGCAGCACAACGGTTTTCAACACTGATAATAATAACTAATGTTTCTTAGCAGCAAATCAGCATATTAGAATCAACACATATGACACTGAAGACTGGAGTAATGATGCTGAAAATTAGCTTTGAACACAGGAATAAATTACATTTTAAAATGTAATAATATAGAAAACATTTATTGTAAATTTGCTTTTTTGACAAAATGTTCAAAATTTCTACAAAGCTCATGTCCATTTGTGATTAAAACAGCTTTAATAATATATCTCAAATATGTTTTGTTCAGATTATAGGACAATATAGGAGAATAATGTGTTTTGTAGACATACTTCAGACTTCTCAAGCTCCTGTTGTTCTTCAGAGCACTGGAAAATGCCTTCGCTCCTTCCATCCCAATGGAGTTTCCACGCAGACTAAACAAAAAATACAAATATTGCAATGTAAATAAATTATTTGTTGTTCTTATTTTTTTCTAGTTGAATGCAAAAAATATGTTTCTGTTCAAAAACTTGAGATCAGTAAGAATTTTTTTATTCAGATAAGATCAGATTGATTCAAAGTGACATTTATGTTACAAGAGATTTTTGTTTTGAAAAAATGCTGTTCTTTTGAACTTTTGAATCATGGAAAACAGATGTATCGTGGTTTTCATAAAAATATGAACTGGTTTCAACATTGATAATAATCAGAAATATTTCTTGAACAGCAAATCAGCATTTTAGAATGATTTCTGAAGGACCATGTGACACTGAAGACTGCAGTAATGATGCTGAAAATTCAGCTTTGATCACAGAAATAAATTACATTTTACTATATATTCACATAGAGAACAGTTTTTATAAATTGTTATATTATTTCACAATATTACTGATTTTACTGTATTTTTGATCAAATAAATGCAGCCTTGGTGAGCTGAAGAGACTTACTCTAGTGTATGAAGGCTTTCGTTGACCACCAGAGCATCAGCTAGAGAAACGGCCCCTGATTTACCCGCTGATACACCCTGAAGACTATACAACACACACACGCGCGCGCAAGGTCAGACACAATCAGCTTCAGCAAATAGTCATGATATAATGAAAAAACTGAAGTGAGACTCACAAGAGCACATTGAGAGAAGAGTTTGACCTCAGAGCACAGGCCAGAGCAATGACGCCGTTATCACCCAGAGCGTTCTCCTGCAGACTGACAGAGAAAAACACATACAGTTCAAGTCGAAAGTTTACATACACCTTGCAGAATCTGCAAAATGTTAATTATTTGCCTGCTGTTCTTCAGAAAAGTCCTTCAGGTCCCATGGATTCTTTGGTTTTGTAGCATTTTTGTGTATTTGAATCCTTTCCAACAATGCATGTATGATTTTGAGATCTATCTTTTCACACTGAGGACAACTGAGGGACTCATATTACAGAAGCAACTATTACAGAAGGTTCAAATGCTCACTGATTCTTCAGAAGGAAACACAATGCATTAAGAGCTAGGGGTGAAAACTTTTGAATGGATGGATGATGTGTACATTTTTCTTATTTTGCTTGAATGCTTATTTTGCTTGAATTTAATGCATTGTTTTTCCTTCTGACGCATCAGTGAGTGTGACCTTCTGTAATAGTTGCATATGAGTCCCTCAGTTGTCCTCAGTGTGAAAAGATGGATCTCAAAATCATACAGTCATTGCTGGAAAAGATTCAAATTAGGGCTGGTAAGCGATTAAAATTGTTTAATCTAATTAATTACATGATTCATTAATTGCACACCAAATTTGGCTTAGAAATGACTCCCAAAAGATAACTTAAAGTCACTGCTGTGTAAAGCATCAAACAGACATTACAAAAAGTACATATTTTGTTTGATAAAATGTATTACATATACTCTTTTGGACCATGAGGGTGAGTAAATGACGACAATTGTCATTTTTGGGTTGGTGAACTATACCTTTAATAATTTATTTCATAAGTTTTTATTAATATTACTATGGAAATATGAAATTATGTCTTTAATGAAATGATACTCTAAATAATAAACTAAAATTACCAGTAGGTGGTGGTAAATTCATTTGATTCGTTTAAATGGCTGATTCATTCAAGTGTGGAGTAAATGGTTCTTTATGAATGGTCCATTGAATCAGGCTTGTTCAACTTGAAGATGATCACCATCAGACCATCAATCAACTGTATGAAATAGGGTGGGGCAAGTGCGTTAAATGCATTAATATTTTCAATGCGTTACTTTTCACCATAATTAATGAATCTAATTAACATGTTAAATTACCAGCCCTAGTTTAAATACACAAAAAAAGCAAAGAATCTGTGGGACCCGAAAGATTTTAAGGATTTTTTTCTTTTTGCATCAATGCAAATTTTTGGTTCATTTTAAGAACCTTAAAGGTTCCATTGATGTTAAACATTGTTCATGGAACCACAGATGCCAATAAAGAACACTCCTAAATAAAGGTTATGTATTGGCATTGATGGTTCCATAAACAAACCTTAACATCTATAGAACCTTCAGGGTTCTTTATAGTGGAAAAGGGTTCTTTAGACTTTTAAAAGTTTCTAAAAATGGTTCTTTTAAAAACTGTTTACTGAATGGTTAACTGAAGGAACCCAAAATATTTCTTATATGCCATCGCTGTTAAAAAAACCTTTTGGAAAGCAATATCAAGAACCTAAAGTGCTTTGAAGCACCACTGAAACCTTTTATTTTTTAAAAAAATGTGGTGTCAGATGAGAAAACACCAATGTGGTAGACGGACCCGTGGAGCTGATTTTATGCAGGAAAGGACTGATAGAGTTTAATGCATGAGGATGTAGATGTTCTTACTCTAGCAGCTGAATGCAGGTGTTGCTCATGAGAGACTGAGCTAAAGCTTTGGCGGCTCCCGCCTTCATGAAGTTCCACTGCAGACTGAAACACACAGAGGCGTATTTATATGAGTATATTAGTCATTTACATGTGAAAGGGATTTCTAAAAACAAGTTCACATCAAGTCAGTGAGATAAATCGCATGATAGCAATAGCCAATATACACTGTATGGGTCAAAATGATTGATTTTTCTAAAAATGCTAAAAATCATTAAGATATTTAGTAAATTTCCTACCGTAAACATATCAAAACTTCATTTTTGATAAGTAATATGCATTGCTAACAAATTTATTTGGACAACTTTAAACATGATTTCTCAATATTTTGATTTTGTTTGCACCCCCAGATTCCAGATTTTTAAATAGTTGTATCTCGACCATATATTGTCCCTTCAAAAAATGTACCCTAATGACTAGTTTTGTGGTCCAGGGTCACATTTGTAGGTTCATTTAAAAGTGTATGTATACATGTGTTCTGTCCTGATGGTTTTAGGAGTGTATATGTGAGGATATGTGTGTTTTCTCACTGTAAGGATGTGATGGCTCTGTTGACCCTCATGGCTTCTGCGATGGCTGTCACTCCCTCATCGTGAAGAAGATTAGCCGTCAGACTTAAACGCACACACAAACAGAGAAAAACACTGATAAATGACTAATTGCTTTGATGAATTGCGTTGTTCCTCTTTTCTAAGTCACCTCAGATAAAAGCATGTGTTCGTGAAGTAGTGAGTTGAGTATGTATATACACACAAAGTATATACACACACACACATATACATATACATATGTGCTGCTTAATATTTTTTTAGAACCTGTGATACTTTTTCAGGATTCTTTGATGCATGAAAAGTTAAAAAGAACAGCATTTATTCAAAATAGAAATCTTTTCTAACAATATAAGTTTTTACTAGCACTTTTTATCAATTTAACATTCTTGCTGAATAAATGTATTAATTTACTGACCTTAAACTGTGAAACTTATTGTTACAAAAGTTTTCTATTTTAAATAAATGCTGACCTTTTTAACCTTTTATTGATTAAAAAATCCTGAAAAAACACTGATAATAAATCAATAAATAAGCATCTTAGAATGATTTCTGAAGAATCACGTGACACTAAATACTGGAGTAATGATGCTGAATATTCAGCTTTGCATCACAGGAAAACCACTATTTTAAATTGCATTAACATTTTACAATATTAATTTTTTTTGATGAGCAGAAAAAGTTTCCTTTAAAAATCTTACTGATCACAAACTTTTAAGCGGCAATATATATATATATTATATATATAATTAAAATTGTATTTAATTGTATATTTAAATTGTATCACAAAATTAGATTTAAGACTTTATTTTTATATTAAATAAATATGATTCATTTAAAAAATTTTTGCATAAAATGTTACTGTATACAATATTTTTAGTTGATTAGATTTAACTTTTTATATATTATTAAAAACAAATTACTTTTATTATGAATAAATAGAATTAATATTAGAATTTAATGTTTGCAGTCTATTAGTATAAATGCATATATATTACTAGATAGAGAGATACATAGATAAATATTATATATAAATGTAATATATATTAAACAAATATTACATAAACTATATAAAAATGAATGAAAGATGAAAATTGATTATATTTATAAAGCTACTTATATTTACTACACTAACATTTTAGATTTAAAATTGTACATAAGAAATATATATAATACTTTATAAAAAATATACACATACATTTATAGATTATACATTTGTAACCCAAAACCAGTTGTAAGTAGCATATTTGTAGCAATAGCCAAAAATACACTGTATGGGTCAAAGTTATTGATTTTTCTTTTATGCCAAAAATCATTAGGATGTTAAGTACAGATCATGTTCCATGAAGATATTTAGTAAATTTCCTACCATAAATATATAAAAATTTCATTTTTGATAAGCAATATGCATTGCTGAGAATTTCATTTGGAAAACTTAAACATGATTTTCTCAATATTTAGATTCTGTTTGCACCCTCAGATTTTCAAATAGTATCTCAACCAAATATGGTCCTATCCTAAAAAGCCATACATCAATGGAAAGCTTATTTATCAGCTTTCAGATGACGTATAAATCTCAGTTTCAAAAAACTGACCCTTATGACTGGTTTTGTGATCCAGGGTCACATTTATGTATACATTTCATCTGTATTAAATAATGTTGTATAAAAACAGTTATGTAGGTTAACTGAACATATATTTTATGTGTACTTACTCAAGTTCTCTAAGACAAGTGTTCACTTTTAAGGCTTTGGCGATGTCTTTTGCCCCAGCGACTCCTATTGAATTCTCCCTTAGGCTGACGCAAAATAAGACAAAATCAGTATTGTTTCTTAGTTATATAGAACTATAAATGTTGAAATAGTTCAATACTATGGTGTTTGACATTGAAGTGCATTGACATACTTCAGACAGCTGAGTCCTCGGTTGGACTGAAGAGCGTGGGAGAGTGCTTTAATGCCTCTGTCACTCACAGAGTTACTCTGAAGACTGAAAAAGCGAGACAGACACCTCCGAAGTTCGTTCATATTGATCAAATGGATTATTTGTAACAAACTCAGATATTTAATGTGTTTTACCTGAGCGTGTGGAGTATGTGGTTGACCATAAGAGCTTGAGCCAGAGCTACTGTTCCCAAATCACCCAAATGATTGCTGGAGACACTGCAATAACATTAAAATGTACAGAATTATTTTCAGTAGAATTTGGATCTGATCAGGCTTTGAGCTGACACTTCAGACTCTTACTTGAGGTCTTGTAGAGTTTGATTCTTTGTAAGGGCTTCACCGATTTTTTTCACTCCTTCTGGCCCGATGCCATTCTTTTGAACACTGCAATGCATGAAGATTTGTGTTCATGATGCTCTGTTGAAGTGCACACATACACACATATGCATGCACAATAAAATACAGACTCACTTGAGTGTGGTGAGCTTTCGGTTTGATTGAAGAACCTCTGCTAGCGCACGTGCTCCTTCATCCTCTATGTGGTTATTCTGCAGACTACATGAATCAACACACACATGCACGCACATCCAGTCAAACAAAAACACACATGCAGTATGCTCATATATGGGCTCACATGCATGCAAAATTAAATCAAAGGGCTGACTAAAGACAAAATGCATATATATTTTTAAATAATGTATTTTATTTTATAAATAAATAATATTAATACATTTATTTAATTTTATTAATTAACTAGATTAAAAAAAAGTTTTTCAAGACAAACTTTAAGTTGGCTTGAAAAAGCCTGGCCAGAAAGTTTTAAAAAGCTTTAAGTTTGATTAAATTAGTTTAATTTCAGTCTGAAATAGTTTGAAGTTTAAAGTAGTTTTAAAGCTTAAAGCATGAATGTTTTGAAGACAATACAGTCAGAGATAATCAGATTACAGATAGATAGATAGATTAGCATGTTACTAACATGTTTCTAGCATGATTAGCAAGTTGCTATCATGATTTTAACACGATTAGCATGTTGTTAGCGTGATTAGCAAGTTGCTAACGTTTCCAGCATGATTATCAAGTTACTAGCATGTTTTAACATGATTAACAATTTACTAACATTTTTCTAGCATGACACTAACATGTTGCTAGCATGATTGTCAAGTTGTTAACATGTTTCTAACATGATTAACAAGTTGCTAACATGATTCTAGCATGATTATCAAGTCACTAGCATGTTTCTAGCATGATTATCAAGTTGTTAACATGTTTCTAACATGATTAGCAAGTTACTAACATGATTCTAACATGATTAGCAAGTCACTAGCATGTCTCTAGCATGATTAACAAGTTGCTAGCATGATTTTAACATGATTAACATGTTATTAGCATGTTGTTCGCATGATTAGCAAGTTACTAACATGTTTCTAGCATTATTACCATGATACTAGCTTGCTGCTAGCATGATTAGTAAGTTGCTAGCATGATTTTAACATGATCATCATGTTATTAGCAATTTGCTAGCATGTTGTTAGCATGATTAACACGTTAATAGCATGTTTCTAGCATGATTAGCAATTTGATAACATGTTTCTAGCATGATCAGTGAGTTGTTAACATATTTCTAACATGCTTAGCAAGTTGTTACCATGTTTCTAACCTGATTAACAAGTTAACTAGCATGTTTCTAGCATGATTAACAATTTGCTAACACATTGCTAACATGATTCTAGCATGATTAGCATGTTACTAATATGTTTCTAGCATGATTAGCAAGTTTACATGATTCTAGCACGATTAGCATGTTACTAACAAGTTTATAGGATGATTAAGTTGCTAACATGATTTTAACATGATTATCATTTTATTAGCATGACGAGCAATTTGCTAGCATTATTAGCAAGTTACTGGCATTTGTTGTTAGCATGATTTGCATGACACTAGCATGTTGCTATCATGATTAGCAAGTCACTAGCATGTTTCTAGCATGATTAGCATGACACTAGCATGTTGTTAGCATGATTAGCATGACACTTGCATGTTGCTAGCATGATTACCATGACACTAGCATGTTTCTAGCATGATTAGCATGACACTTGCATGTTGCTAGCATGATTAGCAAGTTAGTTTAAATAAGTTTGAATGGATTTGAAATAGTACATAAAAGGGAAGCCTGACTGAGTCTTAAGGGATTCTGGGAATTTTGTCAGTTGGAGTTTGAATAGCCTTGGCTCATTTGAACATTCCTTCACTGTAAGTCTATGGGATTTTTTCCAGTTTTAATCGTTATTTTTAGGAAAATCGTAAGGAGGAAAATTTTGGCTAGGAAGAAGAAGAATAAAAAGTTTAAATAGCAGATCCATAAGTTGGTTTTCTTAAGCCAACTTAATTAATTATTGTTTATTTATTACAAGTGTTTTGTTTTAAATTACAGCTGTAGCAATTTTATTACGTAGAATTCACTTGACTGACCTCTTTCACTTTTTAAGCATTTTATGCCTCATTAGGAATGTATTAGATTATTTAAAATAAGAAGAAGAAGAAGAAGAAGAAGAAGAAGAAAGTAATATTTCATTTAATAAAAAAAATATATATGAATAAATCAACAATTTTTTAATAAATATTATTACATAAAAAATACAAAACTATAACAATTCTATAATGGTTGAGGTCCTAAATGTAATTTATTAAATTAGAAATTTTAATTATTTAAATATTTATTTTAGTTTTACAAATACATTATGTCATAAATAAATACATTTTATTTATTATACATACTATATTATTTACAAAATTGCAGCTGTAGCAATTCTAATAATGGTTTATCAGAACTTACTTGACTGACACGAGGACCTGGTTCATTTTTAAAGCCTCGCACAATGTCTTTGCTCCCTTGGCGCCGATGTTGTTGCCACGAAGACTAAGACAAAAAAAGATTTAATTTAACATCCTAAATTTCTCTTGTTGATTTGGATTATAAGGATCAAAGTCTCAGCAAAAGATAGCACATTAGTTTATATTATTCAATGATACTGTAAGTGCTAGTGAAAATACTAAAAAAAATATTATATTAATAAAAAAAGTCACTGACTCCAGGTTTGTGAGGGTTCGGTTGACGAGTAGAGCCCGACTGAGCGGTTTAATGCCTTTACTGCTTATGGAGTTATCAGCCAGACTAGAAATAAGAGAGAAAGAGAGTTAAACAAGTTAAAGACTGTAATAAAACATTTATTTCACCAAAATTACAGTAAAATCTGTAATATTTTTTAAATATTATTACAATTTAAAATAACTGTTTTCTATTTGAATATATTTTAAAATGTAATTTATTCGTGTGATTCAAAACTGAATTTTAAGCATCATTATTCCAGTCTTCAGTGTGTCTCACACACACACACACACACACACACACACACACACATATATATATATACATATTAAATATTTATATATATATATATACATATATATAATATTTGTTAGCAATATATAAAATATATAAAAATATTTTATATAATTAATTAATTAAAAAAAAGTATGTATGTGTATATATATACACATATATACACACACACACACACACACACACATATATATATATATATATATATATATATATATATATATATATATATATATATAAAATAGTTTTATATATTTTTTTATATAAATATTATAACTCCAGTATTCAGTGTCACATGGCCTTTCAGAAACCATTCTAATATGCTGATCTGCTGTTTAAGAAACATCAATGCTTCATGTTTTTTGAAAAACGCTATACATTTTTTCACAATCATTTGATGACTAAAAGAAGTTCATATGAATAATGTAAATGTAATTTTTGATCAATTTAATGCATCCTTGCTGAATAAAAGTGTTAATCACTCAATAAAATAAATCTTACTGACCACAAACTTATAAACAGTAGTGTAATCTGTACCTGAGCATCTGAATATGGCACTCTTTGGCACTCAGCAGACTTCCCAACAACTCCATGGTACCTTCCTTAAATTCATTGTTTTCCATTCTGCACAACAAACATACACAGTCAATAGGATACACAAGAGATTTAACTAGAAAACACAAATTTGTAGTACAGCTTTAGAAGTCTTTAAACATAACCCTAAAATTGTATAGACCAACTTTATGTCTTTTTTTTATGTAAACATGCACGTTTTACCTCAGCTTGCTACAGTACAGCAGCTGTGGGAGGAGCCTCTTCAAGGAAGCAGAGTCTAGGCAGTTTGACAGTTGCGTCTCTTCAGTACACGCCTCCGATACTTGCAACAAGTAGGCGAGCACAGCACAAACTCCACCTTTCAGCTTCCCCCGCAGGCTGCAGTAAACAAGATCATCCTCTACGGATCGTAGCCACTCCGCCTGCTGCAGCTCCGCCAGACACGTTACCATCGTGACACTTCGCATGCTAACAGCATCGCCTCCAGTCCCGGTCACGGCGTTCTGAAGCAAAGTTGTCGCTGTTGTGCGTTGGGTCACCTGCTCCTCGTGCCCAACGCCTAGCGAACCGCCTAGCAAAGCGGCGGCCGCCGGAGACATCAGCCCCGACAGGAAGCGCATGAAAAGATCAAGGTTGCCTTGCGCCGCAAGGTCCGATTGGTTGGTTTTCTGCAGCGCGGCGCGATAGTGGCTGTGGAAGCCGATGCGCGGCCATGAAACGCCGCTTTCGGAAAACAGATCGAACATCCCGCGTCTCGACGAAATGTAGTAAAACATCGCCCCCAGGAACTCCTGCACGGATGTGTGCGTGAACTGCCATGCTACGCTATCGGACGACCAGCTTTGCCTGCGCTGGAGGATGCGGAAGCCGAGCGTCCCGCCTTGAGGCGGCACGTCAACACCGTAGGTTCGTAATTCGGTTTCGCTGAACGTATACCTTCGCCGTAAGAGGCTGTAAAAAGCAAGACGACCGATAGAGTTAAGCGGCTTCCTGATGCCACCACTGGGCGTGTCTGATCCTGAGAGGTGTGGCCAACAATAGTGGGCGTAGACTTCTGTTAAAGTCCGAGGAAGGGGCGTGGCTTCCAAGTCCAACTTTATAAGGCGTGACAGCGTAGTTACGATAATGTGACAAACCCCCGGGACGGAAGACAAAATTAGCAAGGGTTTCTGGGAGTTTAGGTAAGTCCAAACTTGGGTGGAAACATCCTCAGGTGTGTTCGTTTGAGACGATGAGCTCTCTTGTGATAACGAATACGCATCTAGCGTGTTCATAATACAGTGATTTATATAATCCTTTATTTGCGTCTGAGAAAGGGGCGGGGCTTCCGTCACGCGATCGACCAATCCGGCCGGAACTTTCGCCCCTGTGCCAGGCCTCGACAAAAGCCAGAGCGTCGCCCCTGGCAACAGGTTACCTCGTACGATATTCGCGATGAGATCTGACACTGGAATTTCACGACGTGGGTCACTAGTGGGCGGGGCATCTGCGAAATCCAACGACTGGCGGAATTCTTCCAATCCATCGAAAATGAGCAACACTTTGCAAGATTCGTTAAACATAATTACGTCCATGTTATCGTACGGAACAAACAGTCGCAGTAAGCGTTCGACCGATAGCCGGTCGAAACTACTCAACTCCCAGCATGCAATAGGGATTGCGAGACTCAGCTCGGGATAGATTTGGCCGGTGCTCCACAGGTGGACGAAACGGCGGACCATTCGGCTCTTCCCGCTGCCTGCCACACCCACCGTCAGAGTCACGCGAGGGGCGGTGCTAACTCTCGTCAAAGGAGCGATGAGCTTGTCCAATCCCAGCGCTCGGCCGTGAAGAGGCCCCGCCCCTCTGTTGACTGACACCTGTACAAGGTCGTGTTCCCGCTGCTGGAGGTCAGATACGCACTCTATGAGGAGTAAAGAGGAATTCGAGGTCCCAGCGACTTGCGCTAGTGAGTTTTCATCTTCCTTGAGTCGGTGAATGAGAGCGTCTTTATACGGTCGAACAACAGAGTCTGCAGAGAGAAAGAGATGGAAATGAGGAACTTGATGGTAAAACAGAATTTTAAAAGAACAAACAAATAAATGAATCACATGTACTAACCATGCACAGTTATAAGGTTGTACTCGGTCAGGTGTGAACTTTGAAGATAAGCCTGAAGGGCAGTGCCATGAGGGTCAGTCACAGACAGGAACTCAACCAATAATTGCACTTTATCCTTCAAAGACCCCATTTCCTGGATATGCCCCACATCATGTGCACTGAGCAGGTCTACCTTTCTCATGTGATGGACCACATTTACCAAAATGGAGGTGGATAAGAACCGTTGCAACAATGTCTGGTGTCTGCATAACCACCCGGGATCTGAAGATAATTCATAATATATATATTTGTTGTGTTGTGCTTCAAAGGTTTTTGCAACATTGAGTAATGTGTCACAGACATACAGTTGAAGACAAAATTATTGCCCCCCCTGTGAAATTTAACTTTTTTTTTTAGAATATTTCCCAAGTGTTGTTTAACAGAGCAAGAGAATGTTTTCACATTATTTCCTATTATGTTTTCTTCTAGAGAAAGTCTGATTTCTGGTTGCTTGAATAAATAATTAAAAAATAAATAAATAAAAAACTGCTAAGGTCTTTATTATTAGCCCCCTTAAGAAATTAGTTTGATTAGCTATAGAACAAACCACTGTTGTCCAATGACTTGCCAAATTAACCTAATTTGCCAGATTAACCTAATTAAGCCTTTAAATTGCTCTTTAAGATGAGGATTAGTATCTTGTGAAACAACTAGTAAAATAATATGTCATCATGGCAAAGACACAATTAGTTTGGACTAGAGAGAAAGAATTGTTAATGCTCATAAAGATAGAGAAGGATACACACGTTTATCAAAGTGTTTTCAAGTGTCAAGAACTGCAGTGAGATGCATTATCAAGAAGTTCAAAGAGACCAACACAGTGGAGAACAAGATGGGCAGAGGCAGGAAGTGAAAGATTTCAAAAACTTTGGAAAGAAAACTAGTGAGAGAGGTTTCTAAAGACCCAAGAACAACTGGCAAGACATTAGTGAATGACCTAGCCAAGTCTGGAATTGATGTCTCAATGAAGACAGTCACTAGAGCCCTGCACAGGAATGAACTGTGAGGTTGCCGACCAAGAAAGACTCTACTTCTGAAGAAGAGACACCTCCAAGCTAGAATGAAGTTTGCTAAGGACAACCTGGGGGAATGTGATGCATACTGGAAATGTGTCCTTTGGTCAAAACTAGAGCTTTTTGGCCATAGAGATGTTGCCTATGTTTGGAGAAAGAAGGGAGAGGCATTCAACCCCAAGAACAGCATTCCCACAGTGAAACATGGTGATGGGAGTATAATGCTGTGGGGATGGGTTGAAGGAAACATGAAAAAGGAAGACTATAAGAAAATTTTGAAAGACAACCTCAGACAGTCTGCAAGAAAACTTGGTTTCGGTCGACATTTTGTCTTCCAGCATGATAACGACCCAAAGCATACCTCACTTCTGGTGAAGAAATGCCTCCAAATGACCAAAGTGAGTGTACTTGACTGGCCTGCACAAAGCCCAGACTTGAATCCAATAAAAAATCTGCGGAGCACACTAAAATCTAGAGTTTCTGCCAGAAGACCAACAAATCTGGAGGAGCTTGAGAGATTTGCTAAGGAAGAATGGGCTGTCATTCCTCAGGAGATATGCTTGAAACTTGTTGAGAACTACAGCAAACGAATAAATGCTGTTATCAAGCAAAAGGGATACATTATTTACTATTAACTTCGGAGGGCTAATAATTTTGACCAGTAGACTTTTTAAAATTCTTGGTTAAACATTTACTTCTATTTGTATTACAAACCCTAAAAGCTTCCTGAATAAAGTATTATGTTAAAAAAAATGCTGTGTTGATAAAATCGTATTTCTGTTAAACAACACTTGGGAGTTATTTGAAAAATAATGAAATATTTTAAAATTAAATATTATATTAAATATTAAATATTATAAAATTATTTAACATTAAAACTACAATAATTTGTCTTTTTTTGGTCATTTGTATGCACAGGCACACATAGATCATATAAGGTTGCATGTATGCTTTAATATTTAATATTAATAGCTGATATGGCCAATAAAATCGAGAAATTATCAGTATTGTAAATCTATCAACAGTTTATGTATACTTTAATATTTAATATTAATGGCTGATAACTGAGAGACTATAATAAATCTATACTGCTTACTAAACTACTATTTAAAAAATATGAATTATATATATATATATGGGTGTGGGCTTTGTACCTCTACCTTCCATCCTTTTGCTAGTCTCTTGTTTTTGAGCATTGGACTTCAGATCCAGGTAGCAGTACTCCTGCCATGGGATATGGGAATGTCTATCCATCCCAGAGCGCTAGGAAAGCGTGTCCAGCTCTGTGTGTTTGTGTATCAGACCCTCTGTGTTATCCAGTGGGATCCATTTGCCTGTAACACAGACCGACAGCACAAACATCAGCAGCACACATCAATCAAACGGATACAGTCACCATCACAACGTCACAGCGAGTTTTGCATAGACAAGCAATGCTTCATTTTCTTCTAAACGTTGGTCATGTATGAAATGCTGAATTGCATTGACATGGTTTCTAACTTTGTGCAGAGAAAGGTCCAGGGGAGCTCATGTCAGTTCTCTGGAAACCAAGACTGAACCTCATTACCCACATGCATCAACAAACACTCCGTTACCATGGTTACAGCATGTCATCCATCCCAAACAGATGTGAGGTACAGTTTACAAGCCTGCAGCAACAAGACAACTATGACAATCTTATAACACAACAAGCCTTGTTTCTATTAACAAAACCAATTAAGATACTAAAACAAAAACAGTCTGGAGCTCAGGGGAGGTAGAAACTGCAGTGTTGACCTTCTTCTCACACACACACACACACACACACACACACACACACACAGTGTGCCATATGGCAGAACGAAACAGTGCAGTCAGCATTATGTTCTCAAGCGTTTTATTCTGCAGACGTTAGGAGGTTAATACTGAGGTTAATGCAGAAACCCCTGAAAACCTCATGCTTGAGACAAAGTAGCCTATAGATTTAAGAGATAGCAGATATTTGCATTCATATTCATAAGAATGTAATAATCAAATACAGTCAGTTAAACTGAGAAATGAGGCTACAGTCACTGAACAAACAAATTCATGGACAAAATGTAGTGAATTGTTTGTGTGTACATACACTATATTGCCAAAAGTATTGGGACACCCCCTTCTTTAGAACAGAAAAAGGCACACTGACTGAATCAAACATTTCTCTATGAAATGAATAAAACAGGGTCCTGTCCATACTTTTGCTATAAAATTAGAAGGACACATTTCCCTAGAATATCATTATATGTTTGAACATTAAGAGGAAATTACTGAAGTAGTCAAACCTGTTTATTAGAGGGGGTGTCCCAATACTTTCAGCAATACAGTGTATGATTTTGACATAAAATATACATTTTGTTTTTGAATAAAGTCTGACTAAGGCTGCATTTATTTTTTTAATCTGAATATTTTAAAATGAATATCTAAATTTTCAGCATCATTACTCCAGACTTTAGTGTCACATGATTCTTCAGAAATCATTATAATATGCTGATATGCTGCTTCATATTTTTTTGTGGGAACCATGATACTTTGGTTTTCAGGAGTTTCTGATTTTGTAACATTATAAATGCTTTACAGTCACTTTTATTCAATTGTATGCATCCTTGCTGAATAAAAGAGTTGTTATTTTCAGGTCATACTGACCTGAAACATTTGAATGATTATAATCAATTTAATAATTAATGCAAATTCACATATTGTAAGTTCAGTAAGTAACAGACCTGCTAAAATAGAACAGCTGTGTTAAAATCATGTTGCACTTAATGTGTAAATAGGCCTAAACCTCTTTAAACTACAGCCTGTCACTTCCTGTGTGGTATTTTAATAACTACTATAACAAGAATATTTGTTTTCTCATGGTTGGGTTTAAAATAGTTACTATATAGTATGACTGTATAAATGAGGATATAAACTGATTGACTGAATCCTTACAAATGTTCACCATGATAGTTATAGACAATTCTAAAATATCAGTTACTTTTAAATCTAGACAACCAAAATACCCTAGCAACCATCCTTTATCCTAGTAACCACTCAGAATACTTGAACCACCCTTTATCCTAGCAACCATCCTAAATTCCTTAGTAACCACTCAGAATACCCTAGCAACCATCCTTTATCTTAGGTACCACTCAGATTACCCTAGCAACCATCCTTCATCTTAGGTACCACTCAGAATAGTTGAACAACCACCCTTTCTCCTAGCAACCATCCTAAAATACCCTAAAAAACCATTCTTTATCATAGCAACCATCCTTTATCTTAGGTACCACTCAGAATACCCTAGCAACCATCCTTCATCTTAGCAACCACTCAGAATACTTGAACAACCACCCTTTATCCTAGCAACCATCCTGAAATACCCTAGAAACCATTCTTTATCCTAGCAACCATCCTAAAAACCCTAGCAACTATCCTTAACCCTAATAACCACTCAGAATACCCTACCAACTATCCTAAATACCATAGTAACCACCCAGAATACCCTAGCAACCATCCTTCATCTTAGGTACCACTCAGAATACTTGAACAACCACCCTTTATCCTAGCAACCATCCTAAAATACCCTAGAAACCATTCTTTATCATAGCAACCATCCTTTATCTTAGGTACCACTCAGAATACCCTAGCAACCATCCTTCATCTTAGCAACCACTCAGAATACTTAAACAACCACCTTTCAGAATGCCCTAGCAACCATCCTTTATCTTAGTAACCACTCAGAATACCCTAGAAACCACTCAGAATACCCTAGCAACCATTCTTTATCTTAGTAACCACTCAGAATATCCTAGAAACTACTCAGAATACTTGAACAACCACCCTTTATCCTAACAACCATCCTAAATACCATAGCAACCGTTCTTGATCCTAGCAACCATCCTAAATATCCTAGAACTACTCAGAATACCCTAGCAACCATCCTTCATTTTAGTAACCACTCAGAATACCCTAACAAATGTCCTAAATACCCTAGCAACGACTCAGATTATCCTATCAACCACCATTTGTCCTAGTAGCCACTCAGAATACCCTAGCAACCATCCTTTATTCTAGTAACCACTCAGAATACCCCAACAACTGTCCTAAATAGATTAGTAGTGGTGATATTTACTTTGTACAACACTTGCAACTGCTTTTTATCACTTAATTAGTAGCACCACAAATTAAATTGAGTCTGTTATATGGACTACTGAACAGATACTTAGAAGTTGATTTTAAAATGCAAAGCATTGAAAATAAAGCTCTGAAAAAAAAAAAACTTGCATTTTTACAACACTATAAGTGTGTCCCATCAGGTAATGAAACGTTCGACACACACTTGAGATCTTCATCCTCACTTGAACACTTGGGCCAAAACCAGGAAATACGTCATATAAGTAGTCAAGTGGTCAAGTGCGAAGACTGCAAGTGGGCATTTAGACAAGGCACTTAAATACCCTAGTATCCACCCTAAATAACCTAGAAACCATCCTAAATACCCTAGTAACCAGTCAGAACACCATATAACAGTACACTGCAGAGGCAGCACCTAAAAGCAAAATGAAATTATGATTTTACAGTAGTAATGCTGATTAAGGTAACGATGTTTATCAGGGCAAGTTTTTTTCAGAAAACAGAAATTGTCTAGCAATTCACATCATACGGATTATGTTTATGGACAAACACCTGTCACCTGTCCAATAAATTATATATATATATATAACATTATACATATATACAAAAATAAATAACACATATAAAGAGTTCATTTGCAAAAGCCTCTAAGTCCAGCTGATGTTTTTCTTTAAAATAAGCATTTGTAAGCATTACACATAGCTAATACACTTGATGATAAAAGTGAACACTTACTGTTGATTAACTCACGATGATCTTCAGATTTGGAGTCTCCAAACACAAACAGAAGCACAGGAGCATCAGATGTGTTTCCGAGCGCAGGAAGTCTCAATGGCATCTGCTAACCTCTGCTCGTCTCTACCCTACTTCTCACAGACCCCATGTTCATCTTCCATTCGAAACGTTCTCTGTTTGAGTGTCTCTGTTACGCACCGTCTGTCTGTTTCTTTCCCTCTCTTTCGATCCTTCCTGTCGCACCTCCTTCTCTTCCTGTGCAGCAGGCCACAGATGCACTTTTGACGTGTAGCATCGTCTGACATGCTGTCATTATGTGCACAAAACCACACACATACACATGCACACACTTCCACACGCTTGTTTTACATAAGCACTGGACTGTGCAAATTCTCACAACACAAAAACACAAATTTTCACACAAGTACAGCTGCGTGAAATGAAGAGCACAGACAGCTAGGGTCATGTATAGGCGAAGAAAATGCATATGCAAAAAAAACGATAAAAGTCAATGCAGGCTGTTTTATGTGTGACTTTGTCTCAAGAAGATGCAGCCGATACAGACAGGACAGGAAGTGCTGATTGAAGAACAGGAAAAGAAAAGAGAGACTGAGACAATTAGACTGACAAATGAGACACGACCTCTATATACATTTTATTTACATTTTTTTATATACGAATGCATTAAATTGAACAAAAATGACAATAAAAATATTCATAATGTTTCAAAAGATTTGGTTTCAAATAAACGCTGTTCTTTCGAACTTTCTGTTCATCAACACTGATAATAAAAAAAATCAGCTTATTAGAATGATTTCTGATGGATCATGTGACACTAAAGACTGTAGTAATGAATTGAAAAATCAACTTTACATCAGAGAAATAAATTACATTTTACAATATATTCAAATCCAAAAGATGCATTTTAAATTGTAATTATATTTTATATAATATTGCTGTTTTTACTGAGTTTTTATTCAAATAAATTCAGCTTTGGTGAGCAAAAGCAACTTTCACATAATAAAAAAAAAATTATAATAATAAAAAAATTACACCAAACCCAACAGATTGGCCAGTAATGTATAAATAAATAAAAGATCAATAAAAGTAAATAAACCCACACATGTATTTAATGTTACCAAAAGGAAAAGTTTATTGCGATTGTATTATTTTAGAACATTTTCTCTGCCAAATGTACATAAGACAGACATATTAATTAAAATGATTTATTGAAATGAATAAAAATTAATTAACATTTAAAAAAATAAGTTGAGCTACTTAAACTGTATACTGATATTAATTGGCATATAAATTAAATTATAAAAAAACTGTATACCCAATTCAATTTATTACATGGTAATAAATAAACATATTTAACATTTTGAAGAACATTAGCAGATTATTGAAATCAATTCAATTTATCAATTTGCATAAGCAATTTATATTTTTTAAAGATAACAACTATTTTGATATAAATTCAATTTATTAACTGGCATAAATAAAAATAATTTAATATTTAAAAATATATAAAATAAGTTATTTTTAAACCGTATACTGATATTTACCTGCATAAATAAAACTGTATACTGATATTATTTCAGTTAATAAATGGCATTAATGAAACTGCATACTTATTCATTCAATGTATTATTTGGCATAAATAAAAACTATTAATCGTATATAGAAATAGATAAATACAATTAAATAAACACACATATACAATATTAACAAAAAGAAACATTTATTGTGATTGTATCATTTTAGAAAATTTCCTCTTCCAAATGTACATAAGACCGAACATCAAAATAAAAAAAAATTAAAAAAATCAAAGGTAAAAAACTAAATCAATAATCAATTACATTAAAAACCTTATGAGGAACCAGTGAAACTGCAAAATTGCAAAAAAATAAAAATAAAAAGACCCTTCAAAAATGAACAATGGAACACAACTGCAATTCTACACCTCTACTCTGACAAAAATAGCAATCAACGTTATACCTTGTCTTCTCGACCCTTTATTTCCTGTGTGGGACTTTCTTCTCTACGTCTTAAAAATGCTGAGCTGACTGTCTCTGACTGATCCTTAAAATTCAGTGTTTATGAGCACTGCCAGACCTAGAACGACAATTAAGTGACAGAACACTCTAATATTGAACTAACAGGCTGTTAAAATCAACAAACAACTGAGAATGGAAATTAAAATTGCACGAACAGTGAAATTTAAGTAATGTTTTTGCTGTCTTATCGTAACGGCACACTAGTTCTACACACTGAAATGCGTCTGTGGTCAAATGCTCTGTACTGCACACAGACGCTGATCTGACGACCTGACCTGAGAACAACTGATAATACTGTGCAGATGCATAAAAGACAATCTGTAAACACATAAAACAGACGCGACGCCTGCAGAAAGACTCATGAAGGAGGAAAGACTCTGTACCGTAAATAACTGCACTCATGATGATCCTGAACGCCTTATAATAAATTCAACATTGCATAATCAAAGTGTTTTCGATAAAACTGCGAGCCTGCATTCATCTATAGTAAAACACATTCATCTCTATATAACAAACAAACACTCAAACGCTCATGATCCTGCATACATTCATTCACACTCACACGCACGCTCTCACAAACACACTAGAGATCGAGCGGCGTCTCGGCCTGTTCGCTCAGCTGCATGGAGAGGTAGTCAGCAGGACGCCTGCCAAAAGATCACATGCACATAATGAGCTGAAATGTATTTTGACACAATATAAAGCCACAGATGCACAAGGGCCCATTTATCCTGCAAACGGGCCGATTCAACAACAAAGAATGTATTGTAAATTACTCATATGAGATAGCACCCTGATATATGCCATAGTACAGGATGATGATGATATTCATGGTACATTAGTATTTACCACGGCGCTCTAAGGTACTTAAAAGATTGATGTGGCTTACTGTGTTAATTGTCTAAAAGACTACAGTTGACTACTCGGCCTTAAAAGTGTAAAAAAGTATAATTTTTCAGCATTTTGTGTGTTCAGGAGTATGGTCAATTAATTTCATTAATAAAAATTATTTTATATTTGAAAAAAACATTTAACTAGTTTAACTGCATATTGATATTAACTCAATTAATTAATTGGCATGAATATAATTTATTTAATATTTAAAAATAAAATAAGTTAATACTTAAGTAAGTTTAAGTATTTTTAAACTGTATTTTTAAGCATTATTCAGTGTATTCATTGGGATAAATAAAATTACAGAATATTTAAAAAAAACGGAAAAAGCGGAACAATTTTTAAATTGTATTTTGATATTAATTAAATTCATTTATTGACAAAAACAAAATCATATTTAAAAATAAAATATGTTGAACTACTTTTAAACTGTATATTGATATTAATTGGCATGAATAAAATATACAACTTTTTTCAATTTATTACATGGCATTAATAAAAACATTTTGAAGGACATTAACAGTATATTGATATTAATTAAATTGATCAGTTTGCATAATTTATTATTTAAAGCTAAAATGGAAAACATTTTAACTGTATTTTGATATCAATTCAATTGATCAATTTGCATAAACGATTTAATATTTAAAGATAACAAAACAAACATTTTTGTTAAATTATTTTGACAATTTAATTCAAAAAATAAAATAAGTTGAACTACTTTTAAACTGTGTACTGATATCAATTCAATGTATTTATTGGCATAAATAAAACTCTATTTTGATATTAATTAAATGTATTGTCATAAATAATTATTTATAAAAATAAAACAAGCTAATATTTTATAATAATAAAATGATATTAATTGACAAATGAAACTTTAATTGGCATGAATAACACATACTTAATTCAATTTATTACATGGCATAAAAAAATAACATTTTGAAAGACATTAACAGTATAATGATATCAATTCAATTTATCAGTTTGCATAATTGAATATTTAATGATAAAACAGAAAATCATTTTAACTGTATTTTGACATTAAATCTATTAATAGTTTTTGACATTTATTTTCAATTGATTAATTCAAAAAATAAAATGAGTCTGTATTACAGCTGCCAGGATGATTTTACGCAATTGGAAACACCCCAAAAGAGTGGATTGATGGGATGATTGAAATTGCATCATATGAGTGCATGTTGGGAAGACTGCAGAATGAGGGAGAAATGGAAAAAGTATGGGATCATTTTTGGCAGCATATAAAAATGGTGAAATGACTTCTGAACAACTGTTTAATTTCCATGTTTTTTTTTGTTTTGTTTTGTGATGTTGATGGTGACTAGTGGCTGAATATTTAATGTATGGAAAAGGAGAATATTGAATACTGTGATATTTTATATATATATTTTATAATAATACAATGAAGAACTACTTTTAAACTGTATAATGATATTAATTTACTTAAATGAAACTTTATACTTAATTCAACTTAACTTAACTTACTTAGCATAAATAAAATTATTTAACATTCTGATGGACATTAACAGTATATTGATACCAATTCAATTTATCAAATTTATCAATTTATTTGCACACTATTATCTAACTATTTAATATTTAAAAATAAAATAGAAAAAATATTTTAACTGCATTTATATAATAATTCAATTTATTAACTGGCATAAATATAAACTGCTTAATATAAAAAAATAAATAAATCGGTTGAACTGCTTTTAAACTGTATACTGATATTAAATTAAATGTATTTATTGTCAAATAAAACTATATGTATATTAATTCAATTTATTACTGGGACAAACCACTTTTCAACAACAGTATGTTGATATCAAATCAATTTATCAATTTGCATAAACAAACATTACATTAAAAAAAGTAGAAAAAAAGTTTATATATATATATATATATTTTTTTAAATCAACCATTTTTAACTATATACTAATAGCAATTCAATAATGTTTTTTAATGTTTTTAACTTTTGCTATTATGTTTAGTACTTTTAAATAGTACATTGGTTCAATTTATTAAATAAAATAAAAGTTATTTAATACTTAAAAATAAAACTGTATCTTAATATGAAACTATTTATTTATTCATTGGCACATAATGCAATTTTGTTTTAATTAATCAACTGACAGCATTAATCTTGAGGCATCACCACAGGGACCTTCTTGCAAAACACAAACTGCTCAATCCTCACCTTTTTTTGTACAAGTAGACAAACAGTGCAGCACCCAATGCGAACAGCAGGAGCGCTGCGATCACAAGCCCGACCTGCAGCGCGACCGACGACCCCGCTGGACATACAAAAACACAGTTACTTCTTTCAGAACCGCCATAAGAGCAATGCATAACATTAAAACGTGTGTCCTGTACCTCCATGAACCTGTCGCTCCTGTTCAGCTGAACACAATAGCTTGTTTTGGTTCAGTGTCTCAGTGATTTGCTCCCTCTGCTGGTCAGAAACGGCAAGAATAGACCCCTGTGTGTACAACCGACCCGCCTCACAAGACACATTCACACCTCACACGGACAAAAGAAAAGATACAAACTGATTACCAGATCAGATTTCATTTCAACACCAGTATGGTGTGTTTTAAAGTGTTTTACCTTTAACATGCAAGCTTGAGATCCCACAGCTGCACAACTGCTCTAATAGAACACCAAATCGCTCCTGGTCACAGTCTGAAAGAGAGAAACGCTTAAGATGAGATGTTGATTGCATTTAGAAAAATACATTTTGGATGCATCTTACACTAAAGTGCCTATTGAAAAGAGAAAAAGCAGAATACATGATCATTTTTTTAAGGAACACTCCACTTTTTTTGAAAATAGGCTAATTTTCCAACTCCCCTAGAGTTGAACAGATGAGTTTTATCGTTTTTGAATCCATTCAACCGATCTCTGGGTCTGGTGGTAGCACTTTTAGCATAGCTTAGCATACATCATTGAATCAGATTAGACCATTAGCATCTCATTCAAAAATGACCAAAGAGTTTCTATATTTTTCCTATTTAAAACCTGACTCTTCTGTAGTTACATCGTGTACTAAGACCGACAGAAAATGAAAAGTCGTGATTTTCTAGGCTGATATGGATAGGAACTATACTCTTATTTTGCCGTAATAATCAGGGAACTTTGCTGTCGTACCATAGGCGCAGCAGGCGCAATGACATTACGCAGCGCCTGAAAATAGTCCCCAGCCAGGTAACTTCTAACGTGACCTGCACTAAGCCACTAAGCTAATAGTAAAATAGCTGGGGACTATTTTCAGGCGCTGCGTAATATCTTTGCGTATTTTCTGTCGGTCTTGGTACAAAATGTAACTACAGAAGAGTCCAGCTTTAAAACTCATTTTTGAGCGAGATGCTAAAGGTCTAATCAGATTCAATCATTTATGCTAAGCTATGCTAAAAGTTCTACCGCCAGACCTGGAGATTGGCTGAATGGATTTGAAAAAAGTGGACTGTTCCTTTAAGGCTGATCTTATGCTCAAGGCTGCTTTTTTATTTATTTTTTGACATTTCTTATACTGAATTATTGATTTAAAAAATGCAGTAAAAATAATAATATTACAAAATATTTTTACAATTTCAAATAACTGCTTTCTATTTGAATATGTTTTAAAATTGTATTTATTTAGGTGATGCGAAGCTGAATTTTCAGCATCATTACTCCAGTCTTCAGTGTCACATGATCCTTCAGAAATCATTCTAATAAGCTTTTTATGATCAATGTTGCTGACCCAAAACCTTTGAACTGAAGTGTATGTTGAATATTTCCATTTATACGTGACTTCATAGGATTTCTTTATTTTTGATCACTTTTATGGCATAGAAAACTTTAAAAAAAAAAAAAAAAAGGTTTCCAGGTCTTTCAGGACTGTGGGAACCTTGTCATTTCACACCCAGTAAAAAGACAACCTAAAGGACAATATAAGAAAAATACAAGTCATCCAAAATCAAACACTGAACCTCCACCATGAGTCATTTGTCATTCCAGCAGGTTTAATTCCATGGGTGTTTCTCAAGTTTGTGCATGTATAGTGGGTTTTCCAGAAATATTATTCTTAAACTGTTATGTAACAAATGAACTAGAATGTGTCTGGCTGGCATGAGAAAAATCTACTTCAACCTTTCTCACAAACATTGCATGTGATCATTTGTGTTCAACTCTGTCAAGTCGGGATGTAACGATGAGGTCCACCATTCGAAATGTATTGCAATATTTAAAAGAGACAAATAAAGAATTGAAAAAATAGGTACATTTTAAAGTTAAATTATTCTATCTTGATTATTAATGGACTAATTCTAATTATACTATTATTATATTATTATTATTATTATTATTCCATTTTATGACAGGTAGGGTATGTCAAAAAAAACTACCATCTCATTTTTTCCTCCAAAAAAACAATCAAACTCCTTTGCATGTTCACTTTGTAAACACTGGGTTGGTACTTCTGCAGTGATTCATAAACAGGAATACACACAGTTCACGCAGGGCTAGAACATGACAAGCGCTTGCGCCTTGCGGTGTAAATGTTTTTTAAAATAACCGATCGTTTTGCTAGATAAGACCCTTCTTCCTCAGCTGGGATCATTTAGAGCCCTTTGAAGTTGCATTTAAACTGCATTTTGAAATCCAGTATATGGAGAGAAATCCTGAAATGTTTTCCTCAAAAAACATAATTCCGTTACAAATTAAGAAGGGAAGACATGAACATTTCAGATGACAAGGGGGTGAGTCAATTATCTGTACATTTTTGTTCTGGAAGTGAACTTCTCCTTTAAAATGAACAACTACTGGTCAACCAGAAAAATCTTTAGTCAAGGACTAATGTGTACCTTTAAGGAACCTTTATTCACCCTTTAAAGGAACATAAAATACAAAAGTGCACGTTTTAAAAAGGTACCACCCCAGTGACAGCTGAGTGTAGCATGTCACACTTTGTCATAAAATATGTGCATTTCATAGCTTGTTTATAGCTTCATAGCTTGTCTTCTTGTATCATCCTTTAATCAAAACTGCAACAAAGATTTGAAAATAATTCTCTTACCTTATAAAAAAACAAAATGATGGACAGTAATTTTGAACTCGGCATCATCAGCCTTTTTTGCAACTCAGCCGAATATTTTTAACAACATGCGGGACTGTTATTTTCCGCTGTGCAAAGATTTTCCAAATTAATTTTGCGTTACACGGAAAAAAAAAAGTGCATCAAACCACACTTGGAATGACATGAGGATGAGTAAATGCCAACATTCATCAATTACCCTTTTAAAATTCACTTACTTCCTGATTCGCTCTGCCAGTCTTCCTTGTCTGGCTGCAGACACAGATCCACGGAGCTGGAGAAGGCGGGACTCGGGCAGCTGTTCGGCAGGCGTGGAGTCGACTGGGTTGTGATCCAGGGAAAGGGCCCGCTTGATACACATCGAGATAATGAATCCGCAGTGAAGATACTAAAACGCAGACACAAAGTTATGTGCAAAACTGCTGACACCAGCAAACAACATCATACCGGATTTACATTCAAAAAGCTCCCTAACAAACCTTAACAATGTCAATTCGAAGTGCGTTTTGTTGTGCTGGACGATTCTCTGTAACTTTGGGTCATCGGAAAAAACTATCCAGTCCAGATGACGTGAGTCACTCCCACAAGAACCTGATCCTGACGCCTCAAAACACAACAGGACTGCACCCAAATTAACCAGCGCTGGCAAACCCTGGTCTGCACAGACACAAAGACAAATAAGCAAACAAATTCAGTTTACTGCCATTTCTTTTTATCTGCTGTTTATCTACTGAACTCACTGGCTGCCTGTAGAGAACATAAGTGTAAAGTAACAATCCATTTTATGGGGCGTGATCATTTATGCTTCTATTTTATTTGAAAAAAAATTATGCTTATTAGTCAAATTTTGAATAGTGAAGATCAAGACATTAGTATACCAAACATAGCACATAATAAAGGCAAAAGCTAAAATAAATTAATAAAACATTTTAATAAATGATTTAATATATTGTTTTAATAAAGTAACAAAAATAAAATACATTAAAATAAAATAATAAATGAATGAAAAACTAATTAACACAAATAATAAAAATAAAAGAAAATAAAAATACAAAAAAATAAAATAAAATACTCCAAACATTTTATAAAATAAAAATAATGTAATAATAATAATCAACAAAACAAATAAAATAAAAATAAAATAAGAAAAAGAACAATAAAATACTAAAAATGAAATACTTAAAAATAAAGACTCAAAAAGTTAAATAATTAAATCAAATACTCAAAGAATAAAATAATAAAATTCTAATGAAATAAACAAAAATGAATCAAATACTCAAAATAAAATAATGAAAAATAAATTTAAATAGCATAATTAAAATCAAAACAAAATAACAAAAGAATATACTAAAAATATAAATCAAATACTCCAAAAATTAAATAAAATAAAGAAAAATCCATGTACATAACAATTCAAATAAACAGAAACAAAGATTAAACTAAAATCATAAAAATTAAATGAAAAAAGTGAATTTAAATAAAAAAATAAAAACAAAATTGAACAACAAAAATAAAATTCTAAAAAAATTAAATACTAAAAAATAAAATAATTTAAATACCTGAAAAGTAAAATAATAAAATAAATCAAATACTCAAAGAATAAAATAATAAAATTCTAATGAAGTAAACAAAAATAAATCTAATATATTTAAATTCAAATAATGAAAAATTTATTTAAATAATAATTAAAATCAAAACTAAAGAACAAAAATAAAATACAAAAAATAGAAATACTAACAAAAATAAATCTGATATTTCAAAAATAAAAAATAAAATAAAGAAAAACACATTTAAATAACAATTAAAAGAAAAATTAAATAGTAAAAAAATTAAATAATTCAAATAATCAAAAAAAAAAAAAAAAACTTCAATAGTGTATTAACAACACTGAAGAGAAAGATCTAGTCATCAGAAGTCATTCCTGTTTCCATGGATACAGAAAGTGAATTACGCAATTATGTTGTCTCTCCCAAACTACTTATCTGTATATAATACATATTTTACAAATACACTGAATTAGTGTATATATTGTTTTTATGCTTAAAACCAATCACCAACATAATTTCATACATCATTTATGTGATGAGTTGTTTATTCTCTAATAAAAGATTCAAAGTACACAGCCTGGTTCTTTTTCATTTTTTCATTAATGTTTATTTAAATCGAAGTATGTAATAATAATCTTGTAATTCATCTCAGAGCTGTTTGGTCTTTACTGAAAAATGTTCAAAATGTCATTGGAGAATGGAAAAGATGTTTCTGTGACCAAAGATGATCTTTGACTAGATGTTTCCAGATTAAACACACGCACCTGCGCGAGAATTATTGGCGACCAGATAGAGCCCGTCACTTCCTGTGCTGCCAGTGAGTGGGACATTCAAATATGTAGCGTCTTCCCCAAAAAACACCAAAACAAGTCCATTCAACGGAGTCGACGGTGGACCAGTCAGCTCCACAAATACATTCTCCAGTGACTGGTTTACTGTGAAGGGCTGGCCCAATTCATTGATGACGAGACCCTCTGGAGGAGAAGGTATGGTGGGTTTGGGTGGACAGTTATTTTGCTTCCTTGGAGTCGGAGAAGTGACCTGTGAACACATGGAGGGTTAATATGACATACTTTGATGGACATAAAATCCTGTCATTATCGCAAAATAAACCCTGATTGGCTACTTTACATAATTTCCTGTTTGTTATGCATGCACTGAATATAAAGACAACCTACTATTTGCCCAATTGTGTGGAAAACTGTATGAAACTTTATTGTCTACAATATTTAACATTTTCAACTTGATCTATTATACAATTAAACTGAAAAATGTATTTTTTATATGACTATTTTTAGCTCTTGCCTTTACAGTATGTTTTGTAACACCCTTCTATAAACGACTGTAATTTTTCTTTTCTCTTTCTTTAATAAAATTTGTACAAATAAAAATTAATTTTAATTGCAGCAATAATGCTAGAAAAATGTATCACTTTATACAGTTAAAAAATTCTACAAATGTTTTAATAAAACAGTAGGCAGTATAAAAAAAAAAAAAAAAAAAAAATTATGAATAAGAAAAAAAAAACTACTAAAATAAAATAAAATGCAACAGACCACAGAGGAATTATGAATCCTAATAAAATAAAATAAAACAAAATAAAAAGGTGAAGCAGATCTCGGAGGAATTATGAATTCATGAATTATACTAAAACAAAACAAAGGTGAAACAGACCAGAAATATAAATTAATGAATTCTAAAAAAACAAAACAAAAAAAAAAATCTGAAATAATAATAATAATAATAATAATAATAATAATAAAAAAGTTAGTTCATGAATTATACTAAAACAGAACAAAGGTGCAACAGACAGAGGAATTATGAACCAATGGATTCTAATAAAATTAAATAAATAAATCAAATACAAATAATACATGTGTAACAGATAAATAAATACATTGCACCACAAAGGAATTATGAATTCTACTAAAATAAAATAATATAAAATTGCAAACACACCTTGAATTATGAGTTCATTAATTATACTAAAACAAAACAAAAAATGTGCAACAAACCTCAGAGCAATTATTGATAAAAAAATACAAAAAAAAAAAAAAAAATGAATTCTACTAAAATAAAATAATATAAAAGTGCAACAGACAATTCATTTTAAAAAATGTACTAAAATAAAATTAAATGAAACAGAGAATTAAGTCTACTAAAATAAAAGTACAAAAGAACTTAGAGGAATTATGAGTTCATGAATTGTACAAAATAATAAAATAAAATAAAATAAAATAAAATAAAATAAAAAGACAACAGACCTAATTATGAGTTCATGAATTTTACTAAAATAAAATAAAATGAAGTTTCCTCAAGGGAGCGGTACAGTGACATCAAGCACATTTCAATAAGAATTTAGCATGAAGCTCACATGAACAGAAACACTCGATCTCACCCTAAAATCATTGAGGTTGACTGTCTTTGTTCCACATCGGCTGAGGGTCTCATCACCGGGTAACACGCTGATGTCCTCCAGCAGAGGGAGCTGTCCTGGTGTCAGTGCTTCCGTTAGCTCTGAAACCTTTTTATCAGTCCCACGAGTGCGGTAAACCACCACATCCAGCAATCCGCTTTTAGGAATATTCGGACCCTCTTTAGAAGGCGGAGACTTGCTGCGATATAACACTATGGCATCCGGCCCGTTCTGAATAGTGTTCGGCGGCATTCTAATGTCAGGGCCGACCTTCGAACTGCCAATCTGGAAGAACAGATTCAGAATAGTTAACAGTTGTAACGCTATGCTTTTTGCTTCAACCATTCAAAAGTTTGGGGTTAGTACAGTCAAAAGTTTACATCTCACTTTCAGAATCTGCAAAATGTTAATTATTTCACAGAAATAAGAGTGCATGTTATTGTTTATTTAGTACTGACCTGAATAAGATATTTCACATAAAAGATGTTGGACATATAGTCCACAAGAGAAAATAGTTGAATTTCTAAAAAAGTTTACACCCCCTTGATTCTTTAGACTGTGTTGTTACATGAATGATCCACAACTATATTTCTGTTTAGTGATAGTTGTTCATGAGTCCCTTGTTTGTTCTGAACAGTTAAACTGCCCGCTGTTCTTCAGAAAAATACTTTAGGACGGTCCCATAAATTCTTTGGTTTTCCAGCATTTTTGTGTATTTGAACCCTTTCCAACAATGACTGTATGATTTTGAGATCCATCTTTTTACACTGAGGACAACTGAGGGACTCATTTGCAACTATTACAGAAGGTTCAAACGCTCACTGATGAACCAGAAGGGAAAAACATGCATCAAGAGCCAGGGGTTGAAAACTTTTGACCAGAATGAAGATTTTTTTTCTTATTTTGCCTAAATATCTTTTTTTTTTTTTTTTTAGTACCGCCCTTCAGAAGCTTCCAAAAGTTTTCACCCCCGACTCTTAAAGCATGGTTTTTCCTTCTGTAATAGTCACATATAATATTTTCTCTTGCAGACTATATGTAAACATCTTTTATGTGAAATATCTTATTCAGGTCAGTACTAAATAAACAATAGCATGCATTTTATATGATCCCTCTTATTTTGCTAAAATAATTCACATTTTGCAGATTCTGTTAACTTTTGACCTCAACTGTAAGAGTAATGATGCTGAAAATTCAGCTTTGCATCACAGAAATAAATTACATTTCAAAATATATTCTGACAGAAACCAGTTATTTGAGACTGCAATAATATTTTATAATATTACAGATTTTATGGTATTTTAATAAAATAAATACAACCCTGGTGAGCATAAAAGACTTCTTTCAAAAACACATTCAATACACATAAAGTGCTAATTGCCTGTTCTTTCACAGCTGACACATACTGCTAACTATAATTCAATCACATGATTCGAGTATGCATCAGCTCACCAGGAAGTATCCGTCATCATCCGTGTAATATCCGTTCAGCTCCAGCTCATAGTACACCATTCCAGTCTGTCCATTGATCATCACCAGCCAGATGAAATCCAGTGACATACGGAAACCAGATGGATGCCACAGCTCTATAAACTCCTCATCCTCGGCTCCTCCTGGTGAGTCAGTGTTGATCTCATTAAGCAGGAAATCAACATTAATATGAATCGCGGGCTGGGTCCGTCTTGCCACCGCTGAAACGACAAACCAGATACAAATTAAAAACATGAGATGACACCTAAAATGTATTAAGTGATTTTGTCATCATTTACTCACCCAGAAGTTGTTTCAAACCTGTTTGAAGAAAGTTAGTAAGCAAACAGCTAGCGGTAGCCATTGACTCCTATAGTACTAAAAAAAAAGTACTATGGAAGTCAATGGGTACCGTCAACTGTCTGGTTACAAACATCCTTTAAAATATCATCTTTCTTGTTCTACGGCAAAAAAAAAAAACTCATACAGGTTTGGAACAACTTGAGGGTGAAAAGAAATACATGGAAGAGCAATTATGTTTTGCTACACAACCCGAAATCAAGACCTACTCATGTTAAGCGGGCAGGACTGAAACCAAACGCAGTCGTTGTTTTTTCCGGGGCTCCGGGGCCTTGCTACAAACAGTCCCGGATCTCTCGTCCATTCGGCAACACCACAGCGACTGACATGAACACCTGTTGTGAGGAAACTGCAGTATACATTATGAATAAGCATATACTGTAGTACACAAATGCCACAATAAAGCATTCTGCATTGTATATGGCACGTGTTGATCACCTCTCTGTGAGTTTGAAGGCTTTTCTCCCTGGTATGAGAGTATCTGTGAGGTTGTCACTGGGCCTGTGTGTGGAGTCACCATAAACAAAGGCATCGATTGGCTGTTCGTGGCTGAGGGGGCCGTCCTTAGGGAAGTCAGATGGCAGGCCTTTATATAACGCAACTGCTGCACTTTGTGGCACTGAAAGATTGAATATTAAATAGCAAAATCATTCATTTTAATATTTCACCACTAAATCCAAAAGATAAAAAGTAAATGATAATTTGCAAAAAAGAAATAGATAAAAATCCAAATACTCTGTTGCATACTATAATGAAATATTAAAAACCTATAATTCTTATATTAATAATTATAATTTATAATTATATTAGACAGAAAGAGAAATTAAATTGTAATTGTACATCAAAGTAAGACTTGCTGTATCGAGCTTCATTTCTGTTTAATAAAAAATATATCATCGTGTCAGGGCAGGATGATTTTTGTTATTAATTAATTACCGTTTTCTCTGTCGCATTACAGTATACAGTACAGATCTCTGAGGAATTATGAATTTATAACATACAAAACTAATTAAAAAAAAAAAAAAACATAAAATAAATAAAAATAAAATAAAAAACGAAAAGACCCCAGAGGAATTATGAATGTAAAAAACCTACTAAAATAAAATAAAAAGCAACAGACTTCAGATGAATTATGAATTCTACTAAAATAAAATAAAATAAAATAAAATAAATGTGCAACAGAATTCAGAGGAATTATGAATTCTACAATAAAAATGTAAAATAAAATAAAATAAAAATGAGCAACAGACCTCAGAGGAACTATGAATTCTACTAAAATAAAATAAAATAAAATAAAATAAAATAAAATAAAGCAACAGACCTCAGATGTATTATGAATTCATGAATTCTACTAAAATAAAATAAAAAATAAAATAAAATAAAATAAAAATTGTTGGAAAGCTGGAAAACCAAACTAATTTGTGGGACCTGAAGGATTTTTCTGATTTTTCAGTGGGTAGTTTAAAAGGGTATGGTCCCTCTTATTTTGCTAAAATAATTAACTTTTTGCAGATTCTTGAAGGGGAATGTAAACTCTTGACCTTTGCATCACAGGTATAAATTACATTTTAAAATATATTCAAATAGAAAACAGCTATTTGAAATTGCAATAATATTTCATAATATTACTGAATAAAATAAATACAACCTTGGTGAGCATAAAATACTTCTGTCAAAAACCATACCAACCTCAAACTTTGTACATAAAGTGCTAATTTTAAAATGAAAACCAAAGTTAAATATATAAATAACAGCTAATTTAAAATATCAATAAATACTAAACTAGTACACAAATAATAGTTTTAAAAAAGTGTCCTTAAATTACTTTATCTGCAATATCCAATCAAGACTACCTGACAAACTCGCAGTATTCACAGGTATGGCGAATATTCCCGGCGTTTTTGCGGTGAACTCCAGACTCGTGCTGATCAGATCCGTAGTAACATCATAAAACACCAAAGTAAATGATCCGTTGGCCTCGCCGACGCTAAGTTCCACATTGCCCCGCCGGTCCGACCCAAGGTCGACTTCATTGATCCAAACCCCTGCAGGGGTCGGTGGCGGGCAGTGATTGACCCAAGCAGGGGTCGGAGGTCCGGTGTAGAACGTCCACAGGTTTTCTGACTGCCAGCAGCGCTGAATAGACTCATCCCCCTCCAGAGCCGCCTCATCCTCCACGTACGGGACCGAGCCAGGAGTCAGAACGGACGCAAGGCCGTCGGCTCCATCTGCGGATTTACGTGAAGTGTATACTATGGCGTCCAGCAAGCCCACTCCTGAAACGGGTCCCCCGTCAGGAACCGGCACCCAATTGGGTCCATAGAGCGCGATGGCGTCGGGCCCGTTCTGAATGGAATTGGGTGGAAGAGAGATGGTGGGACGGGGAGTCAGTTCGGAAGACCCAACTACGAAGAAACCTCGCTGATCCGTGTGGTGTCCACTCAGGTCGATGATGCGGTAGGCTGAGTCTCCATTGCCGTTGTAGAACACAAGTGTGTACCCATCTAGAGAAGTCGGATTCGTACCTTCATAGTACAGCTCTACAAATTCCTGAGTGTCCAGTTTGGGATTGTCGCAGTTAACCTCGCTGATCATCAAGCACGATTTCGTCTGTTTGAAAAGGCACATCAACGCCACACACACCAATCTCAGCTCCACACGCATGGCTAGAAACTCTCAGCATACCATAATAAACAAGGACTGGTGGGAAAAGGACCTGTGGGAGGAAAACAGAAGTTTCGTTTCAAATGAATGCAATCACTTTCCAAACATATTAAGTTTAGTTTCCACCAAATCTGGACGTTGGCTTTCCAGAGCAGTTGAGATACTGGCAAACTCAAGGACTATCTATGAGCTGGAAGGTATGAAAATATCCAACACGTCAAAACAATTCCAAGAGAATTCACTCCCCACGTTCATTTGACATGACCCTAGGGATCATAACAAAGAACATACCTCACCAAACCAGGGCTCAGTTACCACAAACATAGCCGTTGTGTTAGGCCAGCGTCTTATGAACTAATTTGACCAACTAGCAATTAGCAAAGCAGAGTAGCATATGCCTAGCAGTGTGTTTATAACATAAAATAAAAAAGAAATAATAATAATTCTACTAAAATAAATTCTACTAAAATAAAATAAAATAAAATAAAAACGTGCAACAGACCTCAGAGAATGATGAGTTTATGAATTACACTAAAATAATAAAATAAAATACAAAATGCGCAACAGACCTCAGAGGAATTATGAATTCATGAATTATACTAAAATAAATGAAACGTACAACAGACCTCAAAGGAATTCTGAATTCATAAATCCTACTAAAATAAAATAATAAAATAACATAAAATAAAATAAAAATGTGCAACAGACCTCAAAGGAATTATAAATTAATAAATTCTACAAAATAAAAATAAAAATGTGCAACAGACCTCAAAGGAATTATGAATTAATGAATTCTATTAAAATAACAAATTAAAATAAAAATGTGCAACATACCTCAGAGGAATTAAGAATTCCAAAATTCTACTAATAAAAATAAAAATGTGCAACAGACCTCAGAGGAATTATGAAATCAGGAATTCTATAAAAAATAAAAATAAAATAAAAATGTGCAACAGACCTCAGAGGAATTATAAATTAATAAATTCTACAAAAAAATAAAATAAAATAAAAATGTGCAACAGACCTCAAAGGAATTATGAATTAATAAATTCTATTAAAATAACTAAATAAAATAAAAATGTGCAACATACCTTAGAGGAATTAAGAATTCAAAAATTCTACTAATAAAAATAAAAATGTGCAACAGACCACAGAGGAATTATGAAATCATGAATTTTATAATAAAAAATAAAATAAAAATATGCAACAGACCTCAGAGGAATTATGAAATCATGAATTCTATAAAAAATAAAAATAAAATAAAAATATGCAACAGACCTCAGAGGAATTAAGAATTCATAAGTTCTACTAAAAAATAAAAATGTGCAACAGACCTCAAAGGAATTATGAATAAATTAATTCTATTAAAATAACAAAATAAAATAAAACAAAAATGTGCAACAGACCTCAAAGGAATTAAGAATTCATAAATTTTACTAAATAAAATAAAAATGTGAAACAGACCTCAGAGGAATTATGAATTCATGAATTATACTAAAATAAAATAAAAATGTGCAACAGACCTCATAAAAATTCATACCAGGGGTCAGTTGCACAAACACAGCCGTTGTGTTAAGACAGTGTCTTGAAAACTAGTTTGACCAACTGGCAAATAGCAAAAGGGTTATCAGATTTACTTTTCAGATTAAAATTAGACCAGTCCACAACATTATGACCAATTTGATGAAAAAAAATTTGATGATTAACTTTTTAGATTAGACAACTTGTCTAAGCTGTTTTTGCAACTGGCCACACGAAAACAGTCCATTCAACTCAACAACAAGTCATATGATAGCATTGTGTCAGGACCAGACAGTGAATAAATGTGGTTTTGGGGAAGGAACTATTAAGAAGCTGTAAAGTGTGGTTCTCAAAGTTGCCAAGTCTGCATTTTTCCTGTGGAATTGGGCTACTTTAACATTTGTTTATCATGTCCACAAGTTAAAGTGAGCCAAAATAAGCTGATATTTAGCCCCTGAAATGCAAATTTGACCAGAGGAACCCCACCAAAAAAAAAAAAAACATGTATTTTACCAGAACACATGGCAACCCTAGTTGTTCTTCAACTTTACTCAACTTTTAAGAAAGAAAATTCTGTTGTCATTTACTCATCCTCAAGTTGTTATAAACCTTTTATGATTTTCTTTTTCTGTTGAATATGAAAGATAATACGTTGGTAACCATTTACTTTGAAAGAGTGGGAAAAAATACTATGGAAGTCAATGGCTACAAGCAACTGTTTGGTTACCAAATTTCCAATTTCAATTTAAAATATTAATAGTAACTGTAATAGTATATAAATAATACTGAAATAACACTGGTATGCAAACAGTGTGCTTGAATGAGTTCTAATTGACACTTGCTAACAGTATTTCACGATACGGTGACGATTTCAGCCAGACAGAAGTGGTGAAAACTGTAAAGTGTAGCATATTCTTAGTGTCAGAAGAAAGTGTGGTTCTAAAAACATCAGTTAAGTGTGAACTATGGCACCAAAAAAAAAAAAAAACAAGCACTTACGCAACAACGATGATGATCTCAAGAACATCAGCTGACACAGGCTCCATTCATTTAGAAAATCCAGCTTCGTTCATAGTTATAAACGGCAACCAAAGCAGCATGTGCTCTGAACTTTTTAGAAAAGCCTTATTTCGACAGAATGCATTGAACTGACTGCAGAATAAATGCTGTGTACTGACTATTACCATTGTAAATGAGTCATGAGAATGAGTATCCTAGTAGTAAGCTACAACAAACATTGGAGAAACTCGGTAAAGGGCAATTCGGGCTGGAAAGGGGAAATAAATAAAAACCATTTCTAAGTGCAACACTATTTTTTAATGTGTATTTTTCTCGTAGTCGTTTTTTTAAAAAAAGTACGTATTTTTAAACAGTAAAAAAAAGTGTGAACTTAACAGCTTTAATGAGAAAAAGAACCACAACCCCAGGAAAGATGATTATATATATTATATAAAATATGCATAAGCTGTTTGGGCACTAAAATGTTCTTTTGCTGTGTTTTGCTTGTTGCTGGATATTTTTTTACAAAATCATGGATAATGTAGTTTTTCCACCAGGAATTCCACTATTTCATTCATAAAATAAGTTGGAATAATTCTGGCTGGTGGCTTTAGCACCATATTCCATCGATTAACAACCTTGTAGCTTACAGTAAAACTCAACTGTCTTTATAAGTTACTGTAAAATAAATTCTAAATGTAGAAAATGAATGGGATTTTTACTTCCAGAACCTGCTATGGCAATGAAGAACTAGATCTGAAACATCTACAGGATTTTTGTAGAAAAGCATGCTACTTTTTGCAGTAATACGTGAAGAGTTCAGATGCAAAAGCCTCTAGGTCTTTCTTTAAAAAAATGAATTTTTATCAGGCTCTAATGTATAGGTTTCTACCCAAGTACCAGTACTTCTGATTGGGCTGAGGCTGTGATTTTAGCGAGTTTGAAGTGAAAGTATTTGATGGACGTATAATAGGCCATTCCCTCAGTATCATTCTCTCATTTTTGACAGAGATGGGTTTTAGGGGGTTTTGCATCTGAACTCTTCATGTATACTGTGCACAGTATGTTTCTATATGCAAAAGCACAGGGGCAATTCTAGGATTTTTTCAACAGGGGGACACAAGAGGGGCCAATATTATATGTTATTATATGTCAATAATATGTTGTGTATTTACATGTGTAGTTGACAAGGCAGTAAAAAAGTTTTTTTCTAGTACTCTCTATTCTATTTCTATTCTTTAAAAATAGTTTCTCTATACTTTTTCCATTTTTATTAATTTTATTAATTTAAAAAACCTTGCTACATATACTGCATTAAGCTAACTGAGACTTGTCATAGCACTTATTGCTCTGTTGTTGAATTTGATTGCTTCCATTGTCCTTATTTGTAAGTCTATAGCAAAAAATAAGAAAAAAAAAATTCTTATTAATATACAAAGCATGAGTGAGATTTATCTTAGTTGTTAGACACTTATTTTCATATAGTATTATTTATTTAATATGAAATTATAATAACATTATTTTTTCCCTATGACTCCTTGGACAATTTCAAAACAAACTTCGACAACAAGACAAACATTTGCTATCATCCAAAACTGCTGAAAGTTATACAGTTTTAAGATGAGTGATACGTACGTCTCCCCTATTGCAATACTCAACTGATTTTATTTATTTATTTTAAGATATTTTGAGATAAAAACAAATATGTGGTTCTTTGATGTGTGTCACACCATAGGAAATTGCGTCACAGACCTAGACCTGAATGATGACACATATGATGCAGGGCAACAACTCTGTAAATGCAGTTATGACCTAAAATTTGAGATATTGGTGCAAAAAATGCCCCTGTATGTGTTTTTTCCCCCTCATATTTATACATAGGCTATCACATATCATAGGATATCACATGGGCTTCATTTGGACAACTTCATTTGGAAGTTGAAGGCAATTTTCTCAATATTTTTATTTTTTTGCACCCTCAGATTCCAGAGATTCAAATAGTTGTATCTTGGCCAAATATTGTCCTATCATAACAAACCATACATTAATGGAAAGCTCATTTATTCATCTTTCAGGTGATGTCAAATGTCTCAAATCTCAATTTCGAAAAATTGATCCTTATGACTGGATTTGTGGTCACATATTTGTATATTGCATACTGTTTTTAAGCTAATGTATAACGTTACTGCACACAGCATGTAGTACGCTATTATATCATCGCAAACATGCATCACTATCAGTCGTGACGTCATAACATGCGTTTAAACGATTGTTTACAGATTTTGGATACTATGCTGATGCATACAGCAACTTTTTGCACACTACAGTTTGCATAACACTTGCAAAAGAACTAACTAGACAATATAAAGAGAAAAGTGACGACCGAGTGAAAAATGAATCAAGAAGCATCTAGATCTAACCTCAGAGGGTCTACACAGAAATCATTGTATTACTGAGAAAAAGCAATGCATTTAAAGTGCTTGAAAGCCATCACAAAGGAGCGGTCGATTTCGCAACAGCACGAAGTTAAAACCCCAGCAGACTCGCTGCGACAACGACAAAGAATAAAAGAAGATAATCGCGTGTTGTGCGGTTTAATGGAGAAGTGTTGCTTACCGTGACGCCCGACGCCCGGTTGAACGGGTTTGAAAGTGTTTCCCGAAGTTTCAGTAACTTTTGCTGTGTGGAGGAGACGATCTGATTCGGTCGGTCCCTTCCACGGGCGTGTGGGCGGTGAGTCTGGATGAATTCACGCACATTCCCGGAGACATAAATCTCGCTTCCCAGAAAGATGCCTCTGTCCTTTGTGTGTACTGCTACGCTGCTAACTTTTCCTACACTTATTGCTTCACGGCGGATGCATCATACCCCTTTTTTTAGTCTGTTTTAACATTTACATCACACTTTCGCAATTCAATTTCTACCGAGTCTCATTTATTTTATTATTCGTTGTATTTTATTATTTATTCATTCATTTTTATTAATTTAATAATTTAATTATATAACGATTACATTAAAACTTTCTTGAAAACATGTCTTCATCATTTATATTTGATATATTTTGGATAACCTACTATTTTAATCGTTCCAGGCTCTTAATCCTAAATTATGGAAATATTTTATACTGATATTTTAATTAATAATTTAAAAAAAACAAATAACGAGTAAAATAAATTAAATACGTTACGTTGTGTGATTTTTTTCTTTTTTTTATTAATGCTCAAAAACTATAAAAATATACAGCCATCGACAAAAATAATAGACAACAACAGTAACAAAATAAATTAAATAAAAAAATATTAAAGAATAGAAAGGGGGTGTTTAGCACATTACAACTTGAAAAAGCAAAAATGAGACTTGTCATTAAAAATACAAAAAGAGTTACAAGAAAAAAGAGTTGTTGTTTTTAGACAACAGGATCAATGTAATGTATTGCACAGATTCTTTCATAAAAACAAAATAGAGAGGAGTTTGAATAATTGCATTTGTGGATGTGGAATTGAGCAAGAAGCTAAATCTCTGTTAGTTAATAAATAAGTATGAGGAAGCATCCACACTTTTTTCCAGCAGATGTTACTCACTGCATTATTCCAGTAAGCAGTCACAGCTGGCAGAGTAACAATATTCTGGTGAAACAATGAATAATTATTCTATTATTATTTTTTTGCAGGGAGAAGCATAACATAATCTACCAACAAATGTATCCCTTGAGAGTTAATTAACTGACTGATCAACAGAATATTTTTTATCAAACCAATTTTTGAAGAATATGGATATACTTGGATATAAATATATTTGGTTTTATTGTGTGAAATATATATTTAATATCAGAGCGTCATAATCTGAAAACCACGCCCACCGGGGGGTGGGATGCTATCCATTGACTTTGTATTGCGGGAAGCTGCCTCCTTGTCATTTCTGACTCATAACAAAAAACGGAACAATGTCGAAAAGCTGCTATGTGACAAGGTGTACAGTAAACAAGCTAAAAACATAGAACTACGTTTTTATAAGATCTCGACCCAAAAAACGAGCGTTTAGTTAACCCAGAAACTGTAAAAAACATGTATGACGCAGCTGCCCAGTCGAAAAATTTTTGTTTGCTTATTGCTGTACCAGAGGCTTGTGATAAAATAAGGTAAATAAAACCACAGTCTCCTAAAGAAGATCCCGAAAAAGTCAGTTGGTGCCTCAGTTTACTCTCAGTTTACTTAGAGAATCTGTCAAGCTCAGCTGTCAATCATGACGCCGCGCTCCCTTTTTATGGCATTACATAACTAAAACCAAACTTATTTAAAAAACGAACACTTGAACTTACATAAAAACTACATGAAAGGACAAAAAAAACTTCTTTGGAATACAGTTATTTGAAGTTAAATTATTTATCTATACTGGAACCAGCCACCTGGGGGCGATCGAAACGTTTTGGCTTCACTTTTCAAGACTTGTGCGGCACACTTGGTTTTAACCATGTCAAAGGATTATTTCACCACCCTCTGTAAACCTGAAAGAAGGAGATATACTGAGAAGCTACATTTTATTGGTCTGTGTTAGTGCTCCTCTTCCGTACCTTTGTTGGAGAAATGATCTAATTGAATGGCCCATCATATATATTTGTGTCCTTAAACACTCGTTTTTTTCGACAGCTTATAAAAACGTAGTTCTGTGTTGTTTAGCTTGTTTACTGTACACCTTGTCACATAACAGCTTTTCTGTTTTTTATTATAAGTCATAAATGACAGGAAGGTGTGGGCGTGGCCTAAACGCGCTCTGTCTCTAACCATTGTGTGACGTCATTTCCAACGGTCATTGAGGTGCCTGAGGTGAAATGTTTGAAGAAGAAATCAGAAAAAAACAAGGTAAATATGACTTGATAGCAGAATGTTTTTCATTTACGTAATTTCCAGTAGCTTTAGGATGTCGAAATGTGACTAGGGCTCTTGGGTAATTTCCATCATCTGCAGCGTCTGGACGTGATACGTTATCAGCATTTGTGTTGCCCTTATCAACAAATATCTGATTAAATCATTCCGTTCTTCTCTCCAGAATTCCTTTGTGGCTGTTTTTCCATGATAAGGAAAGAAGGTGCATTATCTGTGCTGCATACGCTGCATGGTAACGTTAAGTGTTCCCTGAATTTTTCCAATATATGTGACCCTGGACCACAAAACCAGTCATTAAGGATCAATATTTTTGAAATTGAGATTCATATATCATCTGAAAGCCGAACAACTAAGCTTTTCATTGGCCGAGATACAACTTTTTGAAAATCTGGAATCTGAGAGTGCAAAAACATCAAAATATTGGGAAAATCGCCTTTATGGTTGTACAGATTAAATTCTTAGCAAACATATTACTGATCAAAAGTTAACTTTTTAATTATTTACAAAATATCTTAATGGAACATGATCTTTACTTAACATCCTAATGATTTTTGGCATAAAAGAAAAAAAGATTATTTTGACCCATACAATGTATTTTGGCAATTGCTACAAATATACCCGTGTTAAGACTGGTTTTGTGGTTTGAAAAGTGCGTATCACTTCAAATTATAACCAGTGTGTGCTGTATGGAGACTATACTTCTTCATTCAGTATGAGTCATGAATAGCAGGCTGGAAACCCTTGTTCAATTTACACAGCTGTTTTATCATTCATTCTGCACTTCAAGGCAGAATATTAAATTTCAAAGGATATTTTAATGAAATCTCCAAGGGTCAAATAGGGTCAAATCTACACCCATAAATTCTATCCTGCAACAGCAGAGGTCGCTGTCTTCACAATATTAGCTAAATGCTGTATTGGCTGTGCTCAAGTTAGCATACTACCATACTCAAGGTTCATACAAGGTGCTTATAGTGCTTGAAGTACTTGAATATGACATTTTAAATGTAAGGCCTGAAAACCCTTGAAAATGCCAGCGGGGTACTTGAAAATTGTTATTGACAATGTATCTATTAAATAAGTGTTCAGTTTTTTCAGATTTATTGTTTTGAAGCACTCCAGTCAGTTCGTTATTGCATAGAATTTGATTCAGATCAGGACTTAAAATCGTGTATCACAAACCAGACTTCTAAAATCATTAGATCAGAATTTGATTTAGATCAGAATTTAGTAGCAGGTGAATCTTTTTACAGATTGGGACTTCGGAGCATGGATCATTTTATTTGGATCAGAACTTTGGAGCGGATATGTGAATCTTTTGATTCATATCGCAACTTCAGAGTGCAGATTGTGAATCATTTGATTTAGATGTGTACTTTGGTGTGGGTTCGCAAATAGTTTGTTTCAGTTTGGGACTTTGAAGTGCAAATCATTTGATTCAGATCGGAACTTTGAAGTGTGTTTGCAAATCATGTTGCAAAATAAATGATTTTCAATCCATTCCCATTCCTGGGCCCAAAAATGTTCTAAAATAATTTGATCAGATTTTGGCCACTGGATTGGATCAAATCCAATGAAAATGGGAATTTGAATTCAGATTAGATCACAAAATCTAATCTTGGTTTTGATCTGGATTAAATATTCAGTTTGTGTTGTTCCAAATGTTTTAGTAAGATTTGGATACTTTTGATAAAAAAAAACAAAACAAAAAAATATTCTGATCCCAGCAGAAGGGTGTATTTCAGGAAAAAAAATAAAAAAACTTTAAAACTGGTCCAAAAAATACAACATTTTAAGATGTAATATATCCTCAAATCCCCAAACAGCTGTCAAAATCAAGCAAATCATCAAAGATTTGACTAGATTGGTCAGAAGTAGTTATTTGTGTAAATGCAATGCAAAACTAGAAAGCAAAACACTGTTGTTTTTTTTCCGCATCTCTCTTTTTTTTTTTTTTTTGCCATGTCCCTTTAGTTTAGAGTCTCCATAGAGTTAGTAATACAGATTTGGAAATGTGAAAAAGTGTGTTTCTGGATCAGGGTGATCCAAGCCAATTTTGCTTTGAAAAACTGACACAAAAGTAATATGGGTTACCTGATCCTGGATAGCAAAACATGGCATTTCCAAATCCAGATTATTCTGATCCAGATTAATCTGTTTGAACAACTGGCCCCTGATCTGAAATGATGTAAAATATTTTTTTAGATCGAAACTTTGGAGCAGGTTTCACAAATCTTTTGATTCAAATCGAGGCTTTGGAGCGTAGAGCGAGAATTATTTGATTTAGATTGGAACTTCTGAGCACCATCGCAAAATCTTTTGATTCAAATCGGAACTTTGGAGCAGGTTTGTGAATCTTTTGATTCAGATTTGGACTTCGGTGCAGGGTTACGAATCATTTGATTCAGTTCGGGACTTCAGAGTGGGCTCGTTCTCTGATTTCTTTTTTTTAATAAAACAGTAGCAAATATCAAACCATTAAGGCAGTACAGTTATAAAAACAAAACAAAGAAAAAAAATAAAGAAATAGAAATGATTGTCTGCTGTTCACCTTGTTCTATACCTTCTGGGGTCGACAAACGCGCCAGCAGGTTTTGTTGTGTTTTTTTTAAAGCCCCTAAATAAACTTAAATTACTCTGTCAGTTTTGATCATACAGACAAGAGCAAAACATTAATCGAATCTGTAAAGTGTCTACTTTTATTTGTATACACACGTAATGACAGTAAAACTGTGAGCTTTTGCCAAATAAAATAAACAAGGAGCTAGGGCTGCACGATTAATCGAAGTGAAATCGGGATTAATCGAAAGCTGCGATTGTTATGCGTATCTTTTAGAAAAGCACTGTTCTGTTTAGTAAATCTTCATCCGAAGGCCAGAGGGCGCTCTCATTCTCACGCGGAAACTCAAAATACGCCAGAAGAAGAAAAATTGAAACGCATCTTTGCTATCGCTGCAGCTGAATAAACAAGATTTAACTGCTGTCATTAGCTGCGTTTACATGGACACTAGTAATCCGATCATAATAGGACTAGAAGCATAATCGGAATAAAAAAGTCACATGTAAACACGTCAATCGGATTGAATTGGCCAGATCCGATTAAAATTTCGATCCGATTGTAAGGGGTGGGTTATCCCTTTTGTAATCTGAGCGAGAGGACATGTAAACACTTGATAGGATTGAAAATCAAAATTGGAAAGTACTGCGCATGTGCAGCGACGTTACAATAGCGTAATGACGTGTGACACCTGGAACTAGCTGTCCTTTCTGGTAAATAGTGTGTCATAAATGAGTTTTGGTCGTTCTAAAATTATGCTTTTACTCCGCGTCTGTGAAGTGGAGCAGCACAACGCCCCACTAGTTCTTGTTTAAGACTCTTATCAACAGGCGTCTGGTTTTGGGTGCGGGAAGGAGCACTTTTTCTGCTTTCTAAAGTAAGCAGCAAAGCAAAACAGTTCATGTGCTGGTCGTCACCTAATTAGGACCCGAATAGATAAATATCAAGTGCACTTTTTCAAACAAACGTGGGAAACTATGTATATCTTTTGCGCATGTCAAAAGATTAAATCCGATCAGAAGCTTGTAACATATAAACGCCCATATGAATCCGATCACGTTCATGTAAACACTCCGTTCGGATTCGTCAATCAGAATGAATTCATTCCGATGGAAGCAAAAAGTGTCCATGTAAACGCACCTGATTCAACGTGACTAATAAACCCACGACTACAACAATATATGGTTTATCTGACTTCTTCTCATTATAATTTTCCTTATAATGCAGTATATAATAATGCAATGCCTTTATCATTGCTTAGAATACTATTCGTGCTTTATTCTGTGTAAATAGCTATACTATCTCACAGAAAGATTTATTTCAAACACTCGACTGATATAAATATTAGAATATTAAGTGAGTTTGGAGTAAAAACGTTATTAAATGTGATATTTTCACATGCTTTCAGGTGTAGCAGCATGTCTACACAGAGCCGTAGTTCACTGAGAAGCTACGCAAACAGCGGTCATTATCGCAAACGATTTCTTTCGATTTCATAATCGCCCGATTAAATCGTTTGCGATAATGAACGCGATTCAGCGTATCTTTTCTGTGGAGTACGGCTCTGTGTAGTACATGCCGCTCCACCTGAACACAGGTGCTGGAGATTTACTGCTGATTACACAACGGGCTTCAATGACAACATGCGCATGACAATCGCCTTCGATTAATCGTGCAGCCCTACAGGGAGCGCTGTCTGACGCCTCAGCCAATGTGATCTTCATTTAGAATGTCACTAAAATCAACTGAAACTTGGCAGATACTTGACACAAAGACATGATAGATCTTTCAAATTCTAAAAATGATATGTAAGATATATTGTTTAATAAGTGAGAGCTGTGTGTTAAGTTCTTGAAAGTCCTGGATTTTACACTTATTTTAGCAGTATATATAATATGTATATTGTCCACAGATTGTGAAATTTCTTTGCCAAAATGTGTAGTACAAAACAAAGCACACTAAGCAGAATATTGCACTTCACAATGCAATCTGCTGAACTTTCTATATCTATTTCTAGCGCATTCTAGTTTCATGCTGTGTTTGGAATGGCATCCTATACTGCTTTTGAATACTGTGCAGTACATACTCTATGCTGCTCACTTTTTAAAAAACAGCATACCAAACAGTATGCAGTACACATGCAACCAAACATGCAAACTGTAGTATGATAAATTGTTGTCATATGTGACCCTGGACCACAAAACCAGTCTTAAGTAGCACGAGTATATTTGTAGTAATAGCCAAAAATACATTGTATGGGTCAAAAATCATTAGGATATTAAGTAAAGATTATGTTCCATGAAGATATTTTGTACATTTCCTACTGTAAATATATAAAAACTTAATTTTTGATTAGTAATATGCATTGCTAAGAACTTAATTTGGACAACTTTAAAGGTGATTTTCTCAATATTTATATTTTTTTGCACCCTCAGATTACAGATTTTCTAATAGTTGTATCTCCACCAAATATTGTCCTATCCTAACAGTTATTCATTCAGCTTTCAGAAGATGTATAAATCTCAATTTCAAAAAATTGACCCTTATGACTGGTTTTGTGGTCCAGGGTCACATATGACCCAGTATGTCTAATTGTGTATAAAAGTCTTGTGTGGATATTAAAGTCTGGTTCCTCCATCACACTGGAAATGAAAACCAGAAGAGTTTTTGATAAAAGGTCAAGTCGACCGCATTGCAGTAGTCAGCAGTGTAGTGTACATTACAGAAGATATTCATGCACTATACAGTCTAGTAATTTAGTAGTGTGCTATTCTAAATACTTGTGCAGCACAGTTTTGGTGTTTTACTTATTTAACACACAGTTTTAAAAAAACTGAAGTCTTTGCTAATGAGTTGATGAGTTGAATCAGACGTGCTAGATAAGAGACACCTCCTAAATCCAATCCTTGTTATTGTATCTGTATCATTTCCTTGTTCTATGTATAATTCCTGCACTCTTGCCTGTTCCTCATGTTCTACACTATCTGCCAAAATCTGTTTTTGGCACTCGCATCACACCTAAACCAGCCTACACACAGCCACAAGTAAATACAGCACATGTTTTTGGTGGTACAGAGAATTACGCTGAGGTTTTTTAAGGTCTTGCATGAGATGTGAGCTGTAATTATCACAGCTGCTGGAACTGTTATTGTAAATTGGAGTGGAGCTGTTGAATCTATTCATCTCTTGTTGAATAAATTAAAGGAATAGTTCCTCAAAATTAATGTTTGCTGAAAATTTACTGACCCTCAGGCCATCCAAGAAATAGTTTTTTTTTCTGTGTAGGAAGAGATTTAGAGAAATGTAGCATTCCATCATTGCTCACCAATAGATCCGCTGTAGTGAATGGGTGCCATCAGAATGAGAGTCCAAACAGCTGATAAAACCATCACAATAATCCACAAGTAAACCACACCACTCCAGTCCATCAATTAACATCTTGTGCAGCCAAAAGCTGTGTGTTTGTAAGAAACAAATCCATCATTAAATCTAATCATTTATTAATCTATATAGTAGTTTAAAATGTTTCATTATTCTTAGTTGCAGTTCTTTTCTATTGCATTTGATATTAAGTAAAGATCATGTTCCATGATGATATTTTGTAAATTTCCTACTGTAAGTATATCAAAACTTAATTTTTGATTAGTAATGTGCACTGCTAAGAACGTCATTTGGACAACTTTAAAGGCGATTTTCTCAAGATTTAGATTTTTTGTACCCTCAGATTCCAGATATTCAAATACTTGTATCTCGGCCAAATATCGTCCTATCCTAACAAACAATACATCAATGGAAAACTTACTTATTTAGCTTTCAAATGATGTATAAATCTCAATTTTAAACAATTGACACTTAAGACTGGTTTTGTTGTCCAGGGTCACATATTTGTAGCAATAGGCAAAAATACATGATATGGGTCAAACTTATACATTTTCATGCTTCATGTAGATGTTTTGTAAATTTCCTACCATAAATATATCGAAACTTAATTTATGATCAGTAATATGCATTCATCTGGCAACTTTAAAGGCGATTTTTTTAGTATTTCATTTTTATTTGTCATAAATGTATTCTTAAATGAGTACTTTTCTTAGTGTTTATTTTGTTAGTATGTATTAGTATTTTATTCAATGAATGACCTTGTAATTCTGTTACGTTTTAATTATCATAATTATAATGGCAACTATTCGATTATTAATATTAAATATAAAGCTTATAGACTTATAGATTACGAAAAGCTAACCCTAGCTTACAATTATATAAACATTGAACAATGTATTTTAATATATAATATTTTATAATATATGTAATTTTAGTGTTTAAAATATTTAATATATATATATCAATTATATAAATATATAAATTAATTAAAAAATTAACTTAAAATATGGTGATAAGATAACTTATAAGTATATTAATATTAGTATAAAGCTTACAATGATAGATTATAGAAATCTAAATTATATTAATATTATAATGTAATATAATATTATATTATAATATATTTAATTTCAGTATAATTTTTTTGTATTAAATTGAAAAAATATAATAATATTTTAATATTAAAAAATAACTTAATATATAGTAATATTAAAAAAATATATAAGACTTAAAATATATATTATTATTTTATACTGACTTATGAAAAAATATTGATTTCTCGATTTAATGGTTTCTCCTTTTTACAAAACAATATTGATTAGTACAGAATCGATTAGTCTAGGCTGTTTTCAGCTAATAAAGGGAACTTTGCAGCACGCTTCCCATCCATTAAATTGCATTAAGCATTGTATTTTGTTACTTTTGTGTGTGTGTGTGTGTGTGTGTGTGTGTGTGTATATATATATATATATATATATATATGTGTGTGTAATTTAATTTCCCCCTCACTTCTGAAATGGTGGCTCATGAATCATGAGATTTGTGTTAAAACCCAATATAATAATATAAAAAATAATATATTAAAACGTCTGCATTTAATAAGAAAATCAGAATGCAGCACAGCTCACAGGTAATGAGATGTTTTCAGAAGTCATGTAAGGTGGTTTTTAGAGAGAATAAAGATGGCCCAGTTTTTCCGCTTCATTCGTCTCGCTGTGTTAAATCATCTTATTGTCCTGTCATCCTTGCCAGATTACAGATCATATCAGAATGGGTTTGAGCTCCATTTAACTCGCTCTCTCTTTACTACTAACACAGGTTTTGATGGCAGTTTCAGCGCTGATGGTGGGGCATCTGGACTCTTATGGGGCCGTTGATCCACGTTTGAGAAATTAGACTGGAGGATCTCTCTCTCCCTCAGTCCTCAGTACTGTTTCTCCATATGGTTTGTGCAGGTAAGCTGGGATCACCTGGGGAGTGTTTGACAGGCTGATTATAAGAAGGTGTTGTCATGTTGTCATGTTGAACGGCGAGGCTTTGAGGCATTGGCGGAGGGTATTTCAGGATGTGTTTGGCTCATTCCTCAGCGTGCGTATGCAAGCATCTGTTCATTTATTTGTGAATGAGATGTTGACTCACTCTGGCAGACAGGGTGTTTGAATCACCGACTTGTAACACATAACAGACTGCTGTAGTGATACATGCACACGCAACACTCTGCAAACAAGGCAGCTGTTGGTGCACACATGCGTGTGAAATGTTTGAGGTCTCTTAAACTTTTTTTTTAATGGAAAACAATAAAGAAAAACAACATAGAAACATATTATGGAGGTGTTTTGACCTGTGATTATACAAATTAAACTTCAAACTATAGTTGATTTTTGACCGCTAAAATAGTTATTGACCATTCTGTAACTAACCGCTGTGTGATCTTGTTATAGTAATTTATTTAATTTTTATAGCACCTTTTATGCATAAAATGCAGCTTCACAGTTCAGAATAATAAAAAAAACTTAAATGACGATAAAACAAATGAATAAAAAAACAAAACAAAAAGGAAGATGTGAAAACATACATTTTTTAAATATTTAAAAAAAAAATATTTTACAATTTAGGAAAATGTAAAATAAATAAATAAATAAATAACTAGCATGTACATTATATAAAACTAACGTAACATACAAATATTAAATAATATTATTTAATATTAAATAATATTAAATAATATCTTTGTATTATATAAAAAACTAAATTATAGATGTTAAAAATCTATTAGAAAATTATATTAATAATAAGTGATATATTTTAAACATGTTATTTCACTATTTAAAAATATTTTAATATAACATAGAAAAGGCTAACCAAAACATAATTGATATTTGACTGCTAAATGTAGTTACTGACCAATCTGTAATTGACTGCTGTGTCATCTTGTTATAATAATTTATTTCTGTTTTTATAGGACCTTTTCACAGATCAGAAATAAACATGGACGACAATAAAAAATAAAATGAATTCAAAAAGAAAACGAAAATGTGAGAACATAAATTTTAAATATATTTAAAATATTAAATATTACAATTTAGGAAAATGTAAAAATATATATATATATAAAAATAGTATATACATTATATAAATGTAATGTAACATACTATATATATATATATATATATATATATATATATGATTCTTTTATGCATAAAATGCAGCTTCACAGATAAATAAAAAATAAATAAAATGATAAACTATAAAAAATAAAATTAATTCAAAAAGAAAAGGAGGATGTGAGAACTTGAAATGTAAGAATATTTAAAATATTAAATATAAAAATTATATAATCTTAACATTTAACATAACATACAAATATTAAATAATACATTTGTAATGTGTATAATTTCATAGTATTTTAATTATTAAATTAAAAAGCAAACTTAAAATATTTTAATATTAAAGGTAATCTAGAATAAATTAATAAGCAAACTTAAAAATATATTCATATTATGAAATATAATGAAAAAGTTATAGATTAGAAAAAGTCTATCATAAAATTATATTAATAATAAATCATTTAATAGAAAACAGCTAACCTAAAATACTTTAGGATAAAAAGCTAACCTAGAATATATATATAATATTATCAATATAATATTAAACAAGATATTTATAATATATTTTTTTATTTTTTCATGTAATAAATATTTTTATATTAAATAGAAAAAGCTAACTTTAAATATATTTAAAACGATAACTTTAAAATATATTAATATTAAAAGATCTTTCTAAAAATAAAAAGATTGTATATAGATAAAACACCATAACATACAAATTATAATACTGTTAAATAATATATTTATAATACAGTATATATTAGTTATTTCATAGTAATAGGTCATTTCAGTTTTATTTTTTAATATTAAATAGAAAAAAATAATTTTAAGAGTAAAATATTTATATTTGCAAATCTAACTTTTATAAAAGACTAAAAAACTGTAAACAGACAAGTTACTTTTTCAGCGTGTCTGTAGTGTAATAAACCCGAACAGTTGTTCTCTTTGTGTAAAACACATGAAGCAGTGCTTTTGTGCCAAAATTGGCACATGTCTGGGCGACAGCTAAATTTAACGTGTTTGTCGTATCTATTTTTAGTCTGAAGTAAGAGTGTGAGACTGTATCGTACACATATGTGTGTTTATGGGGGGTGATTTCAGCAGATGGTCTCTGGGTGTTTGTGTTCATACGCAACATATGTAGGTCAGGTGCAGCATGGGCTGTCGTTACCGTGGAAACTAGGAGTCAAACATGACTGCGGTCTCAGGATGCTTTGGGATCATAAACACATGTAGGGGACTTTTTTTGTCATGACTATTAATCCATCTGTACGAGTTGATTATATCTTCTGCAGCTAGTGCAGATTTAACAGGAGCAGTTCAACAGCTCTTTACCTGGACTTCTGGTCCTCTTCTGGGCATCCTGCCATCTAAAATAACCAGGCTTTACTGCTCTATCCATCATTCAGATACCAGCTCGGGTAATAAATCTTCTGTCTGGCCCAGGAGGCTCATGGGAAGACTCTGTTCTATTTTACTTCTGAGGGAGAGGAATAAAAAAGTAGAGCAGAGGAAATAAGGCTATGTCAGGTGTGGGTCTATTACTAGTTCTCAGTTTTATCATTTCACAAGCAATTCAAACTCAATAGTGTTGATGAGCAAATAACATGATGTTGGAAATTTGCAGACCTGAACAAAAGTTGTGTTTAGAGAAATGGAAATGGTAATGCACAATGTCTGAAAGTGAAATTGACATCCTCTGTAAATCTGCCGTCTATCTATAAAACGAAACAAAAAATATATTTATATTAAATAAAAATGTATAGATAATATAATGCTAACCATAACATACAAATTATATTAATATTAAATAATATATGTATAATATATTTGCTATTAATTTCATAGTAATGTGTAATTTTTGAGTAAAAAATATTTTTATATTAAATGGAAAAAGCTAACTTTATAATAATATTTAAAGATAACTTGGAATATATTAAAAAGATAACTTTAAAATATATTAATATATTAACGCTAATCATTGCATACAAATGATATTAATGCTAAATAATATATTTGTAATATATATTGGTTAATTCATAGTAATATGTAATTTTAGTAAAAAAAAAAAATAAAATAAAAAAGGCTAACTTCATAATAATATTAAAAGCTAATGTAAAAATATATTTATATTAAACAAAAAACATATAGATAATAAAATGCTAACCATAACATACAAATTATATTAACGATATATTTCTAATGCATATTAGTTATTTATAGTAATGTATGTAATGTAATGTGATGTAATTTTTGTTTAAAAAATATATTAAATAAAAAAGGCTAACTTTATAATAATATTAAAAGCTAACCTGAAATATGTTAATAAAATAACTTAAGAATAAATTAATATTAAATAAAAATCTAAGTTATAGATAAAACGCAACCATAACCTACAAATTATATTAATATTAAACAATATTTTTATAATATATATTAGTTATTTCATAGTAATATGTAATTTTAGTTTTAAGAAATATTTTTATATTAAATACAAAAGGCTAACTTTATAATAATTTTAAAAGCTAACTTGAAATATGTTAATAACATAACTTAAGATATATTATTATTAAATGAAAGTCTAACATAAAGATAAAATGCTAACCATAACATAACATTTTATTAATATTAAACAATATTTTTTATAATATATATTAGTTATTTCACAGTAAAATGTATATATTTTTAAATATTTTATATTAATTACAAAAGGCTAATTTTATAATAATATTAAAAGTTAACTTGAAATATATATATATATATAAAATAACTTAAAATATACTAATATTAAATAAAAAGCTAACGTATAGATTAGATACAATTTTTTTTTGTTTTATATACATATATATATATATATATTAAATTGAAAAGGCTAACTTGAAATTTATTAATAATATAACTTAAAATTTTATTAATATTAAATAATGTATTTGTAATATATGTTGGTTATTTTATAGTAATTTATGTAATTTCAGTAAAAAAAATATTATAAAGGCTAACTTTATAATAATATTAAAAGCGAACTTGAAATACATTAGGAAGACAACTTAAAATATATTAATATTAAATAAAAAGCTAACTTATAGATAAAATGCTATCCAAATTATATTCATATTAAATAATATTTTTGTAATATTTATTAGTTATTTCATAATAATATGTCATTTCAGATTTTTTAATATTCAATAGAAAAAGCTAACTTTATAATATTATTAAAAGATATCTTAAAATATATTAATATTAAATAAAAATAACATATAAAAAGCTAGCATGTATTATATTTTAAATGTCATATCAATATTGAAAATGATTTTAATATTACATAGAAAAGGCTAACCTTAAGTATATTATTATAAAGCTAACCCTAATATGTAATTATAAAGTAAATATATATATATATATTAAATAATATAAAAGATGTTAATTAAAAAATATTTTTTGTTATAAGTCTAACGTATAGATAATAAAAAGCTAACTCTATAATATTGTTTAATATGTACAACTGTTTTTTTTTTTTTTTTAGAAAATATGTAATTTCTATATTTTACATTTTTATAATTATTTAATTTTATTTATTTTATTAAATTTAATTATTAGAATAGGCTAAATTAAAATATATTCATATTAAAAATAAAATTAACTTGTATTATAAAAAGCTATCATATAATTGTTATAACATCTTTAAAGTATATAATAAAAAAAAATTAATATGATTATATGATAGCTTTCTATAATCTATAGGTTATTTTTATTTATTTATTATTAATATATTAAGCTTTCGTATGAACAAATAACATCATAACATATTATTTATTCCTCAAACATAATTTAAAGAAAACGTTCACAAAATGAAAAGCCTGTCATCATTTACTTACCTTTTGAACTCCAAAAATGCCAAAAAATTACAATAAATGTCCTAAATCTGTGGCATATTCAAATGTGCACAAATGTGCTTGTTCCACTAAAGAAGGAAAGTTATACAGGTTTGGAAAGATGTGATGATGAATAAAAGATAACAGAACTGTTACTTTTGTGTGAACGCTCTCTGAAGTAAACATTTTCCAGTGTATCAGTCTCTAACAAAATCGATTTCTAACTGTTGCACTTCTTTTGAGGTGGAAAATAAAGTGGAAACAATCGTAGCCAATGATTTGTCACATCTTGAGAGCAAAAATATCGATTGCACTACACACACAGTATTACTTACAAAAGCTCCGGAAACTGAACACTAGACAGCCTCTCAGTGAACACCAAACATGCTTGAAAACCAGCACTAAATGCCAAGTATAGACCTGCATGGTGACATTATGTTGACGCACCATACACGACTGCTTATTATTTATACAAAGAAATAACAAACTAATATTTCCCGGGAGCACAGGAACATATGTACTCCAATGAAAGGTACAGATTGCACATTAACGTCAGCGCTGACTATAAAGTGACGTCCACACCTTCAGCATGTGTTCAGAAGAGGAACATACTGTTGGGTTGGGGAATCTAAAAACAGCCTGAATATCTGGGGTAACCCACTTTGGGGAAAAATGCAAAATAGGTGCTTGTTTGTGCTTATTTGAGATATATACAGTGGGATGTGGTTAGGAGCCTAACAGTCTGAGTCAAAAGTTAAAATATGAACTTGACTGTCTTAGTATTTAGTGTGTTTGTTGTAGAAAGAAGTCTCTTCTGCTCACCCAGGCTGCATTTATTTGACTAAAAATACAGTAAAAACTGTAAAACTGTGAAATATTATTACAATTTCAAATAACTGTTTTCTATTTGAATGTATGTTCAAATGTAATTTATTCCTGTGATCAAAGCTGAATTTTTTAGCATCATTACTCCAGTCTTAAGTGTCACATGATCCTTCAGAAATCATTCTAATATGCTGATTTGCTGCTCAAGAAGCATTTATCAATGATAAATACAGTTTTGCTACTTCATATTTTTGTGGAAACTGTCATACATTTTTTTTGATGAACAGAAAGTTGAAAAGTGCTGCGCATATTTAAAATCTTTTGAACATTATAAATGATTTACTGTCACTTTTGAAAAAAATTATTGTATCCTTGCTTGATTTCTTTTAAAAGTTATAAATATTATCTTAACATTTACTCTACCAGTCAAAAGATTTGTAATGTTTTTATAAGAATCCTCTTCTGCTCACCAAGCCTGCATTTATTTGATCCAAAGTACAGCAAAAACAGAAAATCATTATTTGAACAATATTTGATATCTTCCACTCTTTAAAATAACTGTTTTCTATTTTAATTTATTTTAAAAACACTAGAATTTTTTCAGGTTTCTTTGATGAATAGAAAGTTCAGAAGAACATCATTTATCTGTAGAAATCTTTTGTAACATTATAAATGTCTTTATCATCACTTCTGATCAATTTAAAGCATCCTTGCTAAATAAAAGTATTCACTGCTATAATTTATTTCTAAAAAAAAAAAAAAAAAAAAAAAAAAATATATATATATATATATATATATATAAATACTGACTCCATGCGTTTGAATGGTATAGTGTATAACATTACAAAAGCTTTTTACTTCAGATAAATGCTGATCTTTGGATCTTTCTATTCAGTAATTAAAGCCATTTTAAGGTGATTTCATGAAAACAATCACTAGTAATATGATTTAATCAGTTATCACTTTTGACTTCAAGGTGGCACTGTCTCAAAACGTTTTGGGCACTTTCAGGTCATGGTTTCGATAATACATACAAAGTTTTGTAATGGTACACCAATGTATTGGTAAAAATGTAGCATTTTATATCATAATACTCTAGTGTAGTCAATGGCAGTTTCATGTTTTGTTCAATTATAGCGCCACCAAGAGGCACAATCCCACCAAATTCTTTGTGTCCTTAGAGTGTGCCCATGCTTATGTGTGTCAAATTTGGTGAAAGTATCTTGTTTTGTTTTGGAGTTATAGACATTTTTTATATAAGAGAAAAAATGACAGATGGGATATGGAAAATGACAGTTTATAGGAGTAACGATTTCTAAGATATTGACAAATGTTTTTTAAGCGTTAAAACGCAACATTGCACAAAGCATAAGGCAAAACCTGGCATGTTTGGTATCGCTGGACTCGGCAAGGATTCAGGAGTCTAAACTGGTGACTCCAGTGAAAATAAGTCAACCAGACCCAAAGTTATAAGCATGTGAATATTTGATTTGGCTCGAAACTTCTCAGACTCCTTCAGGGCATCATGCTGATGACCCATACCAAGTTTTGTAATGATACAAATTCAAATTGGCTGACGCCCAAGAGACCAGTTTTGTGATTTTTGGCCAAACCATTCAGAAGTTATAAGCTAAAAGAGCCATTTTTCGCATCTCCTGACCACTAGGTGGCATTGCACCGAAACACTGCAGGTAGCCTCAGGTCATGCTTGTTATAACACACACCAAGTTTGGTCTCAATATACCAAACCTTTGCAGAGATATAGCCTCACATCCATTTTTGCATGCTTTTCGTAGAATTCGTTTGCACGTTATTCGAGAAATATTTGACTAATCAACCTGAATTGTATAACTTTTTGCCAGCATGGTCTGAAGATGATCTGAGCCAATTTTGATGAAAATCAGGACGGGTTTGAAAAAGTAGGTTTTTCAAACAATTAAAAATAGAAGGAAAAAAAACTAAAACTTACGATTTTTGAATTTTGGTGATAAATCGACTCGGCATGAGCCAAGGATTCAGATGAAGAATTTTGCTTCTGTGCCTTACGGTTCAAAAGTTATTAGCATAAACATGAGTGAAACTTTGGACAAGTGGTGGCGCTAGAGAGTTTGAGTTAGAGACTCCTAATTTGCTATAGTTAATTTTGAAAATGTCCTCTATCAGTGTGCCAAACCGAAGAAGAAGAAAAAGAATGCCAATGGATACAATACCTTCAGTGCTTGGCCCCTGATAAATGTTTCTTGAGCAGCAAATCAGCATATTAGAATGATTTCTGAAGGATCATGTGACACTGAAGACTGGAGTGATGATGCTGAAAATTCAGCTTTGATCACAGGAATACATTTCATTTTAAAATATATTCAAATAGAAAACAGCTATTTGAAGTAGTAAAGATATTTAAAAATTGTACTGTTTTGCTGCACTTTGGATCAAATAAATGCAAGCTTGGTGTGCAGAAGAGAATTCTTTAAAAGACATTAACATTTTTGACTGGTAGTGTGTTTGTTTTAAATATTTTCAAACCCCGAGACTTAAATAATCTCATATTTCTCAGGCTGTATCTGACTTTGGCCTTTAAAGCACACAGAAAGCTTATTTTCTCCTTTCCCCCCCACCTGGTTATTAGGAAACACAGGTACAGAGCCTTTTAAAATGTCTGAAATGTTCTTTTCCAAGAGTTTCCTGATAAAGTAAACACTCTTTGATGACCGTACGCAATTTCAGATTAATGAAATGGAATTTTGAGAAACGACACTCCGAATGTGTGAGGAAGCAGAACAAATGTGCTCACCGTCTCTCTCTCTCTTTCTCTCTGTCTCATCCCCTGAGGTCTCACTAACTCTATAGCCATGCCTCGGTTTCTTAAAGGATGCAAAATAACAATGCTGAAGCTAAGTGAGGGAGAGATAAGAGGAAATGGAGAGAGGAGAAATGGGAAAAGAGAAGCAGAAGCGTTCAGCTCGCTGTGATGGAGGAGCTGACTTTATCACACAAAACGCTTACACAGGCTTCCTTTTTCCATATAAAAAAAAGATAAATATGATGACATAAAAACATTACAGCTGATATTTCCTGTTCAAACCTTATGATTTGAATTCCAAAGCGTTAGTGTCTGGGGTCTGTTTGAATTTACAGTATGAGAAATAATAATAGCTATGCTTCGGAAATACCAAAACTGAAAAAATAAGAAAAATTTCTCAGCTAAATGTGTCAGGGTGTTTTGATTTGTGATGTGTAAAGCTTCATTACTGTTCCCTGTGACAGTAACAGGATTTGCTCAGTCCACCAGGAGAGAAAATCTGCAAGGGAATGAGAACGAATGGAGACGGGAAAGTGAGATTATTATTAAATACATCTGTGAACCAAAACTGGAAGTTGTCTGCAGTGGTTGCCATGGAAATGTTTCAGACTCACTCCCTGATTTTATGTGTGTGGTCGCCAGTATGTGTGCACATAATAACATGGGAAATATTAAATGCCATTATTTAGAAATTAGCATACTTATGATGGTAGTATTGCACATACTATGGTTAAAAAGATTTCAAATAAATAAATGCTGTTTTATTTGTACTTTTCCAGCAAATCAGCATATTAGAATGATTTCTGAAAGATTTGTGACACTGAAGACTGGAGTAATGATGCTGAAAATTCAGCTTTGATCACAGGAATACATTTTATTTTACAATCTATTCACATAGAAATCAGCTACAGTTGAAGTCAAAAGTTTACATACACCTTTCAGAATCTGCAAAATGTTAATTATTTGATCAAAATAAGAGGGGGCATGCAAAATGCATGTTATTTTTTATTTAGTACTGACCTGCATAAGATATTTCACATAAAAGATGTTTACATATAGTCCACAAGAGGAAACAATAAGCTGAATTTATAAAAATTACTCCGTTCAAAAGTTTACATGCATGATTCTTAATACTGTGTTGTTACCTGAATCATCCACAGCTGTTTTTATTGTTTAGTGATAGTTGTTCATCAATCCCTTGTTTGTCCTGTTTGTCCAATTAAACTGTCCACTGTTAGTCAGAAAAAAATCCTTCAGATCCCACAAATTCATTGGTTTTTCAGCATTTTTGTGTATTTAAACCCTTAAAATTAATTAAAAAATAATTAATTAATAAAATTAATTTGAGATCCATCTTTTCACACTGAGGACAACTGAGGGACTCCTATGCAACTATTACAAAAGGTTCAAACGCTCACTGATGCTCCAGAAGGAAACACGAATCATTAAGCCGGGAGTGAAAACTTTTGAACAGAATGAAGATGTGTACATTTTTCTTATTTAGCCTAAATACAATTTTTATTTCATTTAGTACTGCCCTTCAGAAGCTACAGAAGATACTTACATGTTCTCCAGAAGGCAAAATAAGGCTTTTTTTTTATTTTAAATACAGCTTTGGATCATTCAGGTAACAAAACAGTATTAAGAAACAAGTGTATGTAAACTTTTGAACAGGGTCATTTTAATAAATTCAACTATTATTTTCTCTTGTGGACTATATGTAAGCATCTTTTATGTGAAATATCTTATTCAGGTCAGTACCAAACAAAAAATAACATGCATTTTGTATGATCCCTCTTATTTTGGTATAATAATTCTGCAAGGTGCAACTATGTAAACTTTTGACTTCAACTGTATTTTAAATTGTAATAATATTTCACAATATTATTATGGTTTTATGATATTTTTCGTCGAATAAATGCAGCCTTTGTGAGCACAAGAGACTTTACAAACCATTCAAAAAATCTCTGAACATGTTTCTGTAAGACTTTACTGTTGCAATGTGTCAACAACTGACTAATTTGAGTGTTGTTTATTCCTCCTAAAGCATTTTAGGAGAAACATCAGAGGCGTTAATTCTCCTGATCTGTGAAAGAGCAACTCATGAGCATTAATATTGTCCTCTGGGTTAGCAAGCGAGCGGAGCGCTGCGGGATCTGAGCTCTGCGTGTTTTAGTTTGAGTTTGATTCAGACTGTCGTTTAATAGCCTTTCTGGTGAGGTGGAATATCAGGCGACTTATTACTTTCTTCTTAAATACACAAAACTAAGATAAACAAACAACTTTTCCATTACCGGACTCGTGATGAGCGTGTTTGCGTGCGTTCGTGTCGCGGCTTCGGTCTCTGGCGGCTCCAACTTGAGCAGAAATCATCAGCAGAGTTTTAATTACTTTGATTAAGCTGCATAATGAATCTTTGTGTATGTCTGTGTTGGGTTGAAAAGTTAATTATCCACACAGATAGCTTTGAGTGATGAAGACCTAAAAGAAGTCAAATAAAAACTTCAGAAAGGTCACGGAAAGGTTGTACGTCTGTTTGTGTTTACGTGTAAGAGCTAAAAGATCATTTGCAACCAATCAATAATGTTTTCTCAAGTGAACCGGGTGAGATTGACAGTATGCCCTTGACTTTCATTAGCCTGATTCATACAAGCATTAAACTTTCATATTCAACAGTTTAATAAGGAATTAAAATGCAAAACTGTGACTTCACAAAGAGATCAAGACATTCAGCACTTCTCAGCTAGTATTACGATGTCATAGTAAAAATGGTGTTTAACATTTTTTACTTTTTTATGTTGCAGTATAAACATTTTGTATGCAAGAATTACATGTATAATATATTATAAATATATTTAATACGTATTTAAATTTGTTTTTAATGCTAAGCATCACAATGTATCTCATTTATTTGAAAATATTTATTTTTTTAACACATTTTCCCACCAAATTCTTATTGTCATAATATCAAAATGATTTAATTTTCATTATTGTAATGCAATTTGCATGTTGTTCTTACATTAAGCTAAAAAAAAAAAATTGTAATCATGATACAGTATTTTTTTATACAGTACATTTTTACAAAAATGTATATTAAAAACGAAAAGTATTTGAAACTAAGAATAATACATTTTGTTTTTTTAATTATAAATGATAAATAAAAAAAACATGCATCTCCTATTTATTTAAATAAATATAACTAAATAGGAGATGCATTTTTTTTTATTTAAATATATATATATAATTTAATTAAATTTTTTTTTCTTTAAATAAAATTGTATTCTTCCTATTTTTTTCCGGCATTACTACCTGTTACACATAAATAAAATCAAACCTATTTTTAGGATTTTTTTTTTTAAGATTTTCAAAATTATTATTATTAATTTTTTTATTTTGTATTTTTTTATATACAGTACATTTTCACAAAAATATATATTAAAAACTAAGTATTTAAAACTAAGAATAATACATTTAGTTTTTTCAATTATAAATGATAAAAAAACATGCACCTCCTATTTATTTTTTTATTTTTAATTAAATTGTATTCTTCCTATTTTTTTTTCCTGCATTACTTACTGTTACACATAAATAAAATCAAAACTATTTTTAGGAATTTTTAAAGATTTTTTTAAATTATTATTATTATTATTACTTTAATTGAATGCTGACTTTTCATTGCAATGCAAAATTAATTAATTCCCATTATTACAATGCAATTTGCATAAGCAGTTTGCAATTTACATTTATGCTAATGAATCATTGTACAGTATATTTTTACTGTGAGAATGTGTTGGAGAAAATATTCTTAGTGCAGAAAACTACTTAGGCTTGATTGTTTTTATGCAAATATTAACAATATATTTAATTTTGTGGTGATGTTTGTATGAGATTCACCCCTAGTCTGCATTTACATGACTGTGCTGTCATGTATTTTGTAGATAAAGACAAAACTAGAGGGGAAACAAAGACATTTTAAATTACAACGGACATCTTCAGGACAAAACTGTTTGAACTGACAAAACACACATTGTAAATTGTTCCCACTGGTTCTAGAAAAAAATCCAAAGAGAGATGAAAAACTCCCTGCTGCTTTATTCCCAATTTGCATACGTTTCATTACTGAGGGATATTTGAAGGATTGGAAACGAGGTCCTCTGCCCTTATCTACATTTTGTCCTCTTTTCATTCGCTCCACTCTTCTTCTTCAGCCTTTTTTTTCTCTTGAACTCCCTTGTGACTGAATCTGAACACCCCTTATCACCACAACTTAATGAGCTCCCAAGCATTACCGCCATCACACACACGCTCTCACTTTATCAGGCTGGTAGTGTCTACTTAGTTTTCTAGTTCCCCGCAGTCTAATTGTGCATTTATTCTTTTACTCTCTGAAACAACTCATTAGTGTTTTATATCAGAGAGAGGGAGAGAGAGAGAAAGTAAGAGAGAGGGAGACCTAGTTTTAATGACCTTCAGATAAGCAGCAAAAGATGATGCAAAGCAAAGTAGGATAAAGAGATGAATTAAGTAACGGGGAGAAAAGGCCACGGAGGGAGCAAAAGAGTCCGTTATCCGCAGATCTCACGTCTTTAATGATGCATGACTCTTGGCAGATGATTAAAATTACACACAAACCACCTTTAAAATATTTCTGTGCATGAAAGACTGCATTTCTGCAGTGATAAAGACACACATAGATAACAAGACATATGCAATAAAGTGACAGACTGGGTGAAATGTCAGGGAATGTTAATAAGGGGCGAGTGAATGATGCCATTGATCCAGTTTAAACTCTATTTGTGTCTACAGTATCCAGTGAACAATTGTGTCTTCATTAGTTTTGGCTCTGAGCCGTGTCATTGGCTGGTGGACAATTTCTATCCAAAACAGACAGGAATAGAAAAAAAGCTCTGAAGTACTATAAATATTTACAGTATCTCACTATAACGCTGTAAATAATTACATTACCTCACGGTAACACTGTAAAGATTTACGCTACCTGACTGTCACACTAATGATTTACTTTACCTTACTGCGACTATTAAGATTTTTTTTTACCTAACTGTAACACTGTTAAGATTTACATTACCTCACTGGAACACTGTAAAGATTTACATTGCCTCACTGTAAAGATTTACATTACTTCACTATAACACTGTAAAGATTTACTGAACCTCACTGGAACACTGTAAAGATTTACATTGCCTCACTGTAAAGATTTACATTACTTCACTATAACACTGTAAAGATTTACATTACTTCACTATAACACTGTAAAGATTTACATTACCTCACTGGAACACTGTAAAGATTTACATTGCCTCACTGTAAAGATTTACATTACTTCACTATAACACTGTAAAGATTTACTTAACCTCACTATAACACTGTAAAGATTTACTTAACCTCACTATAACACTGTAAAGATTTACATTGCCTCACTGTAAAGATTTACTGAACCTCACTATAACACTGTAAAGATTTACAATGCCTCACTGTAAAGATTTACATTACTTCACTATAACACTGTAAAGATTTACTTAACCTCACTGTAACACTGTAAAGATTTACATTGCCTCACTGTAAAGATTTACATTACTTCACTATAACACTGTAAAGATTTACTTAACCTCACTGTAACACTGTAAAGATTTACATTGCCTCACTGTAAAGATTTACATTACTTCACTATAACACTGTAAAGATTTACTTAACCTCACTGTAACACTGTAAAGATTTACATTGCCTCACTGTAAAGATTTACATTACTTCACTATAACACTGTAAAGATTTACATTACTTCACTATAACACTGTAAAGATTTACTTAACCTCACTGTAACACTGTAAAGATTTACTTAACCTAACTGTAACACTGTAAATATTTGCATTACCCTACTGTAACACTGCAAATATATACATTGCCTCACTGTAAATATTTACATTACCTCACTGTAATGCTGTAAATATAAAATATTTGCATTATCTCACTGTAACACTGTAAATATTTACATTACCTCACTGTAATACTGTAAAGATTTACATCTCACTGTAATGCTGTAAATAGTTGCATTACCTCACTGTAATACTGTAAAAATGTACATTACCTCACTGCAATACTGTAAAGATTTACATTACCTTACTGTAACGCTGTAAAGATTTAAATGACCTCACTGTAATGCTGTAAAGATTTATATTATCTCACTGCAATGCTGTAAAGATTTACATTACCTCACTGTAACACTGTAAAGATTTGCATTACCCTACTGTAACACTGTAAATATATACATTGCCTCACTGTAAAGATTTACATTACTTCACTATAACACTGTAAAGATTTACTTAACCTAACTTTAATACTGTAAAGATTTACATTACCTCACTGTAACACTGTAAAGATTTGTTACCTCACTGTAACGCTGTAAAGATTTGTTACCTCACTGTAACGCTGTAAAGATTTGTTACCTCACTGTAACGCTGTAAAGATTTACATTGCCTCACTGTAATGCTGTAAAAATGTACATTACCTCACTGCAATACTGTAAAGATTTACAGTACCTTACTGTAACGCTGTAAAGATTTAAATGACCTCACTGTAATGCTGTAAAGATTTACATTACTTCAGTCTAATACTGCAAAGTTTTACACTACTTCACTAATGCTGTAAAGATTTATATTTCCTCACTGTAACGCTGTAAATGTCTGCAATACTTCTCCGTAACTATGTAAAGATTTATGCTACCTGACTGTCACGCTAATGATTTACTTTACCTCACTATAACACTGTAGATTTGTTATCTGGCTAACACTGTAAATATTTACATTACCTCACCGTAACACTGTAAATATCCATCTTTCCTCACTGTAATGCTGTAAAGTATTACATTACCTAACTGTAACACTGTAAATATTTTAATTACCACACTGTAAATATTAATCTTTCCTCACTTTAACGCTGTAAAGTATTACATTACCTAACTGTAACACTGTAAATATTTGCATTACCTCACTGCAACATTGTAAAAATTTCAGTTGCCACATTGTAATCCTGTAAATCTTTATCTTTCATCAATGTAACACTGTAATATTTGCAGTACCTCACTGTAACACTTTATAGATTTACATTACCTAACTCTAACACTGTAAATATTTACATTACCCCACTGTGACACTGTAAATATTCATATTTCCTCACTGTAACGCTGTAAAGTTTTACATTACCTAACTGTAAGACCGTAAATATTTACATTACCACACTGTAACACTGTACATATTTATCTTTCATCACTGTAACACTGAAATATTTGCAGTACCTCACTGTAACTCTTTATAGATTTACATTAAATAACTCTAACACTGTAAATATTTACATTACCTCACTGTAACACTGTAAATATTCATCTTTCCTCACTGTAACGCTGTAAAGTATTACATTACCTAACTGTAACACTGTAAATATTTACATTAACTCACTGTAACAAGTAAAATATCAAATGTAACACTGTAAAAAGATTTGTTACCTCACAGCAAAATTAAAATAGAACTGCATCACTGTGATGCTGTAAACATTTACCTTATATTAATTTAATGCTGTAACATTTTACTTTACCTCTCTGTGAAGTTGTACATTTTTACAAATTCACTTTAGGAACCGTAATGTAGAGAATTTCCATGATCTCATTAACACAATACACTATAAATATGCTACATTCTCTGTAACATTGCATAATAGAAAGCCTCAAAATATAACTAATTATGAAAAACATTTGCTGCACTTACGTAACCGTATTTTTTCTCATCTTTGACAGATGTTTATTATAACATCACTTCTTTCAGACTGAAGGATACAGATGAAAGATAATAGAGAATGCAGGTAAGACAGGTGACACATACCATAAATAATTTACACCATGAAACCGCTCAAGTGCAAAACCTAACGAAGCTGTTATATTTAAACAGTTTGACATTGTGATGGCATGCTATCTGAAGTGGATAGATGGTTGGAGGTATAATATATGAGCTCACATGGCTGCCAAACTGAACCACGGGAGCTCAGCCTACCGCAGACGTACCTGATAAGCTAAAATGAAACAGTTTTCATTGCTAAAGCCATCATTTTGCTTCAGCGCGTGTTGTTTAGAGTTGGACGTACTCTCAAACACAACAGTTTAAATGGCAAATGTCACAAGACAAGTAAGAAGCAGATAAAGGCAATCTGTTGTGCATTTAATCTGTTTAATTAGCTGTTTATCATTCAGAACAATCTACGACTGCATGACAATCCTTACAGCAGCTAAATAACACCTAGTTTTATATATATTTACTCTTTTTCATTTTTAATAGAGAACACCATCTATAGTAAGTCGATATTCCAAGGTCATTTAAACAACCAATAAACAGTCCTTTAAAAAAAGAGCAAAATCCAACACTGTTAAACTGTTTTATGATTATTTTCTCATGTACTTAAAACAAAGAACTCCTTCAGAATATGCTTTATTTTTTCCATCTGTCCTTGAGTTTGTTTTTGAATAATCACTTGTGCTCGTTTGCAACATAAGTACCTCAAACATTAAGACTTTTACTGCTCTATACCACCTAAATCAACATCTAATGTATCCTATGTAAACATACACTTTAATTTAAGACTAAAAAGAGTCTCTGTAGAAGTTGGTTAATTGATTGTTTGTTCTCTGATACAAAAAAGCTACAAATTAGCACTACCTGACGAAACACAGTCACAATGTTCTAGGGAGCAGATGCTCTCGTGTTCTCCAACGATCCCTTGAGGCTTCGCTTACCTAATTGACCCATTATACGAGAACACAGAAGACTGGTCTCAGTTGAGCCATTAAGATCGCGACTGTTTATCTAAAACCTCCCAGGAAAACAAGCAGCTCCTGATGCGTTTCTTTAAAGATCTCATAGAAAGGTGTTCGAATGCACACATCAAATACAAAGAGACATAATAAAATCCCTGTGATCTATGGAGACTCTTAAAAAAAACTCAGGAGAGGAAGGTTTGAAGACTTGATTAAAATGTCCTCTGTCTCTTGGGAAGTTAATCCAGGAAGTCTCCAGGTCATCTTGGCATCTGTTCGTCACAAAAAATCTAGTATAAAATATATCTTATTCTTCTATTGGTGCACATGTATGATTCTGTCATAGGCTAGTTTGAAAGTCACATGATGATCCGCAAAGTATCTTCACATTTTCAGTTTCAGTGCACTATAGAAAAGTCAAGTGCCTACAAGGAAGTCATTAGGGCTGTGCGATTTGGAGGAAAATCATAATGGAAGTTTTCTGGAAAAAAAATGTGATTTGGGCTGCAAAATATTGTGTTATATATCAATATCTTTATCATTTATTACTATTACTAAATAAAAAAATATTAAACAAAATAATTAAATCTATTATTATGAATGATATTTCACTGTAAAATAAAAATAAAATCAAGTATTTCATAAAAAATCTATTAGCCTACTAGCTTTTGAAGTTTAATAATCACACTAAGCCATATCACGATTATGGTTTTATACTGGTTAATCGTGCAGTCCTAAAAGCCACTTTATATTAAAGGTTTAGTTCACCCAGCATTATTTTCTCTCCATCATGTCATTCCCAAATAACTGATTTCATTACACAAGCTTCAAGCAGGGTTATTATCATTATCTATAACCATTTAAAAATCATTAAATTAAAAACAATGAATAAAAAAAACTCAATTATATTTTAGCTAGTTGCCAAGGCATCAGTTCAAATTTTCACATTTAGTTTATTTTGCAGTGCTGAAATAACTAAAAATTATAGGCATATAAACACACACAACAAAATTACTAAAACATTAACAAAAATTAACGTCAAAACCAGAAAATATAACAATCTGATCCAAGATATCAACAAAAACTATAATAGTATATCTGTGATACTAAAATAACACTTGCTACAAGAAAGACAAAAAACACCTTAAAAGTAGTCTATGCAACTCATAAAAGTCTTGTAAAACCTCACGATGATCAGCTTTGAGGGAGAAACAGACCAAAAATTGGGTTGAAAATGTTTCCCTCATGCAGTCTCTATCAAATATCATTTAATTTGAATACGGCACATTGAGATGTACAGTTGAAGTCAAAAGTTTACATACACCTTGCAGAATGTGCAAAATGTTCATTATTTTAGCAAAATAAGAGGGATCATACAAAATGTTATTGTTTATTTAGTACTGACCTGAATAAGATATTTCACATAAAAGACATTTACATATAGTTCACAAAAGAAAATAATAGTTTAATTTTTAAAAATAACCCTGTTCAAAAGCTTACATACGCTTGATTCTTGATACTGTGTTGTTACCTGAATGATCCACAGCTGTGAGTTTTTTTTTCGTTCAGTGATAGTTGTTCATGAGTCCCTTGTTTGTCCTGAACAGTTAAACTAACCGCTATTCTTCAGAAAAATCCTTCAGGTCCCACAAATTCTTTGTTTTTTCTGCATTTTGTGTATTTGAACCCTTTCCAACAATGACTGTATGATTTTGAGAACCATCTTTTCACATTGAGGACAACTGAGGGACTCATATGCAACTATTACAGAGGGTTCAAACACTCACTGATGCTCCAGAAGGAAAAACTATGCATTAAGAGCCGGGGTGAAAACTTTTGGAATTTGATCAGGGTAAATTAATTTATTTAGGCAAAATAAGAAAAATGTACACGTGATGCATCATTTTTCCTTCTGGAGCATCAGTGAGCGTTTGAACCTTCTGTAATAGTTGAGTCCCTCAGTTGTCCTCAGTGTGAAAAGATGGATCTCAAAATCATATAGTCGTTGTTGGAAAGGGTTCAAATACACAAAATGCAGAAAAACCAAAGAGTTTGTGGGACCTGAAGGACTTTTCTGAAGAACAGCAGGCAGTTTAACTGTTCAGGACAAACAAGGGACTCATGAACAACTATCACTAAACAAAAACAAACAAACAAAAAAACAGCTGTGGATCATTCAGATAACAACACAGTATTAAGAACCAAGCGTATGTGAACTTTTGAAAGGGGTAAGTTTTCAACTATTAACTATTATTTTCTCTTGTGGACTTTTTGGGTCAAGTAAGTACTAAATAAAAAATAACATGCATTTGGTATGATCCCTCTTATTTTGATAAAACAATTAACATTTTGCAGATTCTGCAAGGTGTATGTAAATTTTTGACTTTCACTGTTTTAGACCTGATATTAATGACCAGATGCAATGCAACTTCAACTTTGAATTATTATTTTTTTTTTTTTACTTTTACAGGTATTTATGTACCTAATTTACCCATAAAAGGTCATAATATGCACCTTTTAGGTGTAAATGAGGTACAAAGTTGTCCCTTTAAGTGTACCTACCCAGCTGCTATACTCCTTGCGGTACATTTTGCAATTTGTGGTCAATAATTACTTAAGAATATATATATATAGAATATGGTACTTTTATGTCATTTCAGGATCCATCGTGGAGCATTTCTTAAATAACATTCCATGGAAGAAGGAAAATCAAACGGGTTTGGAACGACATGAGGTAAACGATAACAGGAGTGAACTATTCCTTTAAAACGAAAGCAGTTTTAATTAATTCAATAAGTTTTCCTAGTGAAACTGATTAATTTCTAGTGCTAAACTGACCTACTAAAGCTACATCTTTTATTCTAAATTAGTGATTAGGTTTCAAAGTCACCATGTTTGCTATTTCTACATTTATGCCAATTCTATGATACGTTGACGTTCCTGTGCAAACATTTTCCCAATAGCAGTTCCAAAGTAATATTGCTACCTTTTTTGCGGATATATCCAGTTTTGGCCTCATACACAAATCTCAATAGGAGTGGTCATCATCACTTTGCTCTTATCTTGACGGTTGGGCGACGGGCTTTTGGAGGACTCCTCCCTAGAAGAATGCGGTTCGGAAAGGATGCTACGTTTGAGGGGGGTGGGGCGTAGACAGGAAGTGCCTGAAGGCGGAGAGGGCTCTGCGTGTCTGTGGGCGGAGCAACGTGCGGAACCGCCCCTAGACGCTCTACAGGAAGCCCTACGGCGGTGATGATTCAACAGGTCGTATTTCAGGAAGTAGAACACCTCTTTAACCCAACAGCGCCGTTCGGGCTCCAACGCCAGCAGACGGCCAAACATGCGCAGCGCATCGTCCGAAAACCGTCGCCATTGGGAGGGAACGACGCCGGGAGGGAACGCCCCCCGCTGCCAGCGCTGAAATTCCGAAAAGAACGCGTCGCTAGGCAACGCAGCTTCCCAAGGAAAGTTTCCCGTCAACATGCAGAACAGCAGAACTCCGAATGCCCACACATCCTGGGTCGTCGCCACCACGATTCCCTCTGAAACCGTGGCCTGGCACACCTCAGCGGCGGTGTACGGGATGGTGCCGCTGATCCGCTTGATCCGGCTGCCCGCCCGCCGCGTCATTCCCAAATCTGCCAATTTCACGCGTCGGCACTCGCGGTCGAAAAGCAGAACGTTTTCTGGCTTCACATCTCGATGGACGAGGCTCTTGCTGTGCATGAAGTCCAGAGCCAAACCCAGCTGCTGAACACAGCGTTTGACCATCTCCTCTGGCAGACCGGCCTGGAGAGAGACGGAAGCACACACAGTTTAGAGCAGAGAAGATACAGAGAGAAATACAGTAATTTACAGGCTCTTGTGAGGGAGTAAACAGGATTCATTGACCTGGATTCACTTAGTTTTTTCATAGTCAAAAGCATGATCATATGTAATTTGTGCCTGTTGAACTCCACCGATGTCTGCAGAATTCAAACCCCTATCATTCAGAAAGTTATGCATATTCCCAGGGAGTTGTTTTTCACATTATTTTGCTTTATTTATTATTCTGCATATTTTAAATCAGATTCAGTGCAAAAAATGTGGGAAAATGTCCAGAGATTCTGTGCAAGTCTTGTTGAAGTACATACAGACAGTTGGTTTTCTTTATTATTTAAAAAAACATAAAAAAAATACTATAAATTAGTACATTCAGTTTAATCTAACAAACAACCAAAACAAGAAATGTGACCCTGGACCACAAAAGTGTCAATTTTTCAAATTAAAAATTAAGCGTTCCAGTGATGTATTGTTTGTTAGGATAGGACTATATTTGGCTGAGATACAACTATTAAAAATATTGAAAATCTGGAATCTGAGGGTGCAAAAAAATCTAAATATTGAGAAATCACCTTTAAAGTTGTCCAAATGAAATTCTTAGCAATGCAGATTACTAATCAAAAATGAAATGTTGATATATTTATGGTAGGAAATGTACAAAATATCTTCATGGAACATCGATCTTTACTTAATAGCCTAATGATTTTTGGCATAAAAGAAAATGTATTTTACAAATATGCTACAAATATACCTTTGCTACTTAAAACTGGTTTTGTGGTTCAGGGTCACCAATAATAATATTTTGCATAAAGAAAATGAAGCCTAGTTTGAATCGTGACAGTACAATTAAGACTATATATGTCTTTGTACACACACACACACACACACACATATATATATATATATATATATATAAAGACAATTACATTTTATTTATAGATTTTATATATAATTTAAGTTCACTCCTAGCACTAAAATACTTTTTTAAATAGAATTAATTTTACTTTAAGAATTATTTTTGAAAAAATACATAATTGCATTTTGAAAAATGAAAATAAAATAGAAAACAAACAAAAACAACAATTAATAAATAATATTTTATATGCAAATTAAGCCTAGTTTGAACAGTGACATTACAATTAAGACTTATACAATACAATACAATTGTGTCTTTTTTTATATATATATATATATATATATATATTTTTTTTTTTTTTTTTATTATTTATTTAGTTTTAAAGAATTATATTTTATTTATAGATTAATTCAATTTTACATATAATTTATACATAATTGCATTTTGTATTTCTGTTGAATTTGTGGTAACAAAAAGTTAAAAACATTCAAAATCACACAGACAAACCTACAAATACATGATTAAATGTGTGATATGCAATGTAAAGATGAATCAGGCACTGTGATACCTGCGGTGGGATGATGTCGAACAGATCTCCCGCAGGCGCGTACTCCTGTCCGAACACATAGCTGTCCTCCGTCTCAAACAGCACGTTAAGAACTTTGATGATAAACGGGCTGCAGCCCAGAGCGGCCGTCAGGCTGTACTCACGCAAGAAACTGCGCAACTTCGTCTTGTTCTTACTCACATACTTCAGAGCCAGTTTAGTACCTGTGCACATAAACAAAATACTCATGAATGAATCATAGAAGACCTCTATATTTAAATGTACACAAAACAATAAGGGCTCCAAAGTGGGTGATGCCACAGGAAAAGAACCTTTCATTGAACAGTTCTTAAATTGTTCTTAAGAATGTTAGAATAAATCTTAATACACTATTTCCACTATAAAGAATCTTTTGTGGAATGAAAAGGTTCTACTGATGTTAAATGTTCTTCATGGAACCATTGATGCCAATAACCTTTATATATATATATATATATATATATATGATTAATTTTAATTAGTTTTCCATTTTTATTTCCATTTTAATTCAAGTTCTATATTTGTGTGTTTGATATTTTTATTAGTTTTTTTATGTCTATATAATTATTATTTATTTTTATTACACTTTTAGTTATTTTAGCACTTCAAGTTAAATTAAACAAAAATTGGACTTTTTTATAAAATAAGCTTACGTCTTTTTATTGTGTTTTGAAAAAATAAATTGTCTTCATAAATATTTGTCATATTTTTTTAATTAGTTTATATTTTTATTATTTGTATAAGTTCTATTTTTGTGTGTTTGTTATTTTTATTGATTAACAGATTAATGTCTATGTAATTTTTATTCATTTTTACTACACTTTATTTTAGCATTTCAAATTAAACAAAAATGAGAAATTAAATAAAATAAGTTTTTCTTTTTATGTTTTATTGTATTTTATTTCAGTTAATGTTTATTTTGTATCAAGTAAAGTTCAAAATCTTTATTTTTATATTTTTCTGTTTTCTTTTTTCAGTTTTTAGTGATTTTTTTTCTTCTTATTTTTTAATGGCTAAAGTTTTTTTATTGATTTTCTTTTATTGTTAAAGTATTGTTAAAAAGTATTTTTAATTTATATATATATTTCAGTTAAGGTTTATTTTATTTCATGTAACAAAATGTTTATTATGCATGTAGTTTGATTTTTAATTAACAATAATAACCCTGCATAAGGGCTATTGAGATTAGCTACAGTTTAGAATTCAGTCAATAGTGATCTAAATCTTGACTTGTCCCACAATTATGTCCTAAACATTCAAATATAACATGCATGCTAGTTTCATGCTATAATTTTTTTTAATCTCCATTCGCTTTCATTGCATGGAGAGGAGCAGCCAGGACATTCTGCAAAACATTTTGTTTTGGTTCCACAGGAGCAATTTAGAAAAGAAAACTGCGAATGGCCTTATTTTTCTCCAGACTCACCCTGTGTCCGGTGCACCACCAAGTCGACTTTGCCGTAGGTGCCCTTCCCCAAAGGGCTGATCAGCTCATACCGTTGTTCCAGCTCAGAGGCGGAGAGAGACGTGATTGACAGCGCCTGCATGTCCTCGACCGGAGCGCCGCCCGTCCCACTGCCCCGTCCCGCTGGGAGAACCCCCACCTGGGCACTGAGAAACACACACAAACTCATATGAAGAAGAATTGCATCCTGGCGAGTAAGTCTCTCCTGGTATTACAGAGCTCCTTGATGGCGTCATTTGTCTTTCCTTGTTTATTTCTCTGTCCAGTGGTGTATAAAGTACCTGAAAGCCATACTTAAGTAAAAGTACAGATATCTTACCAGAAAAATAAAAAAAGTAATTTTACGTACTTTAAGAGTAAAAGTCTTAAAGTATGTGATATTTATTGTACTTAAGTACAAAAAGTGTTTGTTTTTTTTAAATCTTAAACATACTCAAGTCTTGAAAGTAAATGTGCAAGTAAATGCAAAATGGAAAAGAAGCTAATAAATATATATACACTGAACAAATTATAAACGCAACACTTGTTTTGCCCCCATTTTTCATGAGCTGAACTCAAAGATCTAAGACTTTTTCTATGTACACAAAAGGTCTATTTCTCTCAAATATTGCTCACAAATCTGTCTAAATCTGTGTTAGTGAGCACTTCTCATTTGCAGAGATAATCCATCCACCTCACAGGTGTGACATATCAAGATGCTGATTACACACTAGCGTTTTCAAGCGTTTTCCAAAAGTTTCTCATCCACTCCGAAATGTAGGAAAACATTACATTTGCCTTACTGCGCATGTGTAGATCCTCCAAAAACTCACTGAGATTATACAGACGGAACGGACATAATAACTTTTCAGGCAGGATTATTTTATTCACGGCAATATCTCACCATTCACTGACGCGATCATGTCAAGCTCACTTATATTTGGTCTAAAAAGCAGCTGCCGTCATGTTTTGCCGTTGGAATCATTTTACGACTGTAATATGAAGAGAGTACAAGCTAAATCTCTTTAGCAGCAGTGTGACAGTGAATAGCACATAACATGCACAATTACCGGTATAAACATGGGTATTTATTGGTATAATATGCGTCATCATTTTCAAAAGCCTCCATTTTCAGTCAAATTTATCCACTTTGGAGAGTGTTTTCAAAAGGCTTTGCTTTCCTTGACAAAAAAACACTGTCTGAGTGTGGATGGAAGGCCAAAATGGAGAGAAAAATATGCATTTTCAAATGAAAACGTATTAGTGTGGACATAGCCTTAGAGTGTCCTTTTATTGTGGCCAGCCTAAGGCACACCTGTGCAATAATGATGCTGTCTAATCAGCATCTTGATATGCCACACCTGTGAGGTGGATGGATTATCTCCGCAAAGGAGAAGTGCTCACTAACACAGATTTAGACAGATGTGTGAACAATATTTGAGAGAAATGGGCCTTTTGTGAAATCTTTTTGTTTAGCTCATGAATAATGCGGGCAAAAACAAAAGTGTTGCGTTTATAATTTTGTTCAGTGTATATAAAATGTTCATACACAGCTTGAGTAGCAAGATTGTGTTCCGTTTGAACTCTTTCTTCCATTTAATATTTTTGGGTAAGAATACGGTACTTAGAGTCTTTCATTCCATCATAAGAGAACATTTCTGGAATCTGCATCTGAAATATACCTTTTTCCACATTTCTGGGTTTCTCAGCAGTGGAAGTCATCATAGTTGGGTTAACTTGAAGAGCAGTAAATGGGAGAGTGCCACAAATATATTTTTTGCATTCCCAAGGGCGTAACCATGGTATAGATATTGGGGGGGGGGGTCCAAATGTGAGCCCTTACCCATTTTTTTTTAAGTGCATTTCCCACAATTCACAATTTTCATATAGGCTATTGAAATTTGCTCATCTAGAACATAGTTTTGAGGAATACATTGAAAGAACAGTCTGCAATTTCTCTGACATAGCAGCAAATAGGATGGCTTCCAATGAGAAAAACTTACATACCTAAAGCATTTTGGTTTAAATATTGTGTGTTTCATGTGAATGAAATCATATCAATCATGAAATCAAACTTATAACTACACTATGCCTTATGCACTATTATCAATGGAGTGGGAAGTGCGGGAACTCATTGGTCTGTGAACGTAAACGTGATATTTTTTCACATTTATTCAAAAATTGCAGCGGTATTTTTGACCATGGCACTACTTTTTAGGTTTCTACTTGCTTACCGTCTGAAAAAAAGGCGAATGTTCGCCTGTTCGTCCTGCTTCTTTATTTTAGCTCCTACCTTCATTTCATTTAAGCACCAGTGACAGTCGGACTGAGCGTTTTTTTTTTTCAAACGATGCCGCAAGCCGGCGTTTACGGGCTCAACCAAGTGTACATTCGAGGGGGGGTGGTCACAGTTTTGTTTCCCTTGTTTTTCCTAAATTGAAAGTAAATCGGAAATAACAACAGATCCACTAAGCTACAAGGGTTCACAAAAGGAGGGCATATCATATGTCACATATTACAATATAATAGGCCTATTATTGGGGCAGACAGATTGGTATTTTTCCAATATTGGGGACACGTCCCCCCCAAAGTATATGGTGGTTACGCCCATGTGCATTCCCATTTGCTCAAATAGCAAGTAGTGAGAACAGCATACGCTGTTTGCATACAGGGGATACTTTCCAAAATGGCGTGGATGAGACAATAAAGTCATTATTTTAGTTTTCTTTCCATACAAAAAGTATTCTCGTAGCTTTGTAAAATTGTGGTTGAACCACTGATGGCAGAAGGACTATTTCGTCAACGTCTTTCATACTTTTCTGGGCCTTGACAGTGTTATTTACTTTGCACTCAATGGGACAGCCACAAAGCTCGATTTTCAATCTTAAATTGCGTTCCGAAGACGAACAAAGCTTTTACGGGTTTGGAACGACATGGGGGTGATTAATGACAACATTTTCATTTTGGGGTGGTTTAAGTATTATGACTTTGTTACATTACACCACTGCCTCTTTCTCTCTAATGTCTGCGTCCTCTTTTCTTTCCTCTTGTCAGCACTCTACCTATTTCCCCAGCCGTCAAATCTTTGTGAATATTTCAACAACAGCAAAGGGCACTAACTGAATCACGCTCCTCACGGGAATAAAGCAGTGACCCAGAATGAGGCCTCACGTTATCAGCATCATGCATAGTGACAGCGCGCCGAAACAAGACCCTCCGCTGAGCATCGGCGCTGCACAACAACAACAACAGCAGATGAAGATGACGATGACGGACGACCTTAAGATGACCTACCAGAAGTTCTGATGAGCCGAACCCCTGCTGTCCTGCCCACTTTAACCCCTGACTGAGAAACAAATGAGAAATTGATTCAGGAACACTCTCATTTTCTCTAGAGGTCATTGCCTACTTTTGATTTCAACTGCATTAACCGCCAACCGTTCTCTCTGGCCCTTCAATCAGCTCAGCTGGTAGAGCAAAAAAACATAGTCTCGGTTTCAATTCATAAGTTGGAATTTGAATTGATTGAGCTGCAACATACTGGATATTGAATTGGAATGACAGGAAACAGAATATATATATATATATATATGTATGTATATATATATATATATACACACACACAGATACACATACACATACTCACACATACAATTTATGATATTGATTTCTTTTTTATTATTATACATAAGTTAAGATTCATGATAGAGGAAAATGCTACATTTATACAATAATATTATATATAAAATATTGGTATACATACAGATATATTTCAAATTATTGCAAATGAAATACAATTTTCTGTAGTTGGCATTAAAGATGTCATACATATTTCTGAAAATAGCCCATATTATAACATAATATACACTGCATAATATAATAAATCAAAAAAATAAAGTGTATTACTAATTAATATAACACATAATCATATTTAAGTATATATATACACTACAAATAAAATAGATTGTTTTATATATAATTACAATAAATATATTTATTATTATACATAAATGATTTTTAATTATAGTGTAAAAACAAAAAATGCATTTAAGTGTGTGTGTGTGTGTGTGTGTGTGTATGTAATAATGAATACTACAATAAATAAAATTATTACTATATACACAAAACAAATACAACCATATATAATTAACTATTTTAAATATGTTATATATTTATTTTTATTTATAAAAAATAATTATTTTTATAATTATATATGTACAATTAAAGTGTATTACTAATTAATATAATAAATAATATTTTACTATACACAAAATATATATACACACACACACATACATATTTTTAATTAATGATTGAATTTTTATATATATTTTATAAATTTATTTTTAGTTATTTATATAAAATATTTATTTTAAAATGTGTGTATATATGTGTGTGTGTGTGTGTGTGTTTGTATAATTAAAGTATTAATAATTAATACTATAATAATAATATTTTACTATATATGTGTGTGTGTGTGTATATATATATATACACACACACAACAAATAAAATTATATACATGCATGCATATTAATTAATTAATTATAGTATTATACATACATTTAGTTTCATTATAGTGGAAAAACACCAAATTTATACAATAGTATTAACTATAAAATACTGGTATACATGAAGAAATATTGCAAAAAAAAATGTCATATACATTTCTAGAAATAGCCCATATTCTAACATATTTACTGGTAATTCATACTGAAAAATGTACTTTACAATTTAAAACTACACTTCCATTTGAATTCCAACTTAAATTCAAAGTTTAAAAATTTAAATTTACAAGTAAGAATTCTAATATAATGACGCTTGCAACACCAAGGTCACGGGTTCGATCTTCAGGGAATGAACCATAAATTTCAATTCACTTTCTCTATATTAATAGTAATCATAATTGCCTCCCTTAAAAATTAGGACACTCTGTTCCATGCTGACCCTGAGGTCAACACCTTTAGGGTGACCTTTGACCTGCCCTCACTCATCGATCTCCACAACATGCAAACTCATGTTTACATTCAAACGCCATGTAGAAAACTAAACGCATCACCAATGCACAAAAACTGGCTTTGAATTTTGTAATAAAAAATATTTTCGTTGTTAAATAAATTCTTACTACATTCTATTTCATTTTTAGATTTTTTTATTAATTATTAAATATTTCATTTACTTATTTAATGCCCATTTATTACTGAATTTAAATATTTTACTCTTTTTCCTACTGTCTTTCTCTCTCCTTTATTTCTTTTTTCAACCTTATTTATTCTCTTTCTGTACTTTATATGTATTGCGAACGCTAATAACGTCTACAGCGTCCGACTCTGAAAACATCAGCGACAACAACAGGACCGCCTGAATACACGATGTGCCACCAGCAGCGCAAAACAAACAGTTGAGCACAGCAAGTGCCCTTTCCCTCAGCAGCAGGTACGAGCGCAGCGTCTCCAAACAAAAGAAATCAATACAGACGGCGAGGCTTCAATTTCACACAGAGATGAGCCGGATGAATGAGAACTCCAGGACGCTCTTGAACTCACCTGCCAGTGCCCTGCTGTCTCTCTCCCTCATGTTCCTGCATCCAAACGCCGCGTCCGGATCCCAGCCCCGGCTAGAAATTCATCCCTCGTCCGCTGAGCTTCCAAAAAAGCATGATGTTCTTTGACCAAAAAATGAGTTTCCTCAGCACTCCAGCTCTGTTGAACAAAGCCCACAGTGCGCTGCTCTACATCCTGCACTAATGTGGAAAAAGCACAGTCCGTTTTCTTTGTGTTTTCTTTCTTTGTGTGCTCCTGAAGGAAGCCGCTGGAGCACGAGGAGCTGGTGTGTGTGTTCAGTCATCAGTGATGTACAGTGTGTGTGTCTAAGAGAGAGAGAGAGAGATGGAGGGGTTGGGGAGGGGATGCATGTGTGCGTATCTATGCGTGAATGACCTACTTCATTGCGTTTCCGCTCTCGGATGTTGGAGGATCGTGGATGTCTGTGTCTCGCGGCATCCTGGGTCCCTTTAGGGATGTCAGATGCGCTCATCCAACATCCAACGGCCAGTCTCTTGTTCTCATGTTCGCATGATCACAGAGCCCCTCGAGCCAGCGGCGTCCCGTCATTCAGGCTTCATTTTCACCCCTAATTTAATGCAGAACATGAAAGTTATTTTTAGATCTGCTTTGGGTTGTGACATTCCAGCACATTTTTCAGCTTCTTTCAGTTCTCATTTCTCTAATGCACCCTGTGTTGTTATTATTATTTTGAATTAGGTTTCATTTTTAGATTTTGTTTTCTTGTTCATTTTAGTTGTTAATTTAGTTTTATTGGATTTTTTTGTCTGTCTGTAGTTTTTGTTTATTTTAGTACTTGCTGAAATTAAAAATATATATTTTATTTTATATAAGTTTCTTTAGTGGAAAAACTTTAAATGTATACAAAAACATTATCTATAAAAATATATTTTATATGCTGTAAATTACTGCAAATTAAACCACATTTTAATTGCCATTACAAAAATATAATTATAATTGTTAAAAAATAAAATATATAATTGTTATACTAAATTCTGACTTTTTATTTATTTTTTAATGTTTTATATATAAAATATTAAAATGTTTTCTTGTTGATTGTAGTTGTAAATTTAGTTACAAGTATATTTGTTATACTCTAATGCACCCTGTGTTATTATTATTTTAAATTAGGTTTCATTTTTAGACTTTTTTTTGTTGTTCATTTTAGTTGTTAATTTAGTTTTATTGGATTGTTTTGTGTCTATATATTTTTTAAGTTATTTTAGTACTAGCTGAATTTTAAATATATATATATATAGTTTAATATAAAAGTTTCTTTAGTAGAAAAACATTACATTTATAATGTTGCTTTATTTATTTATTTATTTGGGGGGGGGGGGTATTTTTAGTGGATTTGTTTTTTGTATTTGTTTGTTTTTGCTATTTTTTAATTTTGTTTTGATGTAACAAAAAGTTTCATTAGTGGAAAAACATGACATTTCTACAATAATATTATATATACAAGTATATTTGTTATACAAAAAGAAATTCTTAAAAAGAAGAGAGAACTTTTTGTTATTGCAAATTAAACAGCATTTTAAGTGACATTACAAAAATATAATAAATGCTCCTGGAAATATCCTGTATATTGTTAGACTAACTTTTTTTTTCTTTTTTTTACTTTTATATTGTCTGTTTTCTTGATAATTTTAGTTGTTAATTGTTGTTGTTGTTGTTGTTGTTTGTTGTTGTTGTTGTTGTTTGTTGTTCATTTTATTGATTTTTTTATGTGTCTTTAGTTTAGTTTTTATTTTAGTTTTAGTTATTTTAGTACAAGTTAAATTAAAATGAGAACTATTTAGAATTTTTTGTGAGTTTAGTTGTTGCTGTTGTTGTTATTTTAGTACTAGCTGAAATGAAAAAATATATATATAAAAGTTTCTTAAGTGGAAAAACATTAAATTTATACAAAAATAAACATTATAAAAACATTAAAAAAATTATGCTGTAAATTATTGCAAATTAAATAACATTTTAATTGGCATTACAAAAATATAATAAATATTTCTGGAAATAGCCTGTATGTTGTTTAAATTTAAACTTTTAATTTATTTTTTAATGTTTACATTTTCAGTTTTCTTGTTGATTTTATTTGTAAATTTAGGTTTTTTATTTGTTATTTTTATTGGATTTGTTCTTTATATTTGTTTGTTTTTGTTATTTTTTAATTTGAATAATTTTACAGAAAATAAAACAAAAATGAGGATTATTGTCTTGACAACTAGCCTTAATAAAAATAATATATATATATATATATATATATATACTTTTTTTTTTAAATAATGACATTGACATGACATTTCTACAATATTATATATAAAAGTATATTTGTTATATATAAAGAAATTCTGTCTGTTATTGCAAATTAAATAGCATTTTAAGTGACATTACAAAAATATAATAAATGTTACTAGAAATATCCTGCATATTGTTAAACTATATTTAAACTTTTTTTTAGCTTTTATATTGTCTGTTTTATATATATAAATGTAGATTTGTTATGCATAAAGAAATTCTGTAAATTATTGCAAATTAAATAACATTTTAATGCAGAACATGTTATTTTTATCATATTGTCACGAATCCGGGTTCTGTGGCTCCCCCCAGTGGCCGACAGCGGGAACTCTCTCCCGAATTCTAACTCGGACTCCATTCCCCATAACCCCCTGCGTACCTCCCGCGCCGCGGCCATCTCGCGGCGCAGGCCCCGGATATAAATAGCCGCCATTGCTCTACGCCAGTCGCGAAGTTTTGTATTGCCCATGGCCTACATCTCCGAGCGTTTCTTTTGTGGACTGACCCCTCGTGTACCGAATCGGACTGTTTTCTGGATTACGAACCCTCTCTGTTTGCCCCGACCAGTTCGCTCGTTTACGGATTACCCCCGCTTGCTGCCGGCCCCGGACTTCCGCACGGATTACGTTTATTCTCTGACACTCCCCACTGTTGTTGTTTCGGACCTTGCTTGTTTGACTACGTTGTTATCAATAAACCGTTCGCAAATGGATCCCAAGTCTCCCGATTCTGCTTCGTTACAGAAAACTTCGCCAACCACGGATCCAGCGACGGTTAGCCAGCTTAGCACGGAGCTAAGCGCTCAAGCCTCCATGCTAGCGGCACACCAGCATCAGATCGCCCGGCTCAACACGCTCACGGAGGAGCTGGTGAAAGCTTTGCAGTCCTTCCAGGCCACGATTACGCCGAACCCGCAGCCACCACCCGCCGCGGCCTTGCCATCCGGCGTTCCCGCCGCCGCCGCTGCCGCTTCCGGACCGCGTTTGGCCCTGCCAGAGAAATACGACGGCTCACCAGCTAAATGTAAGGGGTTTTTATTACAATGCTCACTTTTCATTGAACAACAGCCTTCATTGTACCCCAACGATAACAGCCGGATAGCGTTTGTCTGCTCGTTGCTTTCTGGTAGAGCACTCGAATGGGCCACCGCGCTCTGGTACCCTGAACGGCCGGCCTTCTTCTCATTTGCGGAGTTTCTACAGCGTTTTCGCACAGTTTTCCAGCACTCCGCTGATGGACGCAGTCCCGACGAACAGCTGATGGCTCTCCGTCAAGGAAGATGCACGGCGGCGGATTATGCTCTGTCATTCAGGACTCTGGCAGCTCAAACCACTTGGAATGAGGGACCCCTGCTGGCTCATTATCGTGCTGGACTCAACTCGGATCTCCAGGCTGAACTGGCATGCCGCGAGGAGGGCCTTTCTCTGGATGAGTACATTCAATTATCCATCAAATTTGATAACATGATGCGGGCTAGAAGACCAGCTCGTTCCCTCGCCACCGGCCCTCACTTCCCATTCAACACACCCTCCATCGCACAACCCTCACCAGAACCCATGCAGATCGGTTCCACTCGGCTGACTCTGCAGGAGAGAGATCGTCGCTTCAGGGAGAACTTGTGCCTTTACTGCGGTCAGCCTGGCCACGTCCGGCTCAACTGCCCTACCCGACCACCCCGACGAGCTAATCCGGTGAGTTCCTACTCTGTTCCTCATTCCGATTTCACCCTGCCTGTTAAATTAACTTACGATGGCAAAACCATTCAGACTACTGCTCTTATTGACTCAGGGGCTGCAGGGAACTTTATTGATGTAACCTTCGCTCGGACTAATAACATACCACAGCTGTTATGTGCCTCCAATGTTGCAGTAGCCGCCCTTGACGGGAGACCGCTTGGATCTGGATCTGTCAACCACACCACCACGGACCTGGTCCTGAGCGTCGATCATCACACCGAGGTCATCCGTCTCTTCCACATCACTTCACCACGCACCCCCATCATTCTCGGCTACCCCTGGCTCACCCAGCACAATCCCACCATCTCTTGGACCCTGCACAAGATCTCCCGTTGGTCCCCACACTGCCGTCAGCACTGTCTCTCGTCCGGAGCACCCACACCTGAACCCACGGCCGCCGGCTCTTCAGGTCTACTCCTGTCAGAACCCCTGCCTGCCGAAACCACCCTTCCACCTGAATATCATGACCTGAGGGCAGCCTTTAGCAAGACCCTGGCCACTCATCTACCACCCCATCGGCCTGGAGACTGCGCCATTGACCTGATACCTGGCTCCATACCACCTAGGGGCCGCATCTTTCCCCTGTCACAACCCGAGTCAGAAGCCATGAAGGCCTACATCCAGGAGGAGCTGGCTAAGGGATTCATCCGACCCTCCACGTCTCCTGCATCAGCTGGATTCTTCTTTGTGAAGAAGAAGGACGGCGGTCTCCGGCCCTGCATCGATTACAGAGCTCTCAACGACATCACCATCAAGTTTCGATACCCGCTGCCCCTGGTGCCGTCTGCTCTGGAGCAACTTCGTACTGCCACCATCTTCACCAAGTTGGACCTGAGGAGCGCCTACAACTTAATTCGCATCAGAGAGGGAGATGAGTGGAAGACTGCCTTCTCTACCACCTCTGGTCACTATGAGTATCAGGTGATGCCCTTCGGACTTGCCAACAGTCCATCCTGTTTTCAGTCCTTCGTGAACGACCTTTTCCGGGACATGCTCAATCGCTGGGTCATCATCTACATAGACGACATCCTGGTCTACTCAGACTCCTATCAGGACCATGTGCGACATGTCAGAGCCGTTCTCCAACGCCTATTGTCCAACCAACTCTACGCAAAGATTGAGAAATGTGAATTCCATCAGTCAAGGGTCTCCTTCCTGGGCTACATCATCAGCACAGAGGGGGTTGCCATGGATGACAAGAAGGTTAAAGCTGTCACCGACTGGCCCCTACCCACCACCCTCCGCCAGCTCCAGCGCTTCTTGGGCTTCGCCAACTTCTACCGACGTTTCATCCGAAACTTCAGCACCCACGCCGCTCCCCTTACTTCTATGATCAAGGCCGGTAACCAACGTCTTGTCTGGTCCACTCCAGCACTGCAGGCTTTTCAGGACTTAAAGCTTCGCTTCACCAGCGCTCCCATCCTGCACCATCCAGACCCCGAGAGGGAGTTCCTGGTCGAAGTCGACGCCTCTAGCACCGGTGTTGGAGCCGTGCTCTCCCAGCGACACGGTGATCCAGCCAAACTCTACCCTTGTGCCTTCTTCTCCCACAAGTTAGCCCCAGCGGAGTGTAACTATGATGTCGGTAACAGAGAGCTCCTCGCCATTAAGCTCGCCTTGGAGGAGTGGCGCCATTGGCTTGAGGGTTCCCGCCTGCCATTCACCGTTCTTACTGACCATCGAAACCTCGAATACCTTCGCTCGGCCAAGAGATTGAATCACCGGCAGGCTCGCTGGGCTCTCTTCTTCACCCGCTTTGACTTCAAGGTAACATACAGACCCGGCTCGCTCAACACCAAGGCCGACGCTCTCTCCCGCATTACAGAGGATCATCAGGAACCCATTCCTACCGAACCCATCCTACCCGGCTCCATGGTTATCGGCCCTGTTCACTGGGATATTATGACGGAGATTTCTGAGGCTCAGCTCCAAGAACCCACTCCACCAGACTGTCCCCAGGACCGCACGTACGTTCCCCTGTCCTTACGCACCCGAGTCATTTCACTCGTCCACACAACCCCCAGCTCAGGGCACCCGGGTATCAACGCCACGTTACAGCTGCTCTCCAATCGTTTCTGGTGGCCATCCATGCAGTCAGACACCATTAACTTCATCCGCTCATGCACCACCTGCAATATATCCAAGGTACCCCATCACCACCCGGCCGGTCTTCTCCAACCTTTGCCTCTCCCTCAACGCCCCTGGTCGCACCTCGCCATCGACTTCGTTACCGACCTACCGGTCTCCCAGGGTTACACCACCGTCCTCACCGTAATCGACCGCTTCTCTAAGGCCTGCCGTCTCATCCCTCTACCCAAACTACCCACAGCCATGGAGACCGCCGAGTCCCTCTGCAACCAGGTGTTCCGCTTCTATGGTCTACCCGAGGATATTGTCTCCGACCGGGGCCCCCAGTTTACCTCTCGGGTGTGGTCCTCCTTCTGCCGCCTGCTTGGAATTAACGTCAGTCTGACCTCGGGATACCATCCTCAGTCCAATGGCCAGGCAGAGCGCCTTAACCAAGAACTTTCCCGATATCTCCGGTCTTACTGCCACAACCATCAGCACGACTGGAGCCGATTTCTGATGTGGGCCGAATATGCACAAAACTCCCTCCGAAAGCCATCAACCAACCTGACCCCCTTCCAGTGCGTGCTAGGATTTCAACCACCTCTCTTCCCCTGGGCCGGCGAACCCTCCGATCTCCCCGCTGTGGACCACTGGTTGCGACGGAGCGAGGAGACTTGGAACTCGGCTCACATACACCTTCAACGAGCAGTTCGCCGCACCCAGAGGCAGGCGGACCGCCTACGCATCCGGCATCCCCCCTACGCTCCTGGCCAATGGGTATGGCTCTCGGCCCGGGACCTGCGCCTACGGCTGCCCTGCAAAAAGCTCAACCCGAGGTACGTGGGTCCTTTTCAGATAATCAAACAGATTTCCCCAGTTTCCTTCAGATTGCAACTTCCCGCCTCTTATAGAATCTCACCCACTTTTCATGTCTCCCTGTTAAAGCCTGCTGTCGGCCCGAGAGGGCCGGAGGACCTAGACGAACCCGGCGCTGCAGGGCCCCCTCCCATTATGGTGGACGGCGAGGAGGCCTACCAGGTACACGAAATCCTGGACTCTAGACGCCGGGGCGGCCAACTCCAGTACTTGGTTGACTGGGAGGGTTACGGCCCTGAGGAAAGGACCTGGGTCCCCGCTAACGACATCCTGGATCCCAGTCTCACCGTGGAGTTTCACCGGTCTCATCCGGATCGACCAGCCCCCAGACCACGGGGTAGGCCCCGGCGAACTAGGCCTCCTCGCGCCAGGAGTCGCTCCCAGGAGGGGGGCTCTGTCACGAATCCGGGTTCTGTGGCTCCCCCCAGTGGCCGACAGCGGGAACTCTCTCCCGAATTCTAACTCGGACTCCATTCCCCATAACCCCCTGCGTACCTCCCGCGCCGCGGCCATCTCGTGGCGCAGGCCCCGGATATAAATAGCCGCCATTGCTCTACGCCAGTCGCGAAGTTTTGTATTGCCCATGGCCTACATCTCCGAGCGTTTCTTTTGTGGACTGACCCCTCGTGTACCGAATCGGACTGTTTTCTGGATTACGAACCCTCTCTGTTTGCCCCGACCAGTTCGCTCGTTTACGGATTACCCCCGCTTGCTGCCGGCCCCGGACTTCCGCACGGATTACGTTTATTCTCTGGACTCGCCTCTGACACTCCCCACTGTTGTTGTTTCGGACCTTGCTTGTTTGACTACGTTGTTATCAATAAACCGTTCGCAAATGGATCCCAAGTCTCCCGATTCTGCTTCGTTACACATATATTATTATTTTATCTGCTTTGGGTTGTGAAGCACATTTTTCAGCTTCTTTCAGTTCTCATTCCTCTAATGCACCCTGTGTTATTAATTATTTTAATTAGGTTTAATTTTTATATTTTGTTTTCTTGTTTATTTTAGCTGTTAATTTAGTTTTATTGGATTTTTTTTTTTGTGTGTCTATAGTTTTTTTTTTTTTTTTAGTTATTTTAGTGCTAGCTGAAATAAAATAAAAAATATATATTTTATATAAAAGTTTCTTTAGTGGAAAAACTTTAAATTTATGCAAAAACATTATCTATAAAAATATATTTTTTTTATGCTGTAAATTACTGCAAATTAAATCACATTTTAATTGGCATTACAAAAAATAACTGTAAATTTAACTGTAAAATATACAAACCTTTATCTCAAAAGTTTGCAGCCCTGCACAAATGCGTCTGTAATCATCCGTGATCCAGCTTCACTTACAGCAGAAGTGAGTATATATTTTTTAATGAATCTTTGTTGCCAAGTTCGCGTTTTTACCGCGGAATTGGGCTACTTTTACACTATTGCCGGGGGTAGTTTTTGCTGTCAGCTGGTTGAAGCGACCCTAATAACGTCATATTTAGCCACTAAAATACGAACCACGACAAAAAAAAACAAAAAACGTGTATTTTACCCCCCGGAATGCAATTTTAACGGGGGACCCCCTCAAAACGCAACTGGGCTAGTTTTGAGTAGCAATTGGGCGGGTTTTGGTGTGAAAACCGGGCAACCCTGCTAGTTAGCAAATTTCACGGCTAAACGCGCTAAAGTAAACAAAGGCTCACTCCACTAATAAAATTAATGATGTGATCTCAATGACTTCAACATTATTGCTCTATTGTCAATGTCTAAGACCTAAAATGAATTTAAGGTTCAAAACTATTCTATTGCTGCCTTCAGGGAAATGTAAATCTGTGGTGATATTTGCTCTCATTGACGACAACAGCATAAAGCCGCGTTTTGACGAGCGTCTGAAAGCGCCAAATACAGAATAATCTCACCTCTGCTTGTGTTACGCCTCTGTTTCTCCTTTCATTACGCTTTCTCTCATCTTCTGCTTGCACACTTTTTGTCCTAGTTTAAGTTGCTGTCTCCTCACTTTATCCAGGTCGACGTGTTTTTTTTTTGTTCGGAAACACTGTGTCTTATAAAATATGAGCTTGAATGTAGAATACTGCTACTCATGTTTGCCCAGTGAGCCCACATATACGGCACAATAATGATTTCATTGTAATTAGACATTACATTATAAGATTAAGTGCAACAACTTTGGCATTAATCTTGTACATTTCTAAACTTCATTCAATAATAAGTATAATAATTATTATTATTAATAATAATTGTTATTATTATAAAGGTGGTGCATACTAAGAATAATTATAATATTACAAATTATAATGATAAAATTATTATTTAAAATGTTATTTTATCAACTAGCCTATATATGAATTATTATAAAGGTTGCAAATAATAATAATATAGTAAATTATAACTTATTAAACTTATTATAAACATATTGTATTTTATTACTATATTAAAATAGAAATAATAAAAATGTATCAGTATACTAATAATTAAAAATAGAAATTAGTATTATAAAGCACAAAATATTAATAAGAAATAAAATAATAATGATAAATGATAATAATCAGCATTTTTATTATTAATAATAATTGTTAATAATAATTATTATTATTATAAAGGTGGCACATACTAAGAATAATTTTAATATAAAACAATTAATTAAATAAAAAAGATAAAATTATATATAAATATAAAATATTATTTAAAAAAATGTTTTATCACTTTTTAAAAAAATATTAAAGGTTGTAAATAATATAATATAGTAAATTATTATTATTAAAAATAATCAAAAGTATTATAAATATTGTATTCAATTATTATTATATCAAAATAAAAATAATAACAATTATTATAATAATATTATTCAAAATAGAAGTTATTATTATAAAGCACATTATATTCATATTAATAATAAGAAGTACAATAAAAATCATCAAACGTATTATAAACATTGTATTAAATTATTATTATTATTATTATATTAAAATAGAAAAAAGTTTTTTAAAAGTTATAATTATAAAGGTTGCACATAATAATATAGTAAATTATAATTATTAATACATTATTATAAACATTATTATTATTATTATATTAAAATAGAAAAAATAAGTTAATATTCAAGATAGAAATTAGTATTATTAAAAAGCACATAATATTAATGACAATAATAAACAATAATGATAATAATAATAGTTATTAATTATAATTTTTATAAATAACAATAATAATAACATTAATAATTATTATTATTATAAAGGTGGCACATACTAAGAATAATTTTAATATAAAACAATTAATTAAATAAAAAAGATAAAATTATATATAAATGTATTATTTCATGAAGAGATTATTTGATTAACTTTTTTATTATTTTAATAATATTCAAAATAGAAAGTATTATTATAAAGCACAAATTAATAATAAGAAGAACAATAACAATGACAATAAATAATATTTATTTATTGTTTTAATTTCAATTATTCTTTTACTATTATTAATAATAATAATAATTATTATTATTATTGTTATTATTATGAATAATAATTGTTGTAATTGTAAAGGTGGCGCATACTAATTATAATATTCAAAATTATAATTCTAAAAATAGTTATTAATGATGATCAATAATAATAATTATTATTACTATAAAGATGGCACATACTTAGAATAATAGTATAATAAAAAATATATTATTACTATTTAATAAAATGTGATTTTATCAACTATTTGTATTAATGTTAGTAGTAGTAGTAGTAGAATAAGGGTTTCAAATAATAATATATATAGTTCATAATATATAGGCTAGTATTATATTTTTATATGCCACTATACTACTAATAATACTTATTATTATTAATAATATTATTATTATATGAAATCTGAAATCATTATAGAAATTATAGTAGTATTATAAAGGTGGAACATAATTATTATTATTAATCAGAGAGAGAGAGAGAGAGAGAGAGAAATCTTATGTAAACAAACAAACAAACTTTCTCAGTGGCTGTTTTGTCAATGTGTTCAAGGATTGAGAAAATAAAGCGACATCTCCGTTACTGTATTGCCCACAGCCTCTGTTTTGCATGCCAGTGCATGTGTGCTGGAGCACCATAACATCACGTGAGTCTCCACAGAGGCCTGTTTGTGTCTCTCTGCATCGCTCTTCCTGTTGTTTCTCCTTAAAATACATCTAACATATGAAGGTAGCTGTATGGCATAAAGCCCTGTTTTTATGAAATCATTAAGAACTGTGCAACACCTCACACTCTCACAGGGCTCGCAAAATCGCTAGCCCGACGTCCCGGGGCTATTGTGTTTTCCAGTCGGGCTACCAAAATTTTTCACCGCCCTGCCCGACGGGCTATCTTAAAGTAAAGGGCTCCTGCAGGTCCTTAAATACTCCTCAATTTAGTTGTGTTAAATTGAAGGCCATAAAAAGTTTTCAGTACGTTAAATAGTATAAGAAAAGTCTTTTAATCATAATTTTAAGAGGTCTTACAGTTGGGGACGGAAAGACAAGAATCGCGATAGGGCTGGATTGAACTTCAAAAGGCAATGATGTCACTGAGTAAATATGCGCGTTGCCCGTTTCAAAGTCAAAACGCGGCACGAATGTTTTTATATTAATATTATTAAGGAATTAGGAAAGGAAATAGCTATTCATTTAAGGAAATAGCTATTCATTTAAGGAATCCACTGTCTGTCCGTTAATGTTCAACATGTTTTACACTAAACAATACTTTTCCTGGAACGATTTGCAGAATTTTAATATGATAAAAGCGTCATTTTATAAGGGAAGGCAGACTAGGAATGTTGCGACAAACAGGACTCATTTACGGCATTGCCGCGTAATTTCAAGTAAAGGTCATTTGACTTATTTTAATTAATAACCATATCACCAGAATCAAAATCAGAATCCATTTTACGTGTTATACGTGTTCACAATCATAGTCTATGTTCACAATACCAATGTGAAACTGCAACGCAAACTGTTACCAACTGCCGTAATACTAAGAACGTTCGGCCACTCATGTCACTGCCATTGTATGATTGGCTGAAGTGTTGCACGTAATCCAAGTTAGCCGTTACGCGTTCTCCAATAGTAAATCATAACAACCCTCCTATCTCCCCATTATAGAGAATCTCTGACCGACTGTCTTTAGAAACGTGTCCTTTGCATTGTCAAACAGCGTTAATGAGCGCGGTGCTGCTTTGTGTACAGCCGTTTCTATGGAAACGGTAATATTTCAGCATTGCTAAAGCGCCAACTCGTGGCAGAGAATGAATTTGCATCTCCAATCATTTTTGTTCAGATTATTGCAAATGTCGACCCATGTTTTTATGCAGCAAACACAGAGTTGTAAATGTGAAAGAAGTTAATGTGCCTTCTAAAAATATCTAAACAATTAAGATTTTTAATATGGTATAAAGGCTAAAATGCTGTTGTATAACATATTTGGTTTTTGTGAAAACCTGTATCTGGACTGTAAATCATAATTTCATGGCTCAATATGCTACCATACATTGTCCAACCCCACTCATACTGTGTTTATTTTACTTGTGCAGCTCTTAAAAAGGGTCAGAAATTGCCTTAAATTGATATTTAAAAATTCTGCGGATACCCTATAAATAGTGAAATAAAATTCTTTCTTCTAAAATATTTTTAATTGACATTTAGTCTCCTATCTGATTTTCTATATTTAATTTTTTATTTTTATTTATTTTTATTTTTTTGGGCTAGTTAAATAATTTTCGGGCTACCAAAATCTAAAGA
>CM065140.1:28390000-28465000 GCA_033026305.1 Cirrhinus molitorella | reverse complement strand
CCGCACTGAAGTTCCATTCTGAATCAAAAAAAATATGCTTTGAATGATTCGCAAACCATCATTCATCGAATAATTTAATATGCAAAATGATTCGAACCCATGCTCTGTAGTCTTAATCTGAATAATGATTTGCAAACTCACTCTGAAAGTCTCGTTCTGAATCCGAAGATTTGCCAATTTCATTTAATTTCGGGACTTCGGAGTGTGGATTTTGAGTCATTTAATTCACAAAATGAATTGAACCAGCTCCGAAGACCAACCAAATGAAAATCAAACCAAATCAAATGATTTGTGAGACACACTTTGAAGTCCCGATATGAATCAAATGATTCGCTCAGGTGGCTGCCATGTTCAAAATGTTATTGAAGCTTTAAATTGCATGGGTGACAAATACGATTGTGAACAGGCTAGACTACTTTGCCATAGCGTCGAAAGCGTTTGCATACATCCATGCTGATACATGTCAGTTATCATTTAAGTCTGAATAAGAAAAGTTCCTTGCAGAAAAATAAACACTTCATTGGTTGGAGTGGTTGAACCAACATTGTGAACATCCTCCAGTCCTCGGGGCCCACTGCTCTGCGCATTTTGTATGTCTCCCTCATTTAACGCACCTAATTCAGAAAGATCCATGAACTGAACCGAGTGTGTTAGATTCAGAAACATAAAGTGTGCAGAGCAGTGGGCCTTGAGGACTGGAGTTGAGAACCACTGTGCTAGACAAATGTTTGCGACAGCTGCACTTGTGTCTTTTTTAGTGTCTCACACATGACACACATCTAGGCTATTTCGATAGATGCTGTGCCAAAGTTGCAAAAAGTTCAAACTTGTAAAAAGACAGCACCAGTGTCTTCATTCCACTGTCCTGCGTCTCATGTTTTATAAATGCAAAAACACATTCTGTGCGAATGGCCCCTCAGGCTGATCTTGATGTTTAAACTATAAAGCTCAAGAAAAGTTTTCATAGTGCCACAGAGACAAAGTTTTCACGCACAAAATTACATCACCAGTGTCACTGTCATGTCATAAAAACTTTATTTTTCATAATACATTGTCAGCTTAGACTGAATCAAGTCAAACTGAAACATAAAATACCATTATCTCACAGTAGCATTATTTTCCTGAATGATTAGCAAACGTTTTGTGATCCCGCTGGGCACTTTAGTGCAGATCAGCGATAAAACCAGTGTCGCCACGCAGGTGCTGGTCCTGGACAGGTGAGGGCTCCAAATGACCCTGATCCCTTGTCCCGTCTGAAAGAGCAGGAAGAATTTAATTGGTGCACCTAACCTGTTTAAACAACAGTAATGTCATCAATGAACTTCTGTTTGTAAAATGTTTAGTTTTCTATTTTATGATAACAAATGGTTTGATACACTGTCATTTTAAGTGACTTTCTGGTGTTCACTGAGTCCATTAGATAAGCTGATGAATGTCTGACCTGTTGTTGTGGTCTGGTAGGAGATGTTATGTTGTGTTAGGAGTGATTGTAGCTGCTCTATCTCTGCCCGCTGCTTTTCAAAATCCTGTTCAAATAAGCACACATGCTAAAAGCATATGCAAAACTTAAATGTAAGATTTCTGCATTTTTGCATTTATGAGCTGCGTATAAAATTTCCATCCATTTGTATTACATGGTTTTACCATAAACTAATAAACTTAATGTGATGCATGCTTGAAACAAGTAATTAAATCCAATTTGTTTCAAAGCATTTGTTTCCACAGCCTTCTTGTAAACACATCATACCTGTCAACATTTGAGTTCCAAAATACGAGAAAACGGGGGAGGATATAGGGGGCGGAGTCAAAAGTATAAATTATTATATTATTATTATTATTATTTATATTGATTTAAACAATTATTATCAAACAATTACATTCATTTAGTAACATATAAATATATCTTAGTGTAGGCTATATCTTTATAGTTTTATAATTAATTATCTTCTTGTGAATTCACCTGTTCACATTTACAACGTGGTGTTTTCTGCGTAAAAATAAGGGTTAGTTTTTGGCCTTTAATTCTCCGCCAGCAAGTGGCGCTTTTTGTCATAAATATTGCCGTTTCCTCGGTAACCACGGAGCACCTGACTTTGAAACTTGCGCTGATATTTAATCAATGAAGCAATATTCGACATTGAAACATTTTGACGTGATTATTCGTATAATGGGGTTTGGGCCATACAAATTACTTTTACCAGTGGCGAATGTAGGAAACATATAAAATACGCCCAGTGTATTTTATAGAAAGATTACAAACACGGGAAAATATTTAAACGGGATGATAGCGGGATAGAATGGTAAAATACTGGAGAATCCCGGAAAAAACGGGAGGGTTGACAGGTGTGAAACACATTCATACATGCAATTTAAAAATATATGATTATTTAAATAAAATTCAATAAATGCAAATAAAAAAAAAAAAAAGTATTTTCTGCTCACCAAGCCTGCGTTTATTTGATCCAAAGTACAGTAACATTTTGAAATATTTTTCTTATTTAAAATAAGTGTTTTCTATTTGATTACATTTTAAAAATGTAATTTATTCATGTGATATCAAAGCAGATTTTTTACCATCATTACTCCAGTCACATGATCCTTCAGAAATCATTCTAATATGCTGATTTGCTGCTCAAAAAGTATTATTATTAAAAAGGTTTACTCTTTACATTTAACAAAAAAGCTAAAAGAAAGCCTCTAACACTAGCTTGCCCCCCCCCCCCCCCCATCTATTTTTTTATTATGTACATTAAAAATCCTTGCTACATGTACTGTGTTAGGCTAAATGAAACATTTCATAGCACTTGCATGTTTTGTTGCTCTTTTGTTGATTTCGATTGCTTCCATTGTTCTCCTTTGTAAGTTGCTTTGGATAAAAGCGTCTGCTAAATGTCTAAATGTAAATGTAATAATAATAATAATAATAATAATTATTATAATAAATGTTTCCTGAACAGCAAATCAGCATATTAGAATGATTTCTGAAGGATCTGAAGTCTGGAGTAATGATGCTGAAAATTCAGCTTTGATCACAGCAATAAATTACATTTTAAAATATATTCAAATAGAAATTTAAAATGTAATAATATTTCAAAATGTTACTGTTTTTGCTGTACTTTGGATCAAATAAATGCAGGCTTGTGAGCAGTGGAGTGCTACATGTTTCCATTTATGTATGACTGACAAATATGCATCACATTTAGTAGTTTGTTTAAAAATGTGAAATCCAAATGGATGGACATGTTATATACAATTTAAATGCATAAGTCTTAAATTTAGGATTACATATTTGCCTGACCTGTGTGCACTGCTCCAGACTCTGATGTGTAAGTGGCATTGTGCTCTCCTCTACTTTCGGCTGTTGAGTTTTCCACAACAGACCAGCCTCTTCGAACAGCTCCTTCAGCAGCTTATTATAACCCTAAACACACACACAAATACTTATTATTATGATGTTCTCAGATGCATGAAGATTATAACAGCGTTTGTGTGTCACCTGCTCTGTGATGAGATCGTCATATCGAGCTTGAGCAATTTCATCCCATTCTTTCTGCAACGCCTCACTCAAAACCGGATACACTGAAACACAAGCCAACAATCAGACATGGTACATTGTAAACAGGCATTAAACTGGGATTGTTTATTAAAAACACATACAATTTAAAGGGATAGTTCACCTAGAAATGAAAATTCTGTCATGAATTACTCACCCTCATGTCATTCCAAACCCATAAGACCTTTGTTCATCTTCAGAACACAAATTAAGATTTTTATGATGAAATTCGAGAGTTTTTTGACCCTGCATAGACGGCAAGGTCCAGAAAGGTACCAAGAACATCAACAAAACAGTCCATGTGACATCAGTGGTTCAACTGATTCAATAAACAACTTATTTTTAACTTCATTTGTGTTGTGAAGATGAACAAAGGTCTTACGGGTTTGGAAAGACATTAGGGTGAGTAATTAATGACAATGTTTGGGTGAACTATCCCTTTAACTCACCCAAGAGAGAGTGTGAATGGCAAACTAGTGGTGTCTCAAACGTGAGTGAATAAATACACGTCTGTGGCTCTGAAACACTCGCCAGTTTACTGCTATTCCCACAGACCAGGAGAACCTTGAATATAGAAATAAAATCAGCATTTACTGGCAGAAAACATGCATACAGATGCATACAGCTTCTTTGAAAGCACAAAGACAGTGTGTTCGTGTAATAAAGACCTTGGTCTGTCTGTTCTTGTTTCCGCATGAATCTCCTTCTCGCATCCACATGCCAGAAAATGTGTTATTCTGAATCTCCCATTCCTGCCAAATACTACACACACAGCAGAGATGTCACATTATGCAGTTTTAAACAAACCTAAACAGAAGGAAACATAATAAACACTTTAATAAAGATCATTACCCCAAAATGCCGCTGTATGCATTCCATCTGAAACTCTGTTCATGCTGAGTCACATTATGAAATGGACAAAACGTGTATTTGTATCTATTAAGAAAAAAAGAGAATAATTTTCTATTAGCTGTACACAATTACATTGATAATATTCAAGTTTTAGTTAGAATTCACAAAATTATATTCATTTAAAGTGTATTTTAACTAGGTGTTTGATACCAACACAAAACAACTACTGGAGAAAACAAGCATTTATGTCAATTATTATTTTTTTACTTATTTAGTGAGATACAGTCCCTGTGACAACTTGCCCCGGTCTCTTTTATATGTCACAGTATAGAAGAATTATTAATATCCTTTTTAAATACAGTGTTTAAGATGCTTGTGCAGATGTTACTGACGTGGCTTCAATGTAGTCGAAGCATTTCCCTGCCAGTCTGTGCAGATGTGGAGGTCCAGACACTGGAGATGGGCTGATCTTTGCCTGCAGGCGACTACTCTGAGACATAAGCTGATTATTTAACCTGAAAAATCAAAGTAAGAATATGAAGAGTCTGTTTTATGAATACATCTTATACTTAATCAGAAAATGTACAGGGTTTGCTGGACACCTCACCCAAATGTATTAGGCTCCTCTACTATCTTCATCTTCCCACCTGATGTGACAGCCACTGAAATATGAAATATAATATAATATAAAGAACACCACAAAGTGAAAGCCTTAAATAGGCTTTTGCGAACAATAACATTGAATAGTTTTAGTTCCGCATACAATTGTATTGATCAGGTGATCTAATCATGCTATAAAACAACACTTTGTCTATAACACTTACCCAGTGCTGTCAGATACAAGCACAATTTTAAATACACGCACTCCATAACTGTTCAAATAGTGAGATTTGTAAGGGGAAAACTACATTTTTATCTCTGTTCGGTCTGTTCATGTGACAGAACTGAAAACAGTACCGTTCGGAAGATGTTATGTTTTATGAACACGTTGCTTGCGAAACGCATCACTTGTGGAGAAAAGACCATATATTTAATAGCTTTAACAGATATGCGACATTATCGCTTTTATTTGGCGTACACTAGTTTCTTTTTGGTGTTAAATGTAAACAAAGACGAAATGTGCATTAAAACGTTCGTGCAAATTGGAAAGGCGGCGACACCAGTAAACCAAAAAATACAATGCTACATTTCCGGGTGCAGTTCTGTCTAAATAAAAGTCCTCTTCTGTTTTTACTTTTGCGATAATTATGTGTCTGTTTTATAACTTGTTTAAAATATTAAGCTAAATATATATATATATATTTTATTCTATAACTTAAAAATAAAACAAGATAGTATTAATATTGATATCATTTAAATAAATTACCGTCTTTTGTGCTTGGTGCTGATAACCATATGCTGATAACAGCCATGTTTCATTACGTCACCGTGTTTTGGCCTCACGAAACGAAAAAGCGTGTCTGAATAAATCTTTGGGAATTGCTCTAAAAGACTATAAACGTCAGAATTTATGCCATGTTTCAGTGTAAAGTAGATGCCTTATTGGTGTGCTGTAAGTGTAAGGTGGTTAAATACGGTAATTAAAGCAGTGAAACCATTACACACGCTTATACACACACGTTGTTATAAATAGTGAATTTTAGACATGGGACGTAAAAAACAGGGTAAATGCGAGCGACCTGTTCACAAGAGCAAAGACACACGACACAGGATGAAGGGGAAATCGTTAGAAACTTTCACAGAGGAGATGCATGAGGCTCTGCAAGGTCTGTGATGATCATATAGATGTAATATTGTCATCTTTTTGAAACGTACACTACCAGTCACATTTTTTATGTTTTTTTAAAGAAGCCTCTTCTGCTAACTAAGCCTACATTACATTTTAAAATATATTCCAATAGAAAGCAGTTATTTTTAATAGTAAAAAATATTTCAAAATTGTAAATACATAAATGCAGGCTTGAGCAGAAGAGACTTTTTTTCAAAAACATTCAAAATCTTACTGTTCAAAAACGTTTAAATGGTAGTATATGAGTTTAGGTTTGTGTCATGAAGTGAATTACTCTCTATAATTTTCTGTAATAAAGCTGGGCAGACATGAGTTATGCATTATAAAGTCTCTGTGTGTGTTTCAGCCAGTGAGGATGCGGATTCAGAGGCTGCAGGAGGTGTGAAGTTGCCCTGTCAGCTGGCCATGTGGGATCTGGGTCACTGTGACCCGAAACGGTGTACAGGACGGAAGCTGGCCAGGAAAGGTTTAGTGCGCTGCCTGCGACTCAACCAGCGCTTCAATGGCCTGATACTCAGCCCGATGGGAACCAAATACGTTACACCTGCAGACAGGTGGGCCACTGGAATCAGTTTCAGAAAATCTATTCACAAAAAGAAGCATCTGCATGAAATTAACACCTCAGAGGACTAAAAGTACAGTGGAAGTCAAAAGTTTACATACATCTTGCAGAATCTGCAAAATGTTAATTATTTTACCAAAATAAAAGGGTAGTAATGACCTATTACTTACCTGAATAAGATATTTCACACAAGATATGTTTACATATAGTCCACAAGAGAAAATAATAGTTACATTTATTAAAATGACCCCGTTTAAAATTTTACATACACTTGATTCTTAATACTGTGTTGTTACCTGAATAATCCACAGCTGTTTGTTGTTTTTTTTTTTTTTTTTTTTAAGTGATAGTTGTTCATGAGTCCCTTGTTTGTCCTGAACAGTTAAACTGCCCGCTGTTCTTCAAAAAAAACCTTCAGGTCCCACAAATTCTTTGTTTTTTCAGCATTTTTGTGTATTTGAACTCTTTCCAACAACGACTGTATGATTTTGAGATTCATCTTTTCATACTGAGGGACTCATATGCAACTATTACAGAAGGTTCAAAGGCTCACTGATGCTTCAGAAGGCAAAATTGTGCATTAACACCCGGTGTGGGTAAAAACTTTTGAACAGAATGAAGATGTGTACATTTTTCTTATTTTTTAAAATATTGTTTTCATTTAGTACTGCCCTTCAGAGGCTACAGAAGATACTTACATGTTCGCAGAAGACAAAATAAGTAAAAAAAAAAATGATCCTGATCTTCAAATTCAAAAAAGTTTTAATGCATATTTTTTCTTTCTGGATCATCAGTGAGTGTTTGAACCTTCTGTAATAGTTTCATATGAGTCCCTCAGTTGTCCTCAGTGTGAAAAGATTGATCTTAAAACCATACGGTCATTTTTGGAAAGAATACACAAAAATGCTGGAAAAAACCTAAGAATTTATGGGATCTGAAGGATTTTTCTGAAGACAGCAGGCAGTTTTAACTGTTCAGGACAAACAAGAGACTCAGGAATTACTATATTTACTATTATTTTCTCTTGTGGACTATATGTAATCATCTTTTTTGTCAAATATCTTATTCAGGTCAGTATTAAATAAAAAATAACATGCGTTTTGTATGATCCCTCTTATTTTGGTAAAATAATGAACATTTTGCAGATTCTGAAAGGTGTATGTAAACTTTTTTTTAACTTCAACTGTATGTATAGAACCATTCAAAATGCTTTTTTAATCTTTTTATCATCAAGGATGAATTTAATTGATCAAAAATGTTTCTTGAGCAGCAAGTCAGCTTATTAGAATGATTTCTGAAGGATCATGTGACACTTAAGACTAGAGTAATGATGCTGAAAATTCAGCTTTGAATACAGGAATAAATTACATTTTAAAATGTATTCAAATAGAAAATGGTTGTTTTCAATTATAATAATATTTCATATTTATTACAGTATTTTTGATCATCCTGGTAAACATAAAAGACCTCTTTCTCACACATTAAGAAATCTTATCAACTCTAAACTTTTCGTACTGTAGATAAAAAAGGAAAAAAACACAAACATTTGTCTCAGTATTTAATTTATAATGTTGTTCATTTGCAGGGAGATTGTGGCACAGGGTGGTTTGGCTGTAATTGACTGTTCATGGGCACGACTTGAAGACACACCTTTCAGCAAAATGATTGGCTCACATCCGAGGCTTTTGCCGTACTTGGTGGCAGCAAATCCTGTAAACTACGGAAAGCCGTGCAAGCTGTCTTGCGTCGAGGCTTATGCAGCCACCTTCTGCATTGTGGGTAAGCAGATCCCAGTTATAGATTTCTGTACTGCTGCTATTGTCTTAGGGGCTTTGCTTGCCTTTATGCTATTTTTTAAAGAATCCTGAAGAAAAGTAATTTCTTTCACAAAAATATGAAAATATATATGACAGCACAACAGTTTTCAACATTGATAATAATCAGAAATATTTCTTGAGCAGCAAATCAGCATATTAGAATGATTCTGAAGAATCATGTGACACTGAAGACTTGGAGTAATGATGCTGACAATTCAGCTTTGCTTCACAGAAATAAATTACATGTTAAAATTAGTGGTGTCAAAATTAGCGCGTTAACGCAGGAGATTAATTTTTTCATTTTAACGCGTTCAAAATATTTAACGCAATTAACGCATGGGCGGGGCCACCCCACTCACAACTGCTTCTGAAATGCTTTTATTTAAATGCGCAGAGCGTCTTTACGAACACATCAAACAGGAGACTTTTCAGATGCGCGCTCCAACTTTACTTCAGCACCAGACGCGAGTCAAACGACCGCGGAAGCGGTACCGGTGACGAGGAGCTTAAGTAAAACGTTAGTGAACTGCGGTCAGATGAGATGCTGTCAGGCCCTATGTCGGTAAAAACGAATTTAATTGTCCTGTCAGCCTATATACTCTGCTTGTAGCGCGCGCTCTTGAAGTTCACGCGCAAATGTGCCGACGCACGCTGTATTAGGCTATATTAAACCCAAATGAAACTGCGAGCATGCAAAGTCGTAGTTATATCGTCAGGTAAAACATGAATTTACAGAAAAAAAAACAACAACAAAAAAAAAAAACGATTAAAGCTGCCTTAACTGTGCGTGTAAGAATTTATTATTTATAGGTCAAAGCAGTGTCAGATCAAGTTCAGCAGTGACAACCTTTATAGTAACAGCAGCCAAAATATCCTTATAACCAGTTGCTGTGATGTCTGTTAATTAAGGAACAAAATTAAAAAGAGGAAATTAATAACTAAGTTTTATCTTTATATAATTTAGAATTTGATATAATTTAGGCTATATTTTCTTGCTGAAGGGCACAGGTAGCTACTAGCCCTTTATGACATTTATTATAATGGGTTTGTGTGAAGATTGTTTCAAGTTCACTTAAATTATTATTATTAGTTATTTTTTTTAAAGTCTAATAAATGTTAAAGTGATAGCTCTTAATGATACTGTAATGTTGAATGATTATATATATATATATATATATATATATATATATATATATATATATATATATATTCAATGGTTAAGTATTAGGGGGGGAAAATCAATCAGTGATATTTGTCTTCAGTCCTAAAACAAGATATTAAAAATATATGTTCTTTATGTTCTTTATGTGCGATTAATCGCGATTAATTTCAGGTAAAATGTGCGATTAATTAGTTAATTTTTTTTAATCGATTGACACCACTAGTTAAAATATATTCAAATAGAAAATAGTTATTTGAAATTGTAATAATATTTCACAATTTTACTGTTTTTTCTGTATTTTTGATCAAATGAATGCAGCTTTGGTGAGCACAAGTGACTTCTTACAGTTTAATGACAGCAACTGAGATTAAAATGTGCAAATCTGCTAGATGTTGACGTGTATGTGTCTCTATGTGATCATGCATCAGGATTTCGTGACCTCGCTGTGCTCCTGTTGAGAAAGTTTAAGTGGGGTTTGGGATTTTTGGAGCTGAATAAGACTCTTCTAGAGCGTTACGCTGCCAGCCAATCAGAAGAGGAACTACTAGCTGTGGAGAAAGAGTTTCTCAGTGCTGCCCCTCAGGAAGATGATATAGGTATGGTTTGATGATTTACAATAATCAAATGTACTGTAAGTTTTGAAAATACTAACTTTGATGTTACAATTTTTCCAGATCCTTTCGATGTGGACTCAGGAAGAGACTTTGTGAATCTCAACAGACCAGTCCAGTGAGACTTATGTTTAAATGTTCAAATATTTCCATTCAAACTGAAGTCCGTTGAAGTAACCCATGTGTGTTTGCACTTTCAGGGCTGAGGATGATGACACTGATGAGACATCAGAGGAAGAAGACGATGGTGAAGAGGAAGAACAGAAGAGTAAAGAGGAAGATGATGAAAGCAATGAGGAGTCTTGAGTTGTGTAATCTTAAAACGAAACATGTGGGGAAAAAGGATGTTCAGTCACTGATTTAGTAACACTGACCTTCACTTGCCATTAGCAAACTTCTGTTTTCTGCAGATAGTTGCAGATATGGAACTAGTAAGTTAACCAAACCAGAGTAATCAGGTACTGTAGTCAAGATTACAGAAAGCAACTTCCCCACAGGCTCTTTATAATGTGCAAAATGTACTATTTGTACTATAGTTCACGAGAAGAATCTTCTCAAACTGTATTAACATTTGTTATTGCAAAAAATGTTGACTGTTTATAAGCAGAATGAGAATAAATGAATGAGAATAAGAATGAGTTTAAATAAATATTTAATTGATGTTTGCTGCATTTGAGTATGGTTTACTAGATGTTTTACTAATTGGAGTTTCACTTTCTTTTTTAAAATATATTTTGAATATATATAATTCCATTTAATTTATATTACACTACGTTGTTCATGTATTTTTATTATTTATATGATTCATGTAGTTTAATTGTTTTAATTATTTTATCTTATTTATGTTATTATTATTACTAGTAGTAGTTATTTGTTATTATTATTTTTAAATATTTAATGTTTTCTGCTAAATATAGTTTATATAATTAAATTTAATTTCATTTATATTACTGCATTGTTCTTTTACTTTTATTATTTTTATAATTTACATACATTTATGTTAATAATATAACATTATTATGATTGTTGTTATCATTTATATTTATTTATTTATTTGTTTGTTTTTACAGTTTTTCCTCTCAATGTTCCCTAGAAAATTATGACATTACCATGGTTCATTTCCAATGACCATGATTTACCATGGTGTCCAAAAACCATGCTAAGTACGCTGTGTATTAAATCAATTTTATTTCGTTTTTCAGTCAATTATTTTCAGTGTTATTTATTATTATTATTATTATTAAATATTTAATAATTTTAATATTTAGAATTAATAATTAATATTTAATAATGTAACTCATATTACTACAATGTTCTATTCATATTTTATGTAGGTAATTTTTTTTTACTTATATTAGTAGAAGTAGCATTAGTAGTATTTTTATTATTTTTGTTTTATTTATTTATTTGTTACACTATTTTTCTCAAATGCTTTACTTCAAAGAAAATTATGACATTACCATGAAACCATGATATCATGATATTACTATGGTGATATTACACATTGATCATTTATTTTCAGTGTTATTTGTTTTATTTATTCATTATTTTGTATAATGTTTAATTTATTTTATTTTTTTACTAAATATAAAGTTTCATTTATATAATTACATTTCACTTTACATTACTATATTGTTAATTTATTTTTATGTAATTTATGTAGCTTAATTTTTTTCAATTATTTTTATTTTATTTATTTATAATAGTTGTAGTGGTAGAAGTAGTAGTGGTAGTATTTTTATTTATTTATTTATTTATTTATTCATTTTTACACTGTTTTTCTCTCAATGTTCCCTAGACTTCAAAAATCAATTATGACATTACCATGTTTTATTTCCAAAGACCATGATATTACCAAGGTTTTCAAAAACTATGCAAAGTACGTTGTGTATTTTTTTTAATCAAATTTATTTCATTTTTTAGTTCAGTTATTTTTATTATTTATTTTTATTATTTTTTATTATTATTTTAAATATTTGATGTTTTCTACTAAATATAGTTTAATGTGTATAATTACATTTAATTTAATTTATATTACAACATTGTTCATGTAGTTTCATTTTTTTTATTATTATTAGTAGTAGTAGATTTATCATTTTTATTTATTCATTTTTATGTATTTATTTTTACACTGTTTTCCTCTAAATTTTCCTTAGACTTCAAAGAAAATTATGACATTACCATGATTCATGTTTACAGTTTTTCTTTAAATTTTCCCTAGACTTCAAAGAACATTATGACATTATGTTTCATTTGTTAATTATTTTTATTTTATTTATTTATATTAGTAGTAGTAGTAGTAGTAGTAGATTTTACATTTTTTATTTATTCATTTTTATGTATTTATTTTTACACTGGTTTCCTCTAAATTTTCCTTAGACTGCAAAGAAAATGATGACATTACCATGGTTTATTTCCAAAGACCAGCAATTCAAATATATGTGATATACAAATCTTCTGATCCACAGTTGCAAAACCACTTCCATAACACTTTTATATCACACTGATCCGTGGAATTTTTGGGGATTGGCCGATGGGGGGCGCCCGGTAATTTTTTTCCTCTCGACTGCAGTAATGTTGTTGTGGCGTGACGTCACAGTCGTGAAACGAAGGCGCAGAGAGGGCGGCCATGACTCCAGTCTCCACAATTATTTAATCCCAAATAAATTACCCACGGAAAACTTCCATGGCAAGAGCCACGAGTCAGATCGTGAGTACCGCCAGCGTCTTGGGAGCGCGGGCTCGAAGCCGCCTCGCGCCGCGTTGCGCTTTCTGCTTGTAACGGCGTTTTTTTAGGGGGGTGGCGCGGGACGCTCGCGACCCGAGTCTTTAGCTTAGCATTTTAGCGTCATTAGCCCGCTAGTCCCCAAAACAAGCGCAAGTCTATTAACCAGGAAGTGTCAACTTTTGTTTCGTATCGTAATTTATACAGGGATTTCTGAATGAATTATTAGGCTGGATGTTGATATTTTCAAAAGAGCAGTGTGGGGAAATGCTCATATTGTAGTGTGTTAGCTCTGCGAGCTAATTCTGTCAACAAATGAAGTTGCTTGTTTTCTTAGCCGTTAGCCTGACCGCTAACTCACGACATAGGCGTTTGCTTCTGTTCGTTTTATATCTTCTCTGAATGTACGTAAATCATTTTCATTTCTAAGAATTACTTAAGTGAACGTCAGGTGCTTGTTTTTGAGTGTTTGACAAACTAATAACACCGTTTTGGAGTCAGTAGTGCTTCTAGCACAATCGCCTCAGGTTGTTTTGCCTCATTTGCGTTTCTCTTTGCTGTCAGTTTATTACTAAAACCCATAATTTAAGGAATATTAGCAGTGGTATATATCTGTAGCTGTTTGTTAACATGCCCCTGTTATTATTGACTGACTTAAGTGTGTTATTTCGACTGAAATGAGCCGATTCTCAGTTGCGGCCTATAAAAGTGCCTTTGAGATTTTTAGAGTTTCACCTTCTCAGGTGTTTTTGACAGCCGATTATTATCATGTATAGCGTTATATAGATTATTAGACTAAGTCAGAACCCTTATGAGTATGATTGGTGATGTATCAGACTCATTTTGAGAAACGTAATGTTAAATATGTAACTGGTGTAGATTTCTATAAAAAAACCCCATCATACTCCTTTGAAATAGTTTCTTTATTTGTCATACAGCCTGAAATCGAAACCCATTCCAAATAATTTTTCCAGCTTTATTTACAATTGTGACACTGGACCACAAAACCAGTCTTAAGTAGCACGGGTATATTTGTAGCAATAGCCAAAAATACATTGTATGGGTCAAAATTATCGTTAGGATATTAAATAAAGATCATGTTCCATAAACATTTTGTTTATATTTTGTAAATCTTGTACCGTAAATGTATCAAAAAGTAATTTTTGATTGGTGATATGCATTGCTACGAACTTCAGTTGAACAACTTTTAAGGCGATTTTCTCAATATTTAGTTTTTTTTTGCACCCTCATATTCTCAAATATTGTCTAACAAACTATCCTAACAAACCATGCATCATCTTCCAGAGTAAAAAAATAAAAATAAATGACCTTTACGATTGGTTTGAGACAACTTTGGTCTTACAACATCAAACCAATGAAAGGAAAAACAACAGTTCTGCAAACTAATAAAAAAAGAAGAAGAAAAATAGAATAACAGGGTTGGAAAAGTCATCAGCCCCTTGATTTAATACTTCATAGAACCACCTTTTGCTTTAATTACAGCCGTCAGTCTTTTTGGATATGTCTGTACTAGCTTTGCACACCTTGATTGGGAATAATTTGCCCATTCTTCCTTGCAGAAGAATTCCTTGCAATTCTGTGGTGAGCGGCAATGGACCGCTCTCTTCAAATCCATCCACAGATTTTCGATTGGATTGACTTGGCCACTCAAGGACATTCACATTCTTATCCTTAAGCCATTTCGTTCATTATTGTGGTGGGAAGTGAATGGCCTGTCCATCTTCAGCTGTCTAGCAGATTTTCCTCAAGAATTTGGATGAACTTGGCAGCATCCATTTTCCCTCTAATCCTGACCAATCGCCCAGTCCCAGCTGTATGCTATGGTGTTTTGGGTGGTGTGCTGTGTTTGCTTTTCACCAAACATGGCGCTTGGAAGTTCAGTCCAAAAAGGTCAATTTTGGTCTCATCAGACCATAGCACCTTTTGCCAGAAGGTATCAGACTCTTCCAAATGTGTTTTTGCGTACCACAAATGAGAACGGCTTCTTTGGTGCCACCCTGCCATACAGGCCAGCTTTTTGGTAAAAGTTGGGAGATAGTTGTCACATGCACAGACTGACCAGACCCAGTCATAAAGCTTTGTAAAGTCCTTGAAAGTTGCCTTTGGCCTCTTGGTAGCTTCTCTTATCAATGTCTTCCTGGCTCTGTCATCCATTTTGGATGGACGGCCTGATTTAGGCAATGTGCTAGTGGTGCCATACGCTTTCCACTTGTTAATGATGTTCTGAACAGTACTCCAAGGGATAGTTAACCTTTAAAATGTTTTTGTAGCCTTCTACTAACTTCTACAAGTTTATCCCAGAGGTCCTTTGAAAGCATTTTCCCCAACCATGGTGAATTCTTTGCCATACATGCATTACTAACTCTGGAGTCTTCAAGAAAGTCGTCTTGTTTTATGCTGAAGTAATCAACAGGGTGTAATGTGACAAAAAGTAGGTTTTCACAGGCTGTAATTCTTTTCTGTAGGCACTGTATGAAGATGTAAACATTCTTTGAACTAGCTAAGTAACTTTGCTCTGTTATTTTTGTAATTGTCAATATTACATGAGCCTCATTGAGTGCTTTGAATTAACATTGTGGAGCATAGGTTGGCAAAAAGCGCAGGTAAGGGTAGTTAACATGGTTATTGCTGGAGGTTTGACTAAAGTTCTTGTTGACGTGTGACTCAAGTTTTATAGAGGTGTTTTGAAGTTGGTTAGCTAGGAGTGCTGATTGTGAATAATGTGAGCTGTAGTTACAGGAAAGTAGCCTAGTGATTATTATATCCAGCAGTGTGAGGACAAAGACCTTGCATGTGGATTTGTTTTTGTTAGTTCCCTTTTTAAGAATTTCACAATGAGATCCAGTTTGTTTGAAGTAATTAGGTTTGTGAGAACTGTCTTTGGATGCTCTAGAGCTCATGAAATCACTTTTATACGGTCAGGATGACATGTTTTCATTTATCAAAAGCTTTAGGTGTAATAAGTTGTGTTCTAGGTGAGCCAAGAATGGTTAATTATCAATTAATGCATAAACCATATGCTCGTATCTTGCTTAAGTTAAACAGTTTGCTGTCAACGTGGTGATGTCATTGGATTTACAGTAATGACGTCACGCATACAGCTATTACATCAAATGTAATATATTTTTACAAAAATATTTTGAAGCAAAATACAAGTAATTTATTTATTTATTAGTAATTTATAGATTGTGTGTTCTACTTGAAGAAAAAAATAGTTTTTAAAAAGTTTTTAATACAAAATTAATATGGTGTATATGTACTGTGTGTATATTTTGGTATATATATATATATATATATATATATATATATATATATATATATATATATATATATATATATATATATATATATAGTTCACACATTCAATATTTAAGAACTTTAGTGTTCATGTAGTATTTTTCAATATTTGAAAGCTTTTATATGGATTATAAAATGGGAATGTTTTCATTAGCATTTTATTTAAATATAATTCTTAATGTATATTGCTGAAATATTTCAGCATTTAAAAAATAATCTATATATATACCTTATATAATGTATATGTGTGTTTATAGCTTTAAAATACAGTATCAGTATAAAAAAAACGTTAGCATTTATGTAATCATTTTGTTTTTTTGAACGCAATATTTATATAGTTTATAGAAAAGGAGCATATGTTAACTTTTTAGCCTTTTATATAATTATAATTGTAATATATAGCTTTAAAATATTTCAATATTTAAAAAAATAATAAAACACCTTTTTAGCATTTCTGTATAATTTTAAAATAATGTAGGTGAAGGAATATGAATGTATATTAACTTTTTAGCGTTTTGTAAAAATATAATTTTAAGTGTGTGTGCGGCTTTAAAATATTTAAATATTTAAAACATAATATAAAATAACTTTTTAGCATTTGATAATTCTAAATCATATATTTCAATATTTAAAATATTTATAACTTTTCAGCATTTTTATATAATTTTTATTATTTTTAATTTAAAGCAAAATTAATGTTGTTTGTAGAATATAAATATGAACATTTTAGCATTTTTATAATCTTATATGCATTTACTCTATAAAATAAAATATTACAAATACAAATGTCATAAAGTATGCAGTAATTTAATCAAAGGCAGTATTTGAGTAAAGTGAGAAATACACTGACTGTCTCTCTCTCTCTCTCTTCATCAGTATGATGTTGCATCCCTCCACTCCTCTGTTCTCATCTCCTGTCCATCCATGGTAAGAGGCCAGCAGGACACGCCCCGTCTCCACGGCAACAGCATGGAGGGACAGGCACCACAACCCCAGCCCACCCAGCCTCGCAAGAAGAGACCCGAGGATTTCCGATTCGGCAAAATATTGGGAGAAGGCTCTTTCTCTACCGTATGACATGCACACGTTCATGCACTTCTGCTGTACCTCAGCTAGCATTACTCATTTAATGTACTAACCTGTGCTGTCTTTACTACTTACAGGTTGTTTTAGCAAAGGAGCACTCGACGGGGAAGGAGTATGCAAGTAAGTCATGATACCATCAGCCTGTGGTTCATATGCATTTGATTAGGTGTTGCATGTACTGAAAAGTGTTGGTGCATGTGTTTCAACAGTTAAGATCCTGGAAAAGCGCCACATAATGAAGGAGAACAAAGCGCAATATGTCAAGAGAGAACGAGACATCATGTCACACCTGGATCATCCGTTCTTCGTCAAACTCTACTTCACGTTTCAAGACGAGGAGAAGCTGTGTATCCTTCACGCACATGTACATAACTAGTGGTTGAGCAATATAGACAACCATTGTTAATATCTAGAGAGCACATGTCATGTTTACCTGAAAATTTGCTAACATTTTTAAAAATATGTATGTTTTTAAAGTTTAATATATACTAGGGCTCCAATATCACGATTTCTGATTCTGTCAGTTTACTAAGCATAATTGTCTGTGATATTTGCCCCCTGCTTATTTGTCCTAAAAAGCTTCAGTTTAATTTGACATTTGCATACTCTTATATTGCAAACAAGCCTCCACAAGCTTTCGTGGTAGCGGTTGCCAGATTTCAAGGGTTTAAATCCCCCAATCGCATTTTTTTTTTTGTGTGTTTACGTGAAGGTGCAATAATCCTATGAAATAGAATTATATATAAAGTATATGTATTCATGCAAACTATTATTTATTATTATTTTAATACTTTTTTAAACAATACATACAAATATGTCAGATGTATATACATTTCTAAGTGATTTTTACTTGTTTTTAAAGTTTAATATATACTAGGGCTCCAATATCACGATTTCTGATTCTGTCAGTTTACTAAGCATAATTGTCTGTGATATTTGCCCCCTGCTTATTTGTCCTAAAAAGCTTCAGTTTAATTTGACATTTGCATACTCTTATATTGCGAACAAGCCTCCACAAGCTTTCGTGGTAGCTGTTGCCAGATTTCAAGGGTTTAAATCCCCCAATCGCATTTTTTTTTTGTGTGTTTACGTGAAGGTGCAATAATCCTATGAAATAGAATTATATATAAAGTATATGTATTCATGCAAACTATTATTTATTATTATTTTAATACTTTTTTAAACAATACATACAAATATGTCAGATGTATATACATTTCTAAGTGATTTTTACTTTGTTTTTATTTTATAATTTACAAAATATATACACTGCTGTTCAGAAGTTTGAGATCAGTAGTGAGATTGTAATGTTTTCCAATGAAATCTCTTATTCTTATCAAGGCTGTATTTACTTGATCAAAAATACAGAAAAAACAGTAATATTTTGAAATATTATTAAAGTTTAAAATAATAGTTTTCTATTACAATATATTTTAAAATGTAATTTATTCCTGTGATGTAAAGCTGAATTTCAGCATCATTACTCCAATTATTTTGTTCAGTGTCACATGATCCTTCAGAAATCATTCTAATTTTTATTGTTAATGTTGGAAACCATTGTGCTGCCTAATATTTTTTAGGCATTTAATCAAAAGAGAAATATTTTCTCTCTTTACTATAACTTTTTTTTTTATTAATTTAACACTTTCTCTTAGAAAAGATAGAGAGTAAAAATGTACTGACCACAAAAGTTTAAATGGTAGTTTATATTGTTATAAAAGACTTATATTAAGTAATTGCTATTCTTTTTAACTTTCTATTTATTAAAGAGTCCTGAAAAAAAAGTATTTTAGGTTCCAACAAAATCTTAAACATAACTATTTTAAACATTGATAACAAATCAGCATATTAGAATTAATTCTGAAGGATCATGTGACACTGAAGAGTGGAGTAATAATGCTGACAATTCTGCTTTAATCACAGGAATTAAAATATATTCACACAGAAAACAATTATTTTACATTGGAATAATATTTCACAATATTACTGTTTTTTTTTTTTTTAAATAAATGCAGTCTTGATGAGCATAAGAAACGTATTCAGAAAACATTAAAATTCGTACTGATCCCTCACTTTTGAATGTGTATGTAATATTTTATCATTGCACAATTTTTCTATAATATACGGAATGTTTTGTGTACATAACACATTTTGTTATATTTATTAAATATTCTATAGCATTATTTTGCTCTAAAATATACAAAAAGAAAAAAAAATAGTTGAAAATGCTAAAAAGTTGTATAAAACAAGAGTATATGTGTACTACAGAAATGTAAAGACTATCAGTAAATTGTTGAACTGTCATAAACGTGTGCCACATTCAATGGTCAAAATATTGACCGATTAATTTGCTTGGCTGATATTGATAAATTACTACACAAGATCTGTCTAATGTCATTGCTGCATTTAATCGAATGCTTTCCTGAATGCACATCAGATTTTGGATTGAGCTACGCTAAAAATGGCGAACTGCTGAAATACATTCGAAAAATAGGCTCATTTGACGAGACCTGCACACGTTTCTACTCGGCTGAGATCGTTTGTGCTCTTGAGTACTTGCATCAAAAGGGCATCATCCACAGGTCAGTAGGTTTGTCTTGATCAATCATTTTATTTGTCCCTTTTTCACCTTGATTTATTTGTGTTACTGTGTTTGTTCTACAGAGATCTGAAGCCGGAGAATATTCTGCTCAGTGAGGAGATGCACATTCAAATAACAGACTTTGGCACTGCCAAACAACTGTCCTCTGACAGCAGACAGGGTAAACACACATACACTGCATAACAATCATTCTCTGACAGTGTAAACATTCATACAGAAGTATCCTCTTATTACTAAGTGATATTGTCGTTCTGATGTTTCCCCCGCAGCAAGAGCAAACTCATTTGTTGGTACGGCTCAGTACGTCTCTCCTGAATTACTGACTGAGAAATCTGCCTGCAAGAGGTAAACACGGCTGATGAATATTTCATGGTGTGCAGTTGTAATGCTTTTGTCGGTAATGAACCAGGCCTAATTCAAAGATGCTGTTTGTTGCTGTGTTTATTTAGTGGTTTGTCTTTGAATGGAGGAGACATTATGTGCAAGAACAGGGGTGTATTTGAGGTTTTGGCTAAATGTACTTGTGTATTTGTCTTAACCATCTTATTTATTATTGCAGTTCGGATCTCTGGGCATTAGGCTGCATTATCTACCAGCTTGTTGCTGGTTTGCCGCCATTCAGAGCTGGGTAAGTTTATTATGAGGTACCAGTTATTGGTTTTAAATGGACTCGTTGAACCACTAGCCAACTAATTGAGCCCTGTGTAATTAGACTGGTTTCAGATTTCGTGGTGCATGGACGCATTCTTGTGTTCATAACAGGGTTCGACTTTTTGAAATTCAAGTCCTGAAAAAACCCTTGAAAATAGCCATTTTTCTGTGAAAGTTCTTGTGAAGTACTTGAATTTTTAAAAAGCAGTAAATATAAGATTAGTGTGATGTTTTGTTGTCGATTTAAAAACTTATTTTTCACAGAAAATTAACAATGTAGTGTATCAAATAAATAGTGTCGTTTCACCTAGTTTTCAGGAGTGCACGATATCTCGCGATATTAAACGTGACAATGATACTCTTTGAGGTGAAAAGCTGTATCGCAATATATCATTATAAATATCAGTATAAATAAGATGTAAATCATGTATAATCTATGCCAACAGAGCAGAATACGTCAACATATTTTAAAATATGTGAATTGTTGTAGATCGCGATTTCAAAATAAAAGTTTAAACCCTGGCTCTGAAGTTGCACTTTGCCAAATATTGCAATTATATAGATTTAAACGTCAAATCTCGGTGTAAAGTAAAACATCACCTGGCATTTGGCCTTTGTTATAACACATAATCTACTGAAACTGAACAAAATTATAAACGCAACACTTTTGTTTTTGCCCCCATTTTTCATAAGATGAATTTAAAGATCTAAGACTTTTTCTATGTACTTTAAGAAAAAATAATTGCAAAATCACTCCAAAATCCTGATATGAATCAAATAATTAGCCATCACAACATGGTTTGCAAATAATTTGAGTAAGATTGGAACTTTGTAGTGGGTACGAATGGATCTTCACAGCACGGGTCGCGAATCATTTGATTCATATCAGGATTTCAGAGCAATTTCGCAATTTTTTTTTTTCTTAAACAGTATAAAACATCAAACCATTAAAGCAGTACAGTTATTAAAAACAAAACAAAGAAAAAGAAAGGAAGTGTACACAATCATAAATCTCTTAAGACAATTAACCATGGATTTACTATAGTAAAAGTGTAGTATACTTTGTAATTTTTTTTATTAGTGTATATAGTTTTTTTTTTTATCTATTTCAAATAGACATAAGTGCGATCTCTGATTGAAGTCCTTTACAATGAAAAAAGTATGCTTAAAGTCCTGGAATTTCATTTTACAGTATTTTTAATGAACCCTGTTAATACATCGAGTGTCATTTAATACAACTTAATGTTAAATATGTATGTAGTCAGTAAATGGTTATTGTCATTCCTATTAGCTAATGCATTAATATGAACAAATTAAACTATGTTGTAAATCTTTTATCAGTATATAATTATCTGGCGGAATTATCGAAATATCGCAAATGTACATATTTGTATCGCTACAGCTTGCAATATTTCGGGCCATGAACAAAAGACAGAAAAACGTTTGTAGCTTAAATAAGAATCAGTGAAGTCATAAAATGAAGGCTAAGCAGTGTTTTATTTTCCTTTTTATTATTCAGTTCCTAAACTGATGTTAAAATGATTATACTAATGTTAAAATGACATTTTTATATAATGCTAAAGTAAAACACTACTGTTCACTTTCAGAAGCTGTTGTAGGGGTGCTTTCTTCTCACAAAAAGTGACGCATGTACGCTAGTTATATTAGAATCAGAATGAGCTTTATTCGCCAAGTGTGCGCAAAAACAAAGGAAATGGTTGTGATTTCACAGGATCACATACATATGAATAACTAAAATATATATATATGTGTGTGTGTGTATGTGTGTATATATATATATATATATATCTATCTATCACACAAGATAGTTATGGAAGTACGTACACAGAACTGACTCAGTAACAACTGCGTAAAACTGTTTAATCTGAGCATGTGGTACTATCGAGTATTGCAGTATTTAATGTTATCGCATATTGCATTTTTCTTCAATATCGCACGGCCCTAGTATAGAAATATTTTGTCAATGCAGTTTCAGCATATAATAATAGTATAATAACAACAACAATTTTTAGTTATTTTTAAATAAGTATCTTCTACCCACCAAGGTTGTTTTTTTTTTTTGTTTTTTTTAACTAATTTATTCCTATGATCAAAGCTGAATTTTCAGCCTCATTACTCCAGACTTTCAGCATCACATCCTTCAGAAATCATTTTAATATGCTGATTTGATGCTGTTGTGCTGCTACTTATTTTTGTGGACACTGATTCTTTGATGAATAGAAATTTCAAAAGAACAGCATTTATTTAAAATAGAAATCTTTTGTAACAGATGTTTTACTTTCACTTATGATCACTTTAATGATTTTGCTGCATAAATGTATTGCTTTCTTTAAAAATAAATAAATGAAAAATCGCACCAAACCTTTACAGGAGTGTACATAAATTATCTAAAGAGAAAAATGGCAAACATATAGTGTAATTGCAGTTAATGGAAAAAAAAAACTAAATTAACAGTATTTACAATGCATTTTGTCAGTATAGAACACCTATTAATCTCACTAGTTCCTAACATCTTCCTTATCCATGTCTTTAAGCTTAAGCCTCAAGTCACTAATCATTGTTCTCTTTTAATCCATCACAGGAATGAGTATTTAATATTCCAGAAGATTATAAAACTCGAGTACGAGTTTCCTGAGAAATTTTTCCCCAAAGCTAAGGACCTTGTGGAGCAACTTCTGGTCAGCCTTATTCAATCATACATGTTTGTTTATAGTCTAGGTGTGGATCTGCTTTGCACTCATTGGTGTCTTGTTTTCTCAGTCACTGGATCCGTGCAAGCGGATTGGCTGTGAGGAAATGGGAGGCTATGGGCCGCTGAAGTCCCACCCTTTCTTCGAGACAGTTGGCTGGGATGATATCCATCTGCAGACTCCACCTAAACTAACAGCGTATCTGCCTGCTATGTCTGAGGATGATGAGGACTGCTATGGAAATGTGAGTCGACACAACAACCGACTTTTTTTTTTTATTATAGATGTTAAATCTATATTATTCCTAATTTCTGTTTCTCGTTCATTTTCAGTATGATGATCTCCTGAGCCAGTTCAGTTGTATGCAGGTGGCACAGCCTGGCCACGCTCCTTTAGTTCCCTTGACAGGAGAGACAAGTCAACCGACGTATAACTCCTCCCCTAGTGTGGATCAGTTTATACATATTCATGAGCTGGACAGTAATAGCATGGAGCTCGACCTACAGTTCAGCGATGAGGAGAAACGCATCCTACTGGACAAGCAGAGTGCTGCAAACCCATGGTACACAAGCACACAGTCTTTGTATGCGACTTTATATACTTGTATGGCATTTGTAAGCATTCTGGCTTTTTGTTTTTTAACAGGCACCAGTTTGTGGAGAATAACCTCATCTTAAAAATGGGCCCAGTGGACAAACGCAAAGTGAGTCACTGTTGGTAAATTGTACAAGTATGTAGTCCGTTAGATTTAGATCCAGTTCTTGAACATGATTATGATTTGGTTCTTTTTAGTCAATCAAAACCATATAGGATGACCAGTGTAATCCATTCAATTTACAGATTCAAATCCTTTTCTTTTTTTTTTTTTTTTGAACAAGCGAATCAGTACAACATCTAATTTTCGAAACAAATGATTGTTTTAGTTGATTAAAACTACAGTACCCCCAGTGTAGTCTGACCAATTCCTGAATGAATGACTTTTATGATTCAGTTCTTTCAGTGAATCAAAATCATGTGAATGGTGTAGTCCATCAAATTTCCTAACGAATGACTCTAATGATTGGATTCTTTTTAGTCAGTTAAAACAGTTTGATCCATTCAACTCTAAAATAATTGATTTAGTTGTTTTAATTAAAACTATACAGCAAACCAGTGTAGTCAATTAAATTCCTGATTCTTAAGATTTGGTTCCTTTTAGTCAACTAAATCCACTCTGGACAATCATAGTGCTCTATCCAGTTCCAGACTCTTATGAATTGATTTGTTTTAGTGAATCAAAACTACACAGCATGACCACTGTAGTCTATCCAATTTCCAAATAAATGACTCCTATAATTTGGTTCTTTTAAATGAATCAAAACCATACAGCAAAGCCAGTGTAGTCCGACTAAATGACTCCTATGATTAAGTTCTTTTTAGTGAATCAACACAGTGCAATCAGTGTAGTCCATTCACCTCCTAAATGAATGATTTAGGTCTTTTAAGTGAATCAAAACTATTCACGAACTAGGGTCCATTAAATTCCTGATTCTTAAGATTTGGTTCTTTTTAATCAATTAAATCCATACAGCATGACTTGTGTAGTCCGATTGAATGACTCTGATGATTCAGTTCTTTTTAGTGAATCAAAACTGTGTGAATGTTGTCAAATTCAAAGGGAATGATTTGACTCTTTTTAGTGCAGCCAGTGTAGTGGACGATCATAGTGCTCTATCCAGTTCCTAAATCTTATGAATTGATTGATTTAAGTGAATCAAAACCATACAGCACAACCAGTGTAGTCCGACAAAATGACTCCTGATGATTAAGTCCTTTTTAGTGAATCAAAACATTCAGTGTAGTCCATTCAATTTTGGAATTAATGATTTAGTTTTTTTTAAGTAAATCAAAACTGTACCGCAAACCTGTGTAGTCTATTTAATTCCTGATTCTTAAGATTTGGTTCCTTTTAGTCACTTACATACATTTAGGATGATCACAGTGTTCTGCCCAGTTCCTGACTGTTATGAATTGATTTGTTTTAGTCAGTCAAAACCATCATGACCAGTATAGTCTATCCAATTCCCAAATGAATGACTCCTATAATTTGGTTCTTTTAAGTGAAGCAAAGCAATACTGAACAATACAGAACTTTTTTTTTTTTAGTGCAGCCAGTGTGGTCCATTCAACTCCAGAATTACTGATTTAGTTCTTTTTAATTGAATCAAAACTTCAACGCAAACAAGTGTAGTCCATTCACTTCCTTATCCTTAAGATTTGGTTCATTTTAGTTCATCAAAACCACTCACAGTGTTCTATCCAGTTCCTGACTCTTATGAATTGATTACTTTTAGTGAGTCAAAACCATACAGAACAGCCAATATAGCTTCACCAACTCCTGAAAGAATCACCCTTACGATTTAGTACTTTGACAAGAGTATTTTATTCCTATTTCTTTTGGAATTAAAACCACACCGCATGATCATAATATTCCACCCAGTTCCCGAACTAATGACTCATATGATTTGGTTATTTTTAGCAAATCAAATCACACAGCACGACAAGTGTAGTCGAATTTCCAAATCAGCATCCAGGACCACTAGTTTTCATAGTGTCTTGTGTACATGTGTAGGGTCTGTTTGCACGGAGGAGGCAGTTGCTACTGACTGAGGGTCCTCACTTGTACTACGTGGATCCGGTCAATAAAGTTCTGAAAGGGGAGATCCCTTGGTCACCTGAACTACGGCCCGAAGCGAAGAACTTCAAAACCTTCTTTGTTCACACGGTAACCGCAGTCAGACTCACCTTCTCATTTCGCAAATCCATATTTTAAATCGGACGTTTAACCCCCACATTTGTTCCCGCAGCCAAACCGGACGTACTATCTAATGGACCCGAGCGGCAACGCAGACAAATGGTGCAAGAAAATCCAGGAAGTTTGGAGGAAGATCTACCACAAACACCAGAGCCCCAGCCTATAGGACTACAGCGCTCCCCCTCCCTTTGGCCACGCCCCTCCCCCCACAGCCCTCCAGCCAATCACAGGACTGTAGAGACATCTCTCTCTCTCTCCAGCTATATATTGTCTTTCTGTCTCTTCATATATCAGTCCCGTCACTCCCAGGCACTTTCTCTGTTCGGATTCAGTCGTTTCGCGCGCAGAGGGTGGAGCCTTTACAAACCAAAAGCAGCAAGGCCGTAGTCAGCCATAGAAAACCCCACGTTTAGACGATTACGCAAGTCTTTCCGCCGATCGCAGGTAACGAAAAACACTCAAAATCGTGCAATCTCCACCTGTCCTTGGCGAAACAAGCACACGTTCTGTTCTTTTCTCGCTCGACGCTCACACGCTCAGCTCCTTACTTTCAGATATCTAAACGGGAGTGTGTCGCTTTAGTCTGCGTTTAGAGTTAAGGCGGGTCCTTTTACCCTTATTGGCTACAGTAGCTGGTCTCGCTGATTACGATTGGAGGATCTGGTGTCGGACGTCTCCTCAGCATGTTCACGTTACCTTCAAATCGCACCGGGAGACGGCACCACGCCGCCACAAAAAGCCACGTGGGTAATGTGGTTTGAGAGGATAATTGGTCACCCCTGTTTTCCTTTAAAGCGCTTGCGTTGTGAGTGGAGGCTTGTGACGGAGGGGCAATTTGATCGTGTGCGTGCTTATGCGAGCGTGTGTTTGGCTCCTCTCATTTGGCCGTTTTTAACAGGAAGTCCGTGGAGTGAGTGAGACCGACAGACCGAGTGTGTGCGTGCGTGCGTGCGTGCGTCTTCCTGATCGGTAACAGATGACTGTGATGTACAGTTGATGTAATATTGCAAATGGGAGGTGAGTAAAGAGGAGACTCTAGGATCCAGGTTTTGTATTTTTATTCTTGTATAAGGTTATTGGGCCGCTCCGTTCTGGCCTGGCTTCTGTGTTATTTAAATTCTAATATATGAAAGCATATTTGGATTGAAGTCATGTTCCAGGGCCTTGCTGTGTATGTATTGAATATGTAAAGCCTTTGAATGTGAAGAATTATTGTAAACTATGATATTTTACTGCTTTTGTTTTCTTACTATATCATATACATTTTCTATTTGCGCAGTGATTGGCTCATTTCTGATAATTTAATGCCTGTGTGCGCACGGCCCCGCTTGTCTGTGAGTGTGAGAGAGAGTGTGTGTCTGTGTGTGTGATACGGTGTGTGTGTGTGTGTGTGTGTGTGGGGCCCTTGTAGGCAATGTGTGTATTCTTCTTGTCGGCCTTTTGCGCTCGGCAAAACCTAGAACTGAAATAAAGCATGTAGGGTTTTAGGCCAACAAACACAGTCTCTTTGTTTTTTTTATCATGTGTCTGAATGCTATTTCTGTTTATTTTTTAATTGTTGTTCTGATAGGAAATAAAAAAAAGATTTCTTGCATAAAGGATAAATGAAGTTTACTTTAACTTCCAAACAATCTTCTTGCTATATAAATATATGCGTGTGTGTGTGTGTGTGTGTGTGTGTGTGTGTGTGTGTGTATATATATATATATATATATATATATATATATATATATATATATATATTTATTTAATCGTTAAATGTGTTTAGAAGTCAGACCCAATAATTAAGTTCACTAATACCTGTATGGAAATGGAATTCTGTCGCCCTCTATTGTAAACAAATGGAATTTCACATTTGTTAGTGGAGCATTCCGGTCTAATAAATATGGGCTTTGTCTCAAAACCTGCTGGGCATTTGAGAATCACAAGCATCGTCTAATGACCAATAAAAGTTTGATTACAAGTATTGCACCCGTGATGTAGAAAAAGGTCTGTTTAAACAGGCTGCTCTCTATTGAGCACAGTCACATTTTAATTCAAACGGATATTCCAATCTGTAGCAATCCGAATCTTTGTTGAATCGGTTCGTTCGGATGATTCTCTGCAACCGGGATAAGAATTCTCCTCACGTTATTTTACGTTAAGTTTCTTGTAAAATTGCAGTTTATCAGTGTGTTGCACTATTAGATTTCATTAATTGCTTCAGGTGTTGTTTACTGTACTAACTTTAGTATATATTTATATTATTAGTAACATAAGGTTTGGTTGTTTTTATTAGCATTAAGAATTTTACTGGTAAATAAATTTTTTTTGATAGATGAGTGATTCCCAAACACTTTGCTAAAAGCGCTTTGGTCGAATCAAGTATCGATTCAAAAGAATGATTCGTTTTCGAATCACTAGTGATTCAATTGCAGAACATTACAGTGAATATAATAATGTTTATAATTAATCAAATTAATTATTCCTATTATAGGAATAATTAAAAGCGCTCGCTACGATCGAATCACTTAAAAAGAATCGATTCAAAATGATTAGTTTTCGAACCACTAGATATTGAATCGCAAAACCTTACAGTGCATTTATTAGTATTTCTTTTTATTCTCATGAATTATTCCTATTGTACTGTTCTTGTCTAACAATTTTACTGTTCAACTAATTTTATGTTAGCTACAGATAAGTGATTCCCAAACACTTTGCTAAAAGCGCTTCGGTCGAATCACAAAGTATTGATTCAAAAAAAAAATTTGTTTTAAAATCACTAGAAATTCAATCACAAAACGCTACAGTGAGTTTAATAATTTTCCCGTCTATGAATTTTACTGGTTTTTGACACATGAGTGATTCCCAAACACTTTGATAAACGTGATTTGGTCGAATCACCTAAAAAGTATCGATTCAAAAGAATGATTCGTTTTCAAATCACTTGACATTCAGTCGCAAAACTTTACAGTGGATTTAAGTTTACAGTTTATCAAATTAATTATGCAAATTATTACTAATTTTACTGTTACTGTCTAACAATATTACTGTTAAGATCATTTTATGTTTACAGATGAGTGATTCCCAAACACTAAAAGCACTTCGGTCAATCACTAAAAAGTATCGATTCAAAAAATGATTCGTTTAAAATTACTTGAAATTCAATCGCAAAACGCTACAGTGGGTTCAATAATCTTCCCGTCTATGAATTTAACTGGTAAATAAAGTTTTTTGACAGATGCGTGATTCGGTCGAATCACTTAAAAAGTATCGATTCAAAAGAATGATTCTTTTTCGAATCACTAGATATTCAATCGCAAAACGTTACAGTAGATTTAAGTTTATAATTAATCAAATTAATTATGCATATTATTACTAATTGTACTGTTACTGTCTAACAATATTACTGTTTAACTAATTTTATGCTACATATGAGTGATTCCAAAACACTTAAAAAGTATCGATTCGAAAGAATGATTCGTTTTCTAATCACAAGAAATTCAGTCGCAAAACACTACAGTACATTTAGATGTCGCAAATAACAACAGCCCGTGGCTTTTCAATGTCTTGTGAGTAAAAACAAAACTGAGGGGTTGTTTCTCGGTGCCGTCAGTGAGTGCGGCGCGCTCTTGTTGGCGCTCTTCGCGCTCTGCCGCGCGCGTCTGTTGATCATTGGAGAGACGCGCGGTCACCGTTACGCATTTGAGCAGAACATCGCGCTCAGAATGGCCGAGAGTCACGGCGAGATCAGCGGCCACGACTGCCGGCGACCGGCTCCGGCGCAGACCTTCAACCACAGATCCTCCAAGTGGGTCCGTTTGAACGTCGGCGGCACGTATTTTCTGACCACCAGACAGACGCTCTGCCGGGATCCCAAGTCGTTCCTGTTCCGGCTGTGCCAAGCGGAACCAGACCTCGATTCGGATAAGGTAACTATAGCGTGATTTACCTCATTTAAAGACAATTTCGCCAGTTCTACTGAGGCAAATAACCTAGTTTGTAAGCCAGAGCATTTATTTATTTAGTTAATGTATAAGTAATTTATAAAGAATGGCTGGGAAAAGTAGGTTAGAGAGTGAAGTCTGTGAATCTACAGTTTATTTAAAACCTATTTCATTTTAAGTTTAAATATTATTGTAATGCTGTTATGTTGACATCATAAATACAGTTAAATTGTAAAAATATTATGTAGGCTAATTTTATTTATACAAACCTATTGTTAGCCTATGTAGGATATTGTCATAATATATGAACATTTTGGTAGCACATCTAGATAACTTGATCATGCACAAATTATTAAATCATTCACAGGACAAAAGATTTCTTTCCTCTCAATTTTGAGGAGTTTCTTTAAAATGGGTCATGAGTACGAAGCTCTATCTGCCTGTTATTTACCTTCACAAGTTCATAATCGCTTTTACTGTTGTATAGAGTTATATGTATTGTCTCTATGGTAATTTGGGGCTTGTCCAGATGGTTGTTTTTGTCTAGAGTTGTTTTCCTGTCGGATGGACACGAACAAACACACTTTTACCATCCGCTCCACCCCTCCTCTCCCAGTCCCAGAACAAGGTCCCTTCTGTTCTTCTCTGCGAGTGTTCGAGGCTGGGAGGACTTGCGGGTGGATTGTGGCACCTTTTTTTTTGTCTGTGGCATCCTGGGGTGGCCATGCAGTGACATCATCAGCACATCTGCCCCAGTTTTGCCTTGTAATCTGGACACAATCCCGCTTATGACACCTGAGCTGTGTCAGAGATCAGGGTGGAAGTTTACGCCGCACAGGTCGGATCAGGCAAAGATCACCAGCGGAGGTTTCAGGTGAAGGCTTCTGATGTGGCCGTGTCTTAAATTGTCCCCAAAAATATTAGAATCTGTTTTGATTATGTATTTTCTGCCAAATAATTCACAAGCTTTTTGCTAAATGTGATTACAGGAAAAATAATTACATTTTATTTAAGTAAAAAATGTGTAGTATTAGCAGTAGAAGTGTTAGTAGTATTATTTATTAATGACTGAATCAGCCTGACTGCACAATTTTGCAGTTTTCAATGAAAAATCAAGTGACAACTTATGGTTGTAAAATAGTACTTTATCCAACCACTTTGAATCAGCAAACTGATCAAATATATCAAACATTTGATAAAGAAAATATAAAAAGAATCTATTAGAAACAGAATTATTGTGACAAGCCGATGAAAACTGATGGAAATACATATTTTGTAATGTAAAAATTAAGTAGTTGTCTGTGGTCTACGTGATTATTAAATATTTCTGTCTAATATTTAAATTTACATTAAAGCTTTAAGTGCTATTCAAAGTGTTTTTTTTTTTAAATATGTTTTTAATGTTATAACCGGGTTTAAAAACACTTTGAATTAGAACTGATAAAATATATCAAAATATTTTTAAAAAATCTATAAAAATCGAAAACTGAGAAGAAGTAGAGAAAATAAAGATCATGTAATATAAAATAATTTTTTACAGTCTATAAAATCCTACTGCCTAATATTAGATTTTATTTTATTTTATTTAGCTTTTATTATTATTAAAATATGTTATCTTAGTATTTATCTTCTAATACTCAGAGAAAAATATAAAGTAAACCATTTGTATTTTGATTTATTTTAAAAAATTTATGTACTGACCGGCCAAGATTATTGCCTCCACCAATGGCATTGGTTTGGGGGTGTGGCTACATGTTTGTTCAACTAATGCCAGGAGGGGGGCGGGGCAGTGTTTGAAACGGTAATTATTTTTCCATTATTTTGTTTGGAGGCAACAAACCTTACAAAATTCCTCTTTAAACCTTTTCATATAATAGTTAAAGTGCATAATTAAGGGATATCATGGCACTATAACAAAAATAAAAATTTGTTTGCATTAATTTCAATTTCAATTTTCAGTGTTATAATTAGGTTTAAAAAACACTTTGAATCAGAAAATCGATAAAATATGTTAAAATATTTAATAAAAGTCTAAACCCTGAAAACTGAGAATATAAAGATGATGTAATGTTAAATAATTTAGAAATTAAGTAGAAAATCTTACTGCGTAATATTAGAATCTCTCTCTCTCTCTCTCTTTCTCTCTATATATATATATATATCTAGTTATAATTATGAAGTTTAAAAAAAAAGTGTAAGTACCGATTGGCCCAGATGATTGCCTCCACCAATAGTGTTGGTTTGGGGGCGGGGCTATATGTTTGTTCAATCAGTGCCAGATGGGGGCGGGGCAGTGTTTGTTCATATTTAAGTGATGCCATTGCACTATGACATTTTATTTATTTTGCGTTTGCATTAATTTACATTATAACTGAAGTGCTATTCAAAGTGTTTTTGATTTTTTTCATGTTATAATGAGGTTTAATAACCACTTTGAATCAGAAAATCGATAACATATATACAAATATTTAATAATAAAAAAGTATAAAAATATAAAACTGAGAATAGGGAAAATAAAGATGATGATCCAGAGATAATTATGAAGTTAACCATTTGTATTTTAATTCTTTTGAAAAAGTATAAGTATATACCAGCTGGTCCGGATTATTTTCTCCACCAATAGCGTAGGTTTGGGGGTGGAGCTACATGTTTGTTCAGCCAATGCCAGATGGAGGCGGGGGAGTGTTTGGGAAACTTGTTTGAAACAGTAATTATTTTTGTGTTATTTTGTTTGGAAGCAACAAACCTTACACAATTCCTCTTTAAACCTTGTCATATAATAGTTAAAGTGCATAATTAAGGTATATCATTGCACTTTAACAAAATGAAAATTAATTTTTTGCGTTTGCATTAATTTACATTAAAACTGAAGTGCTATTCAGAGTGTTATAATCAGGTTTAAAAACCACTTTGAATCAGAAAACTGCTAAAATATATCAAAAATATAACCACAAAAATTAAAACAGAAGAAATAGAGAAAATAAAGATGATGTAAAATAATTTTCTATTAAATCTTACTCTAATCTTTTTTGCTAAAATACTTTATCTTAGTAATTATCTCATAATTATCTTATTAAGTAATAATTATTAAGTTAACCATTTATATTTTGATTCTTTTGAAAAAGTCTAAGTACCGACTGGCCCAGATTATTGTCTCCACCAATAGTGTTGGTTTGGGGGCGGGGCTACATGTTTGTTCAACCAATGCCAGATGGGGTGAGACAGTTTTTGGGAAACCTGTTTGAAACTAGTTATTTTCGAGTTATTTTATTTTGAGGCGACAAACCTTACATGCTTCCTCTTTAAACCATGTCATATAATGATAATTTAAAGTGCATATCTGTAATATACTTTCACTATAATGAAAATAATATTAATTTTTGCCATTTGCACAGCTCGTGTCACATTGTTTCGGGCTCACACAGCTCCGGCTGTCTCACCTCCTCTCATCTCTCAAATCTCAGGCGGTAATCTCAAAATAACCCTAATCCAGAATAATCCTGCTCTCTAGGGGCTTTAACCCTGTAAAGAGCAGGAGTCTCTAAGGCTCTGGGAAATCACTCCACGCTGTTTGTGCCCCAGATTTGATAAAAGGGTGATTTCAGACTCACACGCTGTTCCAGGTTCGGTTGCAGCCGTCCTGGTTGAAGGCTAAGCGCGTGTTCGTACGTCTATTTTTTATGACTGTGGCCTGCGCGCCATTACAGACAGAGATGCCGAGTCCCACAAGCGCACTTACACGCGCACGGCACATTAATGTTTAAACTCACTTTCCTCTAATGCTTATGACTTGCACGCTATGCTAAAAAAGAACATGTTGGAATAATAATGAGAACTAACGCTATCTTTCTCTGATTTCTACTGTAGGATGAGTCTGGGGCGTATTTGATTGACAGGGATCCCATGTATTTCGGGCCTGTGCTGAATTACCTCAGACATGGGAAACTGGTCCTCAACAAGAACCTGACGGAGGAGGGTATGGCACATATCCACAGTCAAACTGACACGATTGAGGCTGTAATTGCTGCTGTGTAGCTTTCATTGGGTTTGCATGTGTGTGTCTCAGGAGCTCTCGAAGAGGCCGAGTTTTACAACATCACATCATTAATAAAACTCATCAAGGAAAAGATCAGTGAAAGAGAAGCCAAGATGACACATGTAAGCGAGCAGGAACACACACAATTCATTTTGACGCTTACACTGAAATCCTTTAAGATTTATTTTTAGATCCCTTTGTCAAAGCAGACTTTAAACTGAGATATGCGTCAACACTTCAGTTCAGTGTTATTTTTAGTATTATTTATCTGCTTACTTTTTTATTAATGCTTTAGTTCAGTTTTTTGATTTTAGTTTAGATTTTTTTAGTGATTTTATGATGTGCTTTTGACATTTTTATTTGTTTTTTCAGAATATTGCTATTTATGTTTACATTATTTAAACATTTTTTAAGTTCAGTTTTAGTTTTTATTTCCATATAGCAATTTTAGTGCTAGTTGCCAACATTGCAAATTTTTTATGTCGTTTTTCATGTAATATTTTATTTCAGCTTTATTTCAATTAACAAAAGAGTAGTTTTAGTTAACAATTACAACCCCGGTGATTCATCATAGCAAGACATCATTGGCATATTATATTTTTTTTTAGTTACAGTGTACTTTTATTACCATTTTATATTATATTATAGTATATTATCGTTATATATTGCTATTGGACCCTAGTTTCTGCCACTGAATAAAAGTTTTATGACTTTTTTCTCGCAATTGCGATCGTACATCATGCAATTCAGATTTTTTTACTCAGAATTGTGTGAGACAAAAAAGTCAAAATTGAGAGATACAAACTCATATTTGTGAGATAAAAAGTAATTGTGAGATAAAAGCTAGCATTTATCTCTCAATTCTGACTTTATTTCTCACAATTGCGAATTTATATCTCATTATGACTTTATAATTTGCAATTGTTGATAAAAGTTGATAGCGCACTATTTTGAGAAAAAGTCAGGATTGTGAGTTTATAACTCGCAATTGAGAGTTTATATCCCGCAATTCTGACTTTATATCTGGTTATTATGACTTTATAATTTGCAATTGCAAGTTTATACCTCACAATTTCGAGAAAAAGTCTGAATTGCAAGTTTGTATCACACAATTCTGAGGTAAAAAAGTCTGAATTGTGAGTTTATATCTCACTATTTTGAGAAAAACAGAATTGTGAGTTTATGCCTGTCAATGCTGACTTAATTTTTCACAATTGAGAGTTTATATCCCACAATTCTGACTTTTCTATCTCACAATTTTGAGAAAGTCAGTTTGTATCATGCAATTCTGAGGAAAAAAAAGTCAGAATTACACGTTTATAACTCACATTTTTGAGAAAAAGTCAGGATTGCGAGTTTATATCTCGCAATTCTGACTTCATATCTTGTTATTATGACTTTATAATTGCAAGTTTATACCTCACAAGTTTGTATCACACAATTCTGAGGAAAAAAAGTCAGAATTGTGAGTTTATGTCTCTCAATTCTGACTTTATTTCTTGTAATTGAGAGTCTATATCCCGCAATTCTGACTTTATATCTCGTTATTATGACTATAATTTGCAATTGCAAGTTTATACCTCACAATTTCGAGAAAAAGTCTGAATTGCAAGTTTGTATCACACAATTCTGAGGTAAAAAAGTCTGAATTGTGAGTTTATATCTCACTATTTTGAGAAAAACAGAATTGAGAGTTTATATCCCGCAATTCTGACTTTTCTATCTCACAATTTTGAGAAAGTCAGTTTGTATCATACTATGTATCTGTATGTACTATGTACATGTATCATTCCTCAATTCTGAGGAAAAAAAAGTCAGAATTTTAAGAAAAAGTCAGAATTGTGAGTTTATGTCTCTCGATTCTGACTTTATTTCTCACAATTGGGAGTTTATATCCTGCAATTCTGACTTTATATCATTATTATGATTTTATAATTTGCAATTGCGCGTTTCTATCTCACAGGTTGAGAAAGTCAGTTTGTATCACGCAATTCTGAGGAAAAAAATATCAGAATTACGAGTTTATATCTCACAATTTTGAGAAAAAGTCAGGATTGTGAGTTTATAACTCACAATTGAGAGTTTATATCCCGCAATTCTGACTTTATATCTTGTTATTATGACTTTATAATTTGCAATTGCAAGTTTATACCTCACAATTTCAAGAAAAAGTCAGAATTGCAAGTTTGTATCACGCAATTCTGAGGTAAAAAAGCCAGAATTGTGAGTTTATATCTCACTATTTTGAGAAAAACAGAATTGTGAGTTTATGCCTGTCAATTCTGACTTAATTTTTCACAATTTTGAGAAAGTCAGTTTGTATCATGCAATTCTGAGGAAAAAAAAGTCAGAATTACAAGTTTATATTTCACATTTTTGAGAAAAAGTCAGGATTGCGAGTTTATATCTCGCAATTCTGACTTCATATTTTGTTATTATGACTTTATAATTGCAAGTTTATACCTCACAAGTTTGTATCACACAATTTTGAGGAATTGTGAGTTTATGTCTCTCAATTCTGACTTTATTTCTTGTAATTGAGAGTCTATATCCCGCAATTCTGACTTTATATCTCGTTATTATGACTATAATTTGCAATTGCAAGTTTATACATCACAATTTTGAGAAAGTCAGAATTGCAAGTTTGTGTCACGCAGTTCTGAGGAAAAAAAGTCGGAATTATGAGTTTATTTTTCACAATTTTGATAAAAATCAGAATTGCAAGTTTATATCTCTCAATTCTGAGTTTATTTGTCACAATTGAGAGTTTGTGAAAAAAATTATTATTAAGAATTAGAATTATTAAAAAAATGGAAAAAGTCAGAATTGCAAGTTTGTATCACTACTGTTCAAAAAGTTAATATCTCACAATTCAGATTTTTTGTCTTAGAATTGCTTGATATAAACTTGCAGTTGTGAGTTAGAATTGCGGGATACAAACTCGCATTTATGAGAAAAAAGTCAGAATTTATATTCAGAGTTTATATCTCTCAATTTGTTCAAAATAAAGATAAAAAAATTATTGTGACGCTTTGTGGTGGTCAAAAGTCTGTAAATCATATTCATAGTTAATGTGTACACAACTACATCTGTGGAAATAAATGTCATTCAGGCATGAACAGGCAGAATGCAAATCCACATGTGCCTTTAGGCGTACATATAAACAAAATGAATTTATATTTAAATGACGCACGTAAATGAAGATCAAATGTTTTCCATATTTTCACCATCCGTGTCTCTGTTTTCAGACGCCGGTCAAGCATGTTTACAGAGTGTTGCAGTGTCAGGAGGAAGAACTTACTCAAATGGTCTCAACCATGTCAGACGGATGGAAGTTTGAGCAGGTAAACCGAACCCGGCTTTAGTTCATCTGATCATTCCAGCTCCACAACAATCAGAATCGCTCCCGCCGGTTCAGCTGAGCTGCGGTGTGTGATGCAGGCCCTGCCTTACACTCTGATTGGTTGTTGCAGCTTGTCAGTGTAGGTTATGGGCGGGCCCAGAAGTCAGAGTTTTTCCTGATTGTGTCTCGAGAGGTGAAGGGGGAGGAGTCAAGCCAAACTCACCCCGCCCACAGTGGAGAGGTGTGTCCAACAATCCCCTGTCCTCCCACTAATCACTGCATGCCGTCGCAAGACTGATTTTCATTGCAATGGTCACAGTGAATGCTGTCGCCTGCACAGATATTGGTGATGCACACGTGTTTTGCATGTTTAGAAGTATTTTTAACCAGGCCCAAACTTTGCATGCAAATGCATTCCCGAGCATGCTGACAATTTAAGTGCACCATGTTGTATTTTTGTTATAAGGGACTGTTCACCTAAAAATGACCATTTCAAAACTATTTATGTACCTTATTATTAAGATATTTTGCACAACTGGTTCCTGTACATTGAAAGTGAATGGGAACCAATGCCGTCAAGCTCCAAAAAGATGTGAAATTACAATCACAAATAGCTCTGGATTCACATTCTTTTTTTCCATGAGCAGTTGTCACTAAAGTCAAACCTGCATTTGAATATAAGCAAACTCCAATGAGAGTGAAGGCAGTGATTCATAATCAATGGCATTTTAAGGTGGACTGTCACTTTAAAGTCAAATAGTTTGCACAAAAATGAAAATTTACTGAACATGTGCTCTGGTCATCCAAGATGTAGATGAGTTTGTTTCTTCATCAGATTTGGAGAAATGTAGCATTTCATCACTTGCTCAACAATGGATCCACTGCAGTGAATGGGTGCAGATGAATGAGAATCTAAACAGCTGATAAAATCATCACAATAATCCACACCACTCCAGTCTATCAGTTAACATCTTGAAAAGTGAAAAGCTCAGTGTTTGTAAGAAACAAATCCATCATTAAGGCATTTTTACTTTAAACTTGAATGTTGACTTTTTCATGGGAGAAACAGGGTGTCCACGGGTCCTTAAAAAGTCTTAAAATGTCTTAAATTCAGATTCGATTAAATTATTTTGGTCATATTACTGCTAAATTATCTTAAGTCTGATGGACCTATTGACTGTTTACAATTACCAGACAGACCGCAGATTGACAAAAAATAAAAAATACCCAGTGAAGCATCGAAATGCAAGAATGATTCTTCTTATTTTAATACATTCAACGTAAACAGTGTTTGATAATGCATAGTGTATTTCTGGTATCAAAATCACGTTGCTTGTCTTTTTGTGAGAGACTTTAAAACACATGAGAGAAACGGCACACATAAAGAAACACTCTGAGGTAAAAATTCAAAATCTGTAGTTTATTTATAACATGATATAGTTCAGTAACATACCAACGGAGATTTGCTGAATATTCTCACGACTGCAGCTCTTACATTGATTTTAGTTCAGTAAACAAGTAATTAGTCAAGCAGTTATTAAGTTACTTACATTTTAAACACAATATTTACTGTTTTGTTCCATTTCATTAACGAAAATAGTTCCAAACAAGAATCACAGCGGCACATTCTCCAAGCAACACTCTGCAGTGTCTTGCTACTAAATGATTCAGCATTTTGAACAAATCAGTTGAAATAACTCATATTGACTTACCGCCACCTACTGGTAGTTTAGTAAAAGTATGCGTTCCCCCCAACATTTCTTGTTTGTATATTCATAAATGCATTTAAAACATTAATCTCATAACATAATTTATTGCAGTTTTATCTGAGTGGTAAAAGCCCTATAGAAATTATTGATAAATTGTAATAATTTGACATGAAAGGTGATGCATACATTTCAAAAGTTTAAAAAATAGGCCTTTATAAAGGTAAATAAAAATATGCAGGTTTAAGTATGTAAAAGCTGAAAGAACACTGATGAAATATTGCTTCAGAATAAATTATTTACACCACCAAAAATCTTGGTGATGTGGTACTTTTATGGGGATGTTTTGTGTGAAATATTGTCTGTTAATGTGAAAAGTTCACTGTATATTGTAGTAATAAATATATTTTATGACAGCGATGAAACCAAAGAATTTGTGGGACCTGAAGGATTTTTATGAAGAACAGCAGGCAGTTTAACTGTTTAATTTAACAATTTGGTACAATAGTTAACATTTTGCAGATTCTGCAAGGTGTATGTAAACTTTTGGACTGTAAGTTAAAAATGTCTTAAAGGTGGATTTGTTTCTTACAAACACACAGCTTTTCACTTTACAAGATGTTAATTGATGGACTGAAGTGGTGAGGATTACTTTTATTGATTATTGTGATGTTTTTATCATCTGTTTGTACACTCATTCTGATGGCACCCATTCACTACAGAGGATCCATTGGTGAGCAAGTGATGCAATGTTACATTTCTCCAAATCTGTTCCGATGAAGAAACAAACTCATCTACATCTTGAACGACCTAAACCTGAGTCATTTTCATGTTTTGCGTGAGCTGTTCCTTTAACCATTTCTAGTCACTCACTGAGAACAGTTGCTAATCTCTATGTGTTCCTCTTCATTTCTGTCTCTCATTCATGTTTTGTGTAGTTGGTCAATATCGGATCCTCCTATAACTATGGTAACGAAGATCAGGCGGAGTTCTTGTGTGTTGTTTCTAAGGAACTGCACAACCATTCGTATGGCAACAACACCCAACCCAGTGAGAAAGCCAAGGTAAGCAGCATGTGTGGGTTTGGCTGCGTTCTTAAACGGATTACTAGCATACTACATACTACCATTCAAAAATCTGGTGTCAGTCTCATGTGTATCACATTTTTAAAAGAAATTAACACTTTTATTTATCAGAGCCATGTTAAATGGATCAAAAGTGACAGTAAAGACATTCATAATGTTAACAAAGATTTCTGTTTCCAGTAAATGCTGTTCTTTCAAACTTTCTTTTTATCAAAGTATCCAAAAAAAAACCAAAGTATCATGATTTCTACAAAAATATGAAGCAGCCCAACTGTTCTTGAGCAGCAAAGCAGCATATTAGAATGATTTCTGAAGGATCATGTGACACTGAAGCCTGGCGTAATAATGCTGAAAATTCAGCTTTGCATCTCAGAAATAAATTATATTTTACAATATATTCACATAGAAAACAGTTGTTTTAAATAGTAATAATATTTCACAATATCACAGATTTTTCTATATTTTTGTTTAAATAAATGCAGCCTTGGTGAGCTGAAGAGACTTACAAAAACATAAAAAATCCTACAGACCCCAAACTCTTGTAGTGGTGTTATTCCAAACATGGCTGTTTCAGGTATTGGTGACAGTAGCTTAGTGCAGATTAGTAATCTTTTATTGCATTATGTAAATCCTCTGCTGTTTTTCCCCTCAGATTCTACAGGAACGTGGTTCTAGAATATGATCATCTAGAGCTGCCACGTTTTGAGACATATCAGCTCTTTCTGGAACATTCCACGAGCTTGTTCTCTTCACGCCTCGAGAGCACTGGACACCAAACGCACGCAAGCAGCATGTGAAGAGCATGTCCACTGTATTCCTGTCTTTATAGTGCCTGTTTATCTGGGATGCTTTGTTTGTTTTGATCTTCATAGATTCAGAGACTGATTCGGATTTTCTGGAGAGCTGGACCAATGACAATCTCAGGGTTTAAGAAGGAAATGGACATGTCACTCTAAATCACTGCCCATCTGTTACCACAATCAATATAATGGACATACAGTGGGGTCCAAAAGTGATAATACTTGATCTTTCATTTAAAGAGAATGCTTTTCTTTACAAGTCTCTCAATATTTGATTTGTCTCCCTTTTCTTTAACCAATAACATGAACAACACCTAATGATCATGTACTCCTGCATGATTTGTGATGCGATGAAAGAGATGCATGATCAATGTCATTTACTCATATTTTTCACGTTTTTGGAAAGTTAACATTTTTAAAATTACCTTTTTTGTGCTCTCTGACTTTTGGACCCCACTGTTTCATAATTTACAGTTGAGGTCAAAAGTGTACATATACCTTGCAGAATCTGCAAAATGTTAATTATTTTACCAAAATAAGCAGGATCACACAAACTGCATGCTATTTTTTATTTAGTACTGACCTGAATAAGATATTTTACATAAAAGATGTTTACATATAGTCCACTAGAGAAAATAGTAGTAAATAATTGTAAAAACCCTGTTCAAAAGTTTACATACACTTGATTTAATACTGTGTTGTTACCTGAATGATCCACAGCTGTGTGTGTGTGTGTGTGTGTGTGTGTGTGTGTGTGTGTGTGTGTGTGTGTGTGTGTGTGTGTTTTTTTTAATGTTTAGTGATAGTTGTTCATGAGTCCCTTGTTAGTCCTGAACAGTTAAACTGTCCTTCAGGTCCCACAAATTCTTTAGTTTTTCAGCATTTTTGTGTATTTGAACCCTTTCCAACAATGACTGTATGATTCTGAGATCCATCTTTTCACACTGAGGACAACTGAGGGACTCATATGCAACTATTACAGAAGTTTCAAATGCTCAGAAGGAAACATGATGCATTAAAAGGGTGAAAACTTTTGAACAAAATGAAGATGTAAACATTTTTCTTATTTTGCCTAAATATCATATATTTTATATTTAGTACTGCCCTTCAGAAGCTACAGAAGATACTTACATGTTTCCCAAAAGACAAAATAAGTTAATTCTTCAAATTAAAAAAGTTTTCACCCCCTGGCTATGTAAACGTCTTTTATGTGAAATATCTTATTCAGGTCAGTACTAAATTAAAAAATAACATGCGTTTTGTATGATCCCTCTTATTTTGCTAAAATAATTGACATTTTGCAGATTATGGAAGGTGTATGTAAACTTTTGACCTCAACTGTTTATACACACCAATACAAATTTTGCAATAGCGTCGTGGTTGAGCACAATTTTTATGCAAGATTGTAGTGCCGAGTAATATTTCTTAGTGTTTTTAGAGATTTTAGCTACACTACCATTCAAAGGTTTGGGGTCGGTAATATTGTTGAATGTTTTTCTAAGTACTCTCTACATTAATTTGTACAGTAAAAACAGTTTTGTTTGAATATATTTTAAAATGTAATTTATTCCTGTGATCAAAGCTGAGTATTCAGCATCACTTCTCCACACGATCCTCCAGAAATCATTCTAATATGCTGATTTGCTGCTCAAGAAACATTTCAGATTGTTATCAATTTTCATGATTCTTTGATCAGAAGAACAGCATCTTTTGTAACATTATAAATGTCTTTACTGTCACTTTAGATCAATTTAATGCATCCTGGTTAAAAAAAAAAAAACCTCATTAACCCCAAACTTTTGAATGATAGTGTATATCTACAACAAATTTTACTGGAAACCTGTATGTTTTTACTCCTTTTAATGTGAAAAGTATTGCTTTTGCACTACTGCTATTATTATTATTATCCAGGCAATATTTCAAGGTATCAGTGAACTGCTGTTAAGAAATGTGTTAGTGTATCTTATTACTGAATACTTGGCTGGACCTTAAAGGGAAGGAGCTTTTTTTTGTCTGTCAACCAAGAAGAAAGACAGGATATATGAAGCATTTAAATGACACCTTGCCTGTCCTGATCTTGCACATTTTGATATACAGTATATTATGCATCTTATAAGGTAATTATGCATTTGTATGTCATTTTGAAGATGCTAACATCTAAACCTGTACTGCAAAATCACGTCACTGTAAAATTCAAGTAGCTGAATGTAGCGACACACATCCACACACTTTTAAGAAGCAAATGCATTTTTAACAAATAGAGTGATGTGCCTGTGTGCTTTTTACTGCCATTTTGGAAAAATAAATAAGTGGTAAAAAAATATTAAAACTACATATTACAAATGATTCATTAAAATGTTTAAAATGTTTAAAATAATAAAATAATTAGCAATGTTGCTTAATGGCAACTAACTGAAGCAAGTTTAAGTTAAAGCACTAAAATGACTAAAACTGAAATAAAAATAAAGCTAACTATAAATGTTAACAACTAATAAAAATTACAAAAGCATTTAGCACAACTACATAAAATAAAATAAAAATATTAACAAATACTATAATAGCATATAAATACTATTGAAATAACACTGATTGGAAATTCATGAAGCCAATATATTTACATATATTACCTGTTTCCTCATTTAATTTAAGAGTAATCAAGCTCTCTTAATTCTACATTCACAGCTCCACCGTGTGGTGATTAAAAAAAACTTAAATAAATAAAATGTTTTGGTTACAAAACAGTTGCTGGTCCGAATTATATATATATTTCCAGGCTATATAGAATAGCCTGGAAAGTATGAATAAAACCAGGAAATTTAGGCCTGACTTATTTTCCTCTTCAGCATTTTTTTTATTTTGGCACTGTCCCTTTAAATGTTAGCTGTCTATAGGAATGCCTGCTCTAAATTGTTTCCACCAGGGTAAAGGCAACGTCTAATTTTACCAAACACATGGCGCCTGTACATCTAATCTAAAATATTTCACCAATTCGATCGGTTGAACGCACAACATTCGTGTTATTTCAACCTACGCCTTATTTTAATGCAGGCGATAATGCGTGCCGTCTCGAGGGTCCTGATTAGACTGCTTCAGAACCGAATGTGTTTTCGGGAGGGAAACTTCACAGCTTTGGTTCCGAGTCAAACACGATTCGAGTACGCGGGCCCAGAAGTCGAATAACACTGGGATTCACAAGGTAAGGCGGTTCTGTTAGTACGGTCGATGTATTATTGCGTTTTGGCGGCCGGTAGACGGTCCCATTGGTTTTGTTTGGCATGGTTGCTGTGTGAACGCGCGCTCGCGTCAAAGGAAGTCGAGTTTCTTTGTCCTGCGCGCTCATGAACGGCGTTCCAGCGCTGGACTCCATATTTATTGACATTTTATGATGTCACAATGTGAGGTTAAAACCTTGCTTGATTATGGTGTTACAATGTGGAGTTGAAATTCCTTTATGTGACAGTGTACAACGAACTTCTGTTATGATGCCATTATGAGGACTTGGAAACCTGTGTTATGACGCCATAATCAAGCTTGGAAACTTAATATTATGACATGCATCACAGTCTATAGTTTATTATGTCGTTGCAGTAAGAAGTTATTTTAACCTCAGTTTTGATTGTGGTGTTTATAAAAAACAAAACAAAAAAAAAATCAGTGACGTCAAATCTCGATTATGATGTCATACTGTGGATTTTATAGCATAAAAAAAATCTTGATTATAGTAATAATATGAAATATGTAAATGTTGCAAATAGTGTTGGGGTAAACTGTGTTATGTAATAGGCTAATTTGTTTTTCTTTTCCCTGAAAATGCTATTGAATGTCCCACTAGACTGAAATTTACTGACTTAGTCAGTGTACAACAACCTCATCTTTATTTCAGTATTTATTTATTTATTTATATACATTATGCGATCCTTAATGTATACATGCATGTGTTTGTATTTATATATACATAATAAATATACACAGTACACAAATATATAGTATGTAAACATAAACTTTTACTTCGGATGCGATTAATCACGATTAATCGTTTGACAGCACTAATATATATATATATATATATATATATATATATACATTTATTATCATCATCATATATTATTAACAAATATTGGATTCAGTCTTTTATTTTTTTTTCGCACAGATTCTGTTTCTTTTTTGAAAACTGATTGATCATAGACTTTATTGAACTGAGCTTATGCACATGTGTTTATGAGCATATATTGACAAAATTATCCACAAATTATTATAATCCACAATGGTTTTTTTTCAGTCAGAATCCGATCAATGAAGCCTACAACCAATCAAACAAACAAAAAACTGTTAATTGGAAGAAAACGAGTTGCTAAAATTTATATATTCAATATTTGCTGATAATATGATATAGTCAGAGACAAGCCATTTCTTAAAGGCAGGTCATTTTTGACACAAGTTACGTAAACGATTTTGTGGGTTAAGTGAAATATAAATCTCGATTATAATGTTGTACTGTGGATTTTATAACATTAAAGAAATCTTGATTATGGTAACCATATAAATTATATAAATTTGACTTAAGTAGTGTTGGGGTAAACTGTGTGCATGTTTATAAGTTGATTTTCTTTTTCCTGAAAATACTAAATGTCCCATTGAACTAACATCAACTGACTTTAGTCATACAGTATATAACATCTTTTGCCTATTATTTATTTTTTATTTGATCATTTTTGTGGGATTTTTTCCCCCACCTTGTTGCACCTGATCAAAAGTGACTGGCCTAAAAATTGCTTATACATTTATCATAATCTATTATTACCAAATATTGGATTCAATCTTTTTATTTATTTATTTTTAAATTATCCCAGATTTTGTACTTCTTTTTATTGACAAAATGATCCAAAAATAATGATAAATATTTCACAAATATTTTTTATATATGTTATATATATTCTCAAAAACTGAGGTGTATAAGCTCAGAAACAGAGGCCTACAACCAATCAGTTCCCCCTAAAAATTGTTAATTAAAAGAAAACAAGTTGATTAAAAAAAACTTGAATTCAATATTAATGGTAATGTGGCATAGTCAGAGTCAAGGCTGATCATTTTTGACCTAGAAAAACAAATTTGCTTAAGGATTTTGTGGGTTAAATAGAATATTAGCATGTATACATTTACAGTTTTCAATAATGTACTGTTTAGAACCAAAGATCACTATCACTATTATATGAAGCACTGGCACAGCTTACCCCAAAGCTACCATATTGGAAAAATTATTAATTTAATATCTCATGGTGAACCGTAGCCGATTAAGTTTACATGGTTTTATATTCAGCAACTTGTATGGTGTAAATAGCTAAAATTTCTTTGACATAATATTAATTTTCCCTGTCTGACTGCTTAAAAATGGCTTTGATTTATAACAATTTTACATCAAAATCCTCATAATATCATGTATGTCTGTCTGTCACAGGCAGGTGTATATGATGGGAACTTTCTAAAAATATCTCCCTGCTCTCCCCTGTTTATTTTTAGACAACATGTACTAAAATAAATGTGCATTTCTCCATAGGATCAGTGGTCATGTCTGGCATTGCTCTGAGTCGACTTGCACAAGAGCGCAAAGCATGGCGGAAAGACCATCCATTCGTAAGTCACCCTCATGTACTTTTATATACAGTTCTGGATATACAGCTGAGGTCAAAAGGTAGTAAATTATTTTACCAAAATAAGAGGGATCATGCAAAATGCCTGATATTTTTTTTTAGTACTGACCTGAATAAGATATTTCACATAAAAGATGTTTACATATAGTCCACAAGAGAAAATAATAGTTGAATTTATAAAAATGACCCCGTTCAAAAAGTTTACATCCCCTTGATTCTTAATACTGTGTTGTTACCTGAATGACCCACAGCTGTGTTTTTGTTTAGTGATAGTTATTCATGAGTCCCCTGGTTGTCGGCCTGAACAGTTAAACTGCCTCCTGTTCTTCAGAAAAGTCCTTCAGATCCCACAAATTCTTTGGTTTTCCAGGATCTTTGTGTATTTGAACCCTTTACAGCAATGACTGTATGATTTTGTGATCATCTTTTCACATTGAGGACAACTGAGGGACTCGCATGCAACTATGAAAAAAGGTTCAAACGTCCTCTGATGCTCCAGAAGGAAACATGGTGCATTAGGAGGGGGTGAAAACTTTTGAACATAATTGAGAAGTGTACATTTTTCTTATTTTGCCTAAATATCATATTTTGTCATTCCCTTCAGAGGCTACAGAAGATACTTACCTGTTTTCCAGAAGACAAAATAAGTTAAATTTACCCTGATCTTGAAATTCAAAATGTCTTAACCCTCTTAATATGTTGTTTCCTTCACAAAAATGCTGAAAAACCAAAGAATTTGTGGGATCTGACAGATTTTTTCTGAAGAACAGCAGGTAGTTTAACCGTTCAGGACAAACAAGGGACTCATGAACAACTATCACTAAACAATAAAACACAACTGTGGATGATTCAGGAGACAACACAGTTTTAAGAATCAAGTGTTTGGAAACTTTTGATTTTCAACTATTTTTTTCTCCTGTGGACTATATGTAACCATTTTATGAGATATCTTATTCAGGTCAATACTAAATAAACAATAACATGAATTTGGTATGATCCCTTTTATTTTGCTAAAAAAAAAGACATTTTGCAGAGTCTGAAAGGAGGATGTAAACTTTTGACCTCAACTGTATACTACTAAATAAACCTTTGTTTCATTATAAACTCTTAACACATGCATCATATTCTCTGGTGCTCACTTAGTGCTTTTGTCCCCACCCAATGTCCTCAGGGCTTTGTTGCTGTGCCAACGAAAAACCCTGACGGTACCATGAATCTTATGAACTGGGAATGTGCTATTCCAGGAAAGAAAGGGGTAAGACTGTTAGTTTAAGCATTAATTCAATTAATCCATTGTGGCATTGTGTGATATCTCTCTCCATCTCTCTCTAGACTCCATGGGAAGGAGGTCTGTTTAAATTAAGGATGCTGTTTAAAGATGACTACCCCTCATCACCCCCAAAATGTGAGTTTTGCACAAGCATATTCAGTCCCTGCTGTCTGAATGAAGTGCTTACTTGCTTTTCTTCTCTTCCGTAGGTAAATTTGAGCCCCCGCTGTTCCATCCGAATGTGTATCCGTCAGGAACAGTGTGTCTTTCCATCCTGGAGGAGGATAAAGACTGGAGACCTGCCATTACCATTAAACAGGTCTATTGAAACTCTAGTCAGTTCTATGCTAGTGCTTTGTGTTCTGAAATACTTTATAAAAACTCATCTTGCTGGTTTTTTTTTCTCATTCAGATCCTGTTAGGGATTCAGGAGCTGCTAAACGAACCCAACATACAGGATCCGGCTCAGGCAGAGGCGTACACTATATACTGGTATGACAAACACGCTAAAATTTGAGTACATAAGTGTTGCGTAGGTCCGAATTTTAGTGAGCATCTTAAAATAGGACCTCACAAGTGGTTAATTTGAAATGCTTCTCACAGGCTTCTCACAGAAATAGCACTCGTAATGTCAGCTGTATGAAAAACACACACAAGAAAGTGCAGGTTATCATGCTGCTACGCTAACGATAAGGATGCAAATAAAAATAATGGGATTCCATTAAAGGAGAAGTTGACTTCCAGAACAAAAATTTGCAGATAATGTACTCACCCCCTTGTCGTCTAAGATGTCTTTCTTTCTTCAGTCATAAAGAAATTGTTTTTTGAGGAATTTTCTCCATATAGTGGACTTCTATTGTGCCCAGAGTTTGAACTTCCAAAATGCAGTTTAAATGCAGCTTCAAATGATCCCAGCCAAGGAAGAAGGGTATTATCTAGCAAAATGATTTTGTTTTTTTTTTAATTACAATTTATATACTTTTTAACCTCAAATGCTCATCTTGTCTAGCTCTGTAATGTGCATTTCTGGTTCAAAACAGTTAGGGAAGGTTGAAAAACAAAGTGAACATGCAAAGAAGATAAAACATCCTTAACAAAAAATGTAAAATGACAATGTAAGACCATTTTGAAGATGAGGGGGAAAATGAGATTTCCTCTCTTCTATCTCGTATAATAGAGCATACGTCCCGTGACACCCAAGAATCATGCATGCCTCAAGCTTCTCACTGTTTACACTCAGATTGATGTGTGTGATCACACAGAAAACACTGCTACTTTCACTGTGCCTGCCCCAAACAACAGTTCACCAGTCAGATCTAGGAACAGCTGCTGTGGAACATGCCACAGCCGAGGTAAAAAGCCGTGGCTGTAAACCATGAGAGATGATGTTGTGGCAGGCACATGATGTTTAGGTGCTACAGAACACACTATTTTAGTTGGTAAATGTGTACAACTGCACGTCTGTTTGCTTATTGTGCATCAATCGGAGTGTAAACTCAGAAATGTTGAGGCAGGTGAAATGCGTTTGGTTAAGGGTGAATGTTGACCTGTTGTGTGTCATGTTGCTTAGCCCCGCCTTGATGTAATGATTGACAGGTTGGTGGGGTGATCGGCTTGGAATGCATTTTCAAATTCATTGCAGGGTTTTTAATGAAAATGCAATTAAAATGTCATATCTAAGTGTCAATGCATTTAACACAAATAAAATAATAGGGATGCACCGAATGTTCAGCAACTGAAATTATTTGGCAGAAAATGGCAAAAAAGAGCTATTTCGGTGTTCGCCCGAATAAGCGAAAAGACAGAATTAATTATACCGAACAATAACGTTACACGATAAAATAGAGGTGCGCACTAATGTATCAAACTTCCATAGTGTGGAAGCATTTAAAACTGTCAGAGAAAGATGTAAACATCATTATAAGCACCAAAAAATAAAATAAAATCACATGGCTGATTCAAGAAGGGGGTCTTAAAAATGGCCAAAGAATATTATTTTACTTTTATTTTTACTTATTTATTTTAAGTTAAATTGTGTGAATTAAATTAGTGTTTTTTTTTAATCAGGGGAAACATCATTTCAACCAAAAAATTGTAATCATTTATCAGTGCATAATATTTTACTATTATTTTTATATGTATATATAAAAAATACACACATATATAGTGGGGCAAAAAAGTATTTAGTCAGCCACCAATTGTGCAAGTTCTCCCACTTAAAAAGATGAGAGAGGCCTGTAATTTTCATCATGGGTATACCTCAACTATGAGAGACAAAATGAGAAAAAAAAAAATCCAGAAAATCACATTGTAGGATTTCTAAAGAATTTATTTGCAAATTATGGTGGAAAAAAAGTATTTGGTCAATAATAAAATGTAATCTCAATACTTTGTTATATACCCTTTGTTGGCAATGACAGGTCAAGGTTTTCACACACTGTTGCTGGTATTTTGGCCCATTCCTCCATGCAGATCTCCTCTAGAGCAGTAATGTTTTAGGGCTGTCGCTGGGCAGCACAGACTTTTAACTCCCTCCAAAGATTTTCTATGGGGTTGAGATCTGGAGACTGGCTAGGCCACTCCAGGACCTTGAAATGCTTCTTACGAAGCCACTCCTTCGTTGCCCAGGCGGTGTGTTTGGGATCATTGTCATGCTGAAAGACCCAGCCACGTTTCATCTTCAATGCCCTTGCTGATGGAAGGAGGTTTTCACTCAGAATCTCACGATACATGGCCCAATTCATTCTTTCATTTACACGGATCAGTCGTCCTGGTCCCTTTGCAGAAAAACAGCCCCAAAGCATGATGTTTCCACCCCCATGCTTCACAGTAGGTATGGTGTTCTTTGGATGCAACTCAGCATTCTTTCTCCTCCAAACACAACAAGTTGAGTTTTTACCAAGAAGTTCTATTTTGGTTTCATCTGACCATATGACATTCTCCCAATCCTCTTCTGGATCATCCAAATGCTCTCTAGCAAACTTCATGTACATGTACTGGCTTAAGCAGGGGGACACGTCTGGCACTGCAGGATTTGAGTCCCTGGCGGCGCAGTGTGTTACTGATGGTAGCCTTTGTTACTTTGGTCCCAGCTCTCTGCAGGTCATTCACTAGGTCCCCCTGTGTGGTTCTGGGATTTTTGCTCACAGTTCTTGTGATCATTTTGGCCCCACGGGGTGAGATCTTGCGTGGAGCCCCAGATCGAGGGAGATTATCAGTGGTCTTGTATGTCTTCCATTTTCTAATAATTGCTCCCACAGTTGATTTATTCACACCAAGCTGCTTACCTATTGCAGATTCAGTCTTCCCAGCCTGGTGCAGGTCTACAATTTTGTTTCTGGTGTCCTTTGACAGATCTTTGGTCTTGGCCATGGTGGGGTTTGGAGTGTGACTGTTTGAGGTTGTGGACATTTGTCTTTTATACTGATAACGAGTTCAAATAGATGCCATTACTACAGGTAACGAGTGGAGGACAGAGGAGCCTCTTAAAAAAGTTACAGGTCTGTGAGAGCCAGAAATCTTGGTTGTTTGTAGGTTGTTTTTGAATACTTATTTTACAGAGGAATTCACCAATTAATTCATTAAAAATCCTACAATGTGATTTTTCTGGATTTTTTTTTTCTCATTTTGTCTCTCATAGTTGAGGTATACCTATGATGAAAATTACAGGCCTCTCTCATCTTTTTAATTGGGAGAACTTGCACAATTGGTGGCTGACTAAATACTTTTTTACCCCACTGTATATATACATATACATATACACACACACACATATTTATTTTTATTATTATTTATGTATTTATTTTTTTTTTGCATTTAGTTTTTCAGTTGAATAAAATACTATTCCCTATATATTTCATAATTGAGGATTTATTTAAAAACAGTTAAAAAATCTCGTTCTTGTGAACCCAGTCTCATGTCTCGTCACACATCTAATATTAAAACTAGTGTAGGAAATGGCAAATGTAAATGATATAATTGAATTTTTCATTTTCATTTTGCACTTATGTATTGGAAAATGTACATTTAAATACAGAAGTACATTGCCATTTTGCATATTACATTTCAAATAGAATTTCACTACCCATATGCTTCCATAATAATGTAGCCTATGTAGGCAGCTCACTAGTTTCATTAAATTGAGTGTGAGATGTTTCTGTGACGTATTTTTTGCTCTGTTTTCGTTTACAGTCAGAATAGAGTGGAGTACGAGAAGAGAGTTCGTGCACAGGCCAAAAAATTCTCTCCATCGTAAGCGTGCGCCGGAAGGGATGGACAAATGGAAAGAGGGAATATGTGAATACTCATGCTATCCTCTCATCGGGACTAAAAGGACTTAAAACATGATGTCTGTGCCATCGACCCCGACCCCCTTCCCCTCCACCGCAAACCATCACACTCTTACACACTCCTCCTCTTCCCTTTGAATTTCATTTGCTCTCCGTTCCCTTTAGAACGCAGTCACCAATTCAGTATCCACGGGTCTCGTTGCGTTTCAAATCACATTCACCGCTTCAGTCTCTGATCAGAAGCAGACTGTTGGGATTTTAGCTCTTTATTCATTTGGCGTGTCTGTCTGCGTGCGCTTACATACACTCGTCATTTTATTATGTTCGTGAAGCTTTGTTTCCCCTCGAGTGAGTGAGCGAGTGCGTGCGTGGCTCTGGTTTAGTTTGGTTTATTACGTTACGTATGTGGGATAGTGCCTCATGGTGAAGTTTCCCCCCCCAGAACGCTGATCTAGGACCAGTTTCCTCTCCATTGGACGTGTTTGTATTTGACCAGCCACTTGGTCTTAGATCTGTCTAGGATTGTCTAATGCTGATTCGTCGAATAAAGTCCAGAATAATTGCTCCTGTGAGCAGCAGAACCAGAGTCCAATTCTCTTAAACATGCTGTACATGGTTTCTTGTTTGTTTGATGGGAACATGTGTCCTGTGTTCACACTGATTGTGTCTGTATGTTTAATAAAAGCTCTTTCTACAAAATGCGTCTGACGACGGTGTATGTGTTCCTGTGTTTAAAAACAACTCGATGGAGGATGTTTATACGTGGAACTGCGACTTAATATTCGTGGCTCGCTAAAAACAGAAGAAGGTTAGATGTGACGGACAAAGTCATTCTTGATGCTGAATGTTCACGGAGTTGACAGATGTTTTATACATACTGCATTTTTATTTACATTGCATTAATGGTAACATAATCATTCACAACAGCCAAAAGAGCAGAGATCTGACAGCAGTGTAGAATAGATTTAAATATAAAAATATACTACACTACCAGTCAAAAGAAGTCTCTTCTGCTCACCAAGCCTGCATTTATTTTGATCCAAAGACTCAAAAACTATTTAAAATCACTGAATATGTTTTAAAATGTAATTTATTCCTGTGATTTCAAAGCTGAATATTTAGCATCATTACTCTAGTCACATGACCCTTCAGAAATCATTCTGATTTGCTGCTCCAAAACATTTATGTTGAAAACAGCTGAGTAGTTTTTTTTTTTTTTCAGGTTTCTTTGATGAATAGAAAGTTCAGAAGAACAGCATTTATTCTAAAAAAATTATAAATATCTTTATTATCCTTTTTGATCAATTTAAAGCATCCCTGCTAATTTCTTTCCCCAGAAAAAATGGGATGGGAATGCTATAGTGTATAATGTTACAAAAGCTTTTTATTTCAGATAAAATACTCATCTTTGGATCTCTCTATTCATCAAAAAGTCCTGAAAAAATCCAGTTTTAAATATTGGGAATAATAATACAAATGTTTCTTAAACAGCAAATGAGCATATTTGAATGATTTCATCACGTGACACTGAAGACTGGAGTAATGATGATGAAATTTTAACTTCAGGAATAAATTACATTTTAAAATGTATTCAAACAGAAAGCAGTTATTTGAAAGAGTAAAACTATTTCAAAATGTTACTCCTTTTGCTGTACTTCGGAGCAAATAAATGCAGGCTTGGTGAGCAGGAGAGACTTCTTTGAAAAACATTACAAATCTTACTGTTTAAAAACATCTGGCTGGTAGCGTAATTAAAAAAAAAAAATGTATGCAAGTACATTTAAAAAATGAAAACTAGTCACTCATTTATGTAACTTGTGGCATTTAAACTATATTGTGATTCAGCTATTCAGCAGGATTTGCTTATAAAAGCAAGTAGCAGATAATGCATGCGTGGGTGCATTTATTTTGATGCTTTTGTTTAAATGTAGTATATGTAGTATATTCGCACATTAGTACATTCATTATTGCTTAATTTTAGCCTCGTTTCCAAACTTGTGCCACATATACACTACCGTTCAAAAGGGGTCAGTACCTTTGTTTTTGAAAAAACAATACAAGCTGAAATATTTTGAGATATTATTACAATTTAAAATAACTGTTTTCGACTTGAATATACTTTAAAATGTGATTTATTCCTGTGATGCAACGCTGAATTTTCAGCATCATTACTCAAGTCTTGTGTCACAAGATTTAGAAATCCATCTAATATGCAGATTTGCTGCCTAAGAAAAGCTATTGACCCCAACTGAACAGTAGTGTGCATGCGCATGTTAGAATGCAAAAGTGTGTGAATTGGAGAGTGTGCAGTAGTCCTCACTGCATGTGATACTTCCTCTCTCGGTTGTGACAAAATCACGAATCCAGCAGCCTGAGTCGACCTCTGAGCCCACAGGAGATTGCGGCATGCTGGGAGACTCGATCTCTCCAGTCGTCTCATAGTCGAAGGTGGTGAGTTGAGGGGGCGTGTCTGTGCTCTCCGTCAGAATGTCAATCTGGAGAGACTCCTCTGCCTGCATTATATCTTGCATCTTACCTGACAGCGCTGAACAGACCTGAAAATACACACACACAGACCAATAAAAGTGATGGATTAGAAGAATGGCAGTTCGTTTGGTGTCAGAACCGAGAAGAATTGTTTCAACCCATGTGAATCTTCTTAACTCTAAAGCTAGAAATCAACTATAAATGGTGAAAACCACATTCCTATCCATGACTTTAAATTAGATGCCTACAAATGGTTTTCATTTGAGAAACATAAAATAGCGTGTGTGCAAAGAACACAATTATAAAATGTTCTAAATTAGTTTTGCGGTCTTCAAATTGCCAAAATGGGTTTGCGAAGTTAGAAACATGTTTGATATCTTATATCTGATAAGATGCCGCAAAACCATATGTGATGTGCTTCTCGTATCTGATTTGTAAAGGTTTTCAGCCATCATTTGACACTGACGAAAAGCCAACACTAATGTTATTTTAGTATTATTTATACTTTAATGCCTGATTTTTTTTAAATTAGTACTGACTGGAGAAGATATGTCACATAAAAGATATTTACATATAGTTCACAAGAGAAAATAATAGTTGAATGTATAAAAGTTTGCATACAATTTATCCTCCACTGAGGACAACTGAGAGACTCAAATGCAACTATTACAGAAGATTCAAATCCTCACTGATGCTCCAGAAGAAAACACTGTGCATTAAGGGCCGGGGGTGAAAACTTTTGGAATTTGAAGATCAGGGTAAATTTAACTTATTTTGTCTTTATGGAAACACATAAATATCTTCTGTAGCTTCTGTAGAGCAGTACTAAGTGATTAAAATATATATATATATATATATATATATATATATATTTAGGCAAAATAATAACATCTTCATTCTGTTCAAAAGTTTTCACCCCCTGGCTCTTAATTGCATTTTGAATAGGTTCAAATACACAAAAATGCTGAAAAACCAAAGAATTTGTGGGACCTGAAGGATTTTTCTGAAGAACAGCAGGCAGTTTAACTGTTCAAGACAAACATGGGAGTCAACTATCGTCTATCGCTAAACAAAAAACAACTGTGGATCATTCAGGTAACAACACAGTATTAAGAATCAAGCGTATGTACACTGTTGAACAGGGTCATTTTTATAAATTCAACTATTATTTTCTCTTGTGGACTATATGTAAAAAATGTGGAATATCTTATTCAGGTCAGTACTAAACAACAAATAGCATGCATTTGGTATAATCCCTCTTATTTTGGTAAAATAATTAACATTTTCACATTCTGCAAGGTGTATGTAAACTTTTAAACTCAACTAATTAGATAACAACAATGTTATTGGTCACAACAAATTTATTGGAATGCAAATCTAAAAGACTCGATTTAAATTTGATTTTAGACACAATACTGTGGCGATGAAAATTGTTCTGAACAACGCCAATACAAAACAACAACAGCGGTTTTTCGTTCCTGAACAGTTCAGTGTTTTAAGTAAATAATCAATTGGTTTTGTTCTTGAATGAGCTGGCATATTTAAACAAATTGGTTGAGTGAAAGATTCAGTGACTCGCTTATAAACCGCACTTCATGCATCAGCACTTTGAACGGATCACCTGTGTGAATATGTTGTTTTGGAAAATACCTGAACGTTAACATCCCAGTCTCTGAAATAAGGTGCTGGTGATGGTATGTATTCATTCTTCCTCCATCTACAACACAAACATCCCATCATTTATTTACATGAAAACACACAAAAGAAATCATCATTTCAGCATCCTGCAGGTGTTTTTTCTAACCTGGAGTATGGGATACAGGTCAAAAGGACCAGCGGCAATGGCAACAGCAGTAGATACGGGACAATATGGAAAGATCCTTCTGGAGTCTCTTCTTTAACACACAAAAAGAGATGTAAACAGTATGTAATACTGGAAGTTTGTGTTTGCAGTTGTTTGAGTGTTCTGTAAACTGACTCACTGTGAACAACATCCTCTGATCTCCAGTGTACCGCAGGGGCCCACAGGCTCCACACGCCGTTATAATGCACTTGGTCTGGCCGCGATCTCACACGCACTGTATAATTGATGCCAGGCTCAAATCTAGACTCATCCACATACACCTTCTGGTCAGCAGCTTCTACCTCATACAGCTGAAACACAAAGAGGAACCACAGAAATGAGTGACAAATTACTTCAACACGTGCAAGTCAAGTGTCAAATAGATACTTGTGAGAAAGCGGTGTTTATAGTAATTAATAGAAAGTCGCATCATCGTTAAAGCTATGCAATGTGAAATGATCTTCACATCCCGTTTCACTTCTGTAATTTTGTTTTAAATGAGTATTCATTCTTAATAATTCAATTCAGAAGAGGAACAAATGTGTGTGTGTTTTTGTCTATATATATATATATACACATAGACATGCATGTAGACATACAGTATATAGCAAAACTCTTGATGAAAAATAGTTTCGAAAACAAATCAGCGTGAGAAAAAGAATATGATGACTATAAATACCGTATTGGCCCGAATATAAGCAACCCTTCTTTTTCAAGATTTTTGAAAATCAAATCTTGTTTTATTAAGAAAAAAAAAAGTTTTTTCTTAAATTATTTTCATATTGCATATTTTTACTTTTTTAGTTTTTGTGCTGAAATTATGCTAAATACTGGTAAAATGCATCAACAATCACATTAAAAATATACACTTTTTGATATACCATAAAAATAACAGGTAACCCATCTAAATTATATAACAAATAGGCTATCCATCTCATAGCAGCATACCAACATTTCATTAACAGTGGAAGTGAAATCTTATTGTAGTCTTCAAATCTGGGTACTGTCTTACGTTACGGTCATTCCAGTAATAATCTTTCAATAACATGCATTTTACTTACATTTTGATGCCTAAAGACTACAAACACCTCATAAAGTTTTTATTCTTTATAGTAATGTGCTGGTTAATCACACACAATAAAACCAAAAACACTGAAATAGTTCACCCAAAAATGTAAAAAAAACACTGAAAATAATATAGTGTTTTGAAGAACATCAATACTTTTAAAGGAGACCTATTATGCCCTTTTTTACAACATGTAATATACAGCTCAGGTGTCCCTAGAATGTGTCTGTGAAGTTTTAGTTTAAAATACCCAATCAGATCATTAATTAGACTATTTTGAGTGAAAGCAGAAACACATGTTCTCGTGCATGTCGCAATGCTTCCTGCCCCCTTTTCCAGAGTAGAGCTGTGACTTTACAGCTCGTAGCTCAGATACTCCGCTAAAAAAAAACATCCATTTGGTTTTGATTATCATGTCTATCGTGCTGAAATCATGCGTTTCAAACTATATTAGCTAAAACTTCTTATATATGGTTTTCTGAGCGCACGCACAGAAAGCGGCTGTCACACAGCATGTGAGTACTAAAGTTCTCTTCAGGACTGGGTAGTAACTGATTACATGTAATATGGATTACGTAATCAGAGTCTAAAAATGAAGTGCTTGTAATTAGAGTAAGTTACATTTTAAAATACACGCAATCAGACTAGTTACTTTTTTATGGATTACATGATTACACATTATTCATACAGTTATTCACAATTCATTGATTCTCCCTAATTTCTCTTTTTCATTTTTAAATGTTCCTTTCTATAATATCCTACTGATTATATGTATTCAGAAAGCCCAGTTTTGTGAACATTCACACTTAGACTAGTCATTAGTCAGGTGGCGACACATCATTTGACCACTAGATTTACAAAAATAATTTCAGAAGGGTTTCAGCATTGTATCAGCTTCATTTTTATTTGAATTATCACTCTGTAGTTTTTTTTTTAGCCATGCATTATCATGTCTTTGGAAGGCTTTTGTCTTTCAAACTCATTAAAATGCATATATTCCCTTATTTCTTATGTACATGTAATGCAAGAATTCCAAAACGTTTTGTCATCTAAACCTTATTCACAAAATGTGCTTTAAGTATATACTTTACTTTTAGTACCCCTGAGATTTTAAAATAAATATGTCAATAATTAAGTATCACATTTGCATGTTTACAGTGTCTTTGATGTTGATGCTCACATGGCATGCAGGTAAATAAAAATATTTCAGTTTTTTAGTAAGTGTTTTATTTTAAAACAAAGACTATAGAAATACCCTTAAAAGGGACTTTGTTTTAAAATGATTTATTTTTTTATGATTTAATTAATTGTTAGCTTTTCATTAAACTCACAAACCCCCTGCAGTTCCTTTACAAACCCTAGTTTGGATGCAATATAATGTTTAATGCACTTCATGTTGTAAATTACAATGAATGGAACATATTTTCTTACTCTTTGCATGGTTTACATCATTATGGAATCAGTAACGGATTACAATTTGTAAGTAATCTACCGAGCTCTGGTTCTCTTTCATGTCTTATTGCACTTAAACTGTCAAATACACACAAGTTGATGTTAAAAACACACAGGACATACAAAAACAGTCAGTTATGTCTATGAAGGTAAACAGCTGGGAAAGAAATCGCATGTTTATATCAGATCTGTGTGGCAGAAGTGTAATATACAGTACATAAATCAAGAAATCTGCTCTCTTGTCTCTTCTGAGGCTGGGACTCTAAATAGTGTTCTGCGCTCGTCTGTGCAGACAAAGACAGAAGAGTTAGCACGCTTTGCTCCAACTTTTGCCATGGTGTTAGAACTGCTACAAAATGGTGGCTCCATGGATGGAAATGTGCAGATTAAGGGGCGGTGATATTATAATAAGGTTCCCTTGATACATTACATGCTTGCAGAAAAAGGCTTACCAAAACAGTTTCTGGGTTGTCCTTTTTTTAAGTTTTCTAGGCATTAGGGACCCGGTTACAGCACTTAAACACGGAAAAAGTCAGATTTTCATGATATGTCACACCTTGTGTTGGCTGTAAATGCTGAGCTGGTACTGCAAGTGGGGTGTGAGGAAACTGTCTGCATCATATCCGCTCTGCCACTGGAAAAGCACCCTGTCTTTCTCCCAGAGCAGCAACAGGTCAGATGGAGGGACCGGGCGAACTACAACACACACACACACACACACACACACACACACACATCAGTGTGACTCACGGAGCAGAACTGTGTTCTAAATGCATGTAGCTACTTGCTCTTACTGTGTTTACTAGGCACGAAGTCAGCATCCAGTACGACTGAGAAGTTGTTGCCATGGTAGGTGATCGTGTAGCTGTCCGCATCGGAGAAAATCTCATGCGGCGATAGATAAAACTCACATAGTAATGACTGTTCTACCACCTTTAGTGTGCAGTCATAGTCTTCACTACACAAAAAACAGGCATTTACCACAAGCAATGCACGTGACTGTTTGGTAGTATATCTATGATTTGATTAATGTCTGTTTCAGGGTAGTATTCTCACTCATATGAGCTGAACTGCAGCCAGTAGGATGATTTGTTGGCCAGAGACTCATTGGAGATGTTCAAAGAGCAGTTAATACTGGATAAATAATCACAGAGACACTCCAGACTATTCTGATCACCTGAAAACATTACATGTTATAGGCAACATGTAATACAGCACAATAAATGCAGTGCATATATGTGACCCTGGACCACAAAACCAGTCTTAAGTAGCACGGGTATATTTGAAGCAATAGGCAACAATACATTGTATGGATCAAAATTATCGATTTTTCTTTCATGCCAAGAATTATTAGGATATTAAGTCATGTTCCATGGAGATATTTTGTGCAATTCCTACTGTAAATATATCAAAACTTAATTCTGATTAGTAATATGCATTGCTAAAAACTTCATTTGGACAACTTTAAAGGTGATTTTCTCAATATTTAGATTTTTTTTACACCCTCAGATTCCAGATTTTCAAATAGTTGTATCTCTGCCAAATATTGTCCTATCCTAACAAACTATGCATCACTGGAAACTCAATTTAAAACCCTTATGACTGGTTTTGTGGTCCATGGTCACATATACCTGGAATTGATTATTAATATCGATATGGAAAGCAATACAAAACGTTTTTGTTTTTCGTTTTGGCACAAAACAGCGTGCAAAGGCAATCTGATGCAGTGTGAGCGACTCTAAACGTAACAGTTCTGTGAATTGACACTTTTTATTAATTAACATTTTAATCGCGACTGCCGTAATAGACATGAATTGTGCAGGGGCACCAAATGTACATATATAATGAAATAAAATAGTGAGTAGAAACAGAAATTCTTACCCCAAGTTCTAAAATTCACCAGAATATCAAAAAAACAAATCAATGTGAGGATGAAGCAATGCATGTTCTCTTTACCCTGTAATAAATAAACAAATAAATATAAATAAAAAGTGGCAGATCTTATTTCAACTTTTCAAATATATACAGTTGATGTTACACGTTTACATACACCTTGCAGTATCTGCAAAATGTTTATTATTGTACCAAAATAAAATGGATCATGCAAAACACATCAAAATGCATGTTATTGTTTATTTAGTACTGACCTGAATAAGACATTTTGCATAAAAGATGTTTACATATAGTCCACAAGAGAAAATAATAGTTGAATTTATAAAAATGACCTTGTTCAAAAGTTTACATACACTTGATACTTAATTGTTACCTGAATGATCCACAGCTCTGTTTTTTTTTTTGTTTTTTTTTTTTTTTAGTTGTTCATGAGTCCCTTTCCAACAATAACTGTATGGTCTTGACATCCATCTTTTCACCCTAGACAACTGAGGGACTTATATGCAACTATTACAGAAGGTTCAAACTCTAACTGATGCTCCAGAAGGAAACACAATGCATTAAAACTTTTAAACTTATTTTATTTAGTACTGTCCTTCAGAAGCTACAGAAGATACTTACACGTTTCCCAGAAGACAAAATAAGGGAAATTTACCCTGATTACCATTCAAAATGCATGGCATTTAGAGTCAGTCATTGTTGGAAAGGGTTCAAATACACAAAAATGCACAAAAAACAAAGAATTTGTGGGACCTGAAGGATGATTTTGTATGATCCCTCATATTTTGCTAAAATAATTCACATTTTGCAGATTCCACAAGGTGTATGTAAACTTTTGACTTCAACTGTGTGTGTGTGTGTGTGTGTGTGTATAATATATATATATATATATATACACACACACACACACACACACACACACACACACACACACACACACACTGTATATTCCCCTGTGCATTTTAAATTATAATTCATTTAACAAAGCATTGAACATAAGAGTGAATACATGTAAACTGAGTCCATTATTGTACACTGAAATCTGTCTGAATTCAAACGAAATAATTTTTTGTTTACAAGGAGTCTGTGAACGTAAACTTTATTTACATGCTGTTAAACTGTGGGGCTTCTTTTAATTTAATTAATAAGAAAAGTACATCAGATACTACAAAAGAAACCACAGAGAAAAAATCAAACCAACTTGCTTACTGAAAAGTACAAAAGAAAACTCAAGCAAACACACTTGACAAATATTATAAAAAGGATTGAAAATCTACCTGCGGACGCTGACTGTTGTTGTTTCTGGTTTCACACGCACATGAAAGAAAGCTTCAGTTGCGCATCTCTCTCTCTCTCTCTCTGTCTCTCTCTTTCTTTCTCTCTCTCTCTCTCTCTGTCTCTCTCCCTGTCTCTGCGCTGCCTGCTTTTTTGTCAGCCTTTTGATGAGAGAGTATCAGTCATCGGATCTGTTTTCCGATTTTATCTCACTCACTATCTCCAGTCTTTTCACACTTTGCCATTCAGCTCAGCAAATTCTCTGACAGGTTTCAGACGTTTACTAACCGATATCACCACACGTCTGCTGCTTCGAAAGACTAAACAACTCCGTATGTGATACGTTTAACATGTTAAGCAGATTCCCATATTTATGAACGTCTGTCAAATGTGAAATGGATAAATTGTTATAACAAACTTTGTAAGCACAAACGTATACTCGCATAAAGCGCGCAATATATACTATAGCCTAGCATTATTTTAATTACTTTTTTTATTACAAAATGTAACTATATAGTTAGATATTTAATTACATTCAACTCTATCCGCATATGTATACTCGAGTCCAGCTATTAACACCTCAACTAAGGTTATACATCAACTAGCATATAGAAACTAGCATACCTCATTGTTTATATTGTCGCACAATGTGCTAAATGCGAACAAGACATGAAGATAGGTCTATAAAGATATTATAAACATTCAAATAATGAATTTAAACCTTTGAAACAACACGTATTGTGAAAAGCACTAATACATTTCACTTGACTTGATGTAATGCTAATGTTTGCAGCAAGAGAGCTTTTAAAATAATTGTTGTTGTGAGTCTATAGTTCAGTTTTAGACACAAGTACAAGTGTATGGTTTATATTATTATCATTGATGTGATAGTTAAAGTTGAGGTTAAATGTGAAACTACACACTTCTTAACCCAACGCCTACGTTGATGAGAATCAGACTGAGGCCTATATTTATTCATGCGGCTTTGGAGGAGCTTTAGTGATGGCTAGTTTTGTTTGTTACGGTTTAATGTCTTCTAACCCGACAATCTTGCATAAGTTTGAGGCAAAACGAGCGTTTATTAAGAGCTGTTTCCTCCATACTGCCTTTCCGATTAACAGCAGTTTTGCAATGATGATATCAGATCAGCCTTTCTGAAGCCCTAAGGTGTTCAATCTGATTGGCTGTCCTAAATCTACGGATGACAACATCTAATGCTGCCTTATGATAAGTGCTACCCAGGTGCCCTACTTTCAAGCGTGCCCTACAAAGTAACAGATGTCTTCGCAAACGAGTCTCGCAAAGTAAGTAAACACATGGCGAACGGATGGTGCCAGCATTCAGTAAGCGCCGTGCCAGCGTGCCAACACTTTAGTGAGCTTAATATCACTTGCTTTGATGCTTAGACATTATTTGCCAAGCCATGTGCTTGTGTTTGTGGTTTTTATCTGAAAATCAGCTACTGAGAGATCAAAATATCAGCAAATCCTGCAGATGGAGATGGTTCACAATGGGTCTGCAGTGCTGATGCAGTTTGTTGTTAGATTGTCTATTTGTAATGGAATATTTGTAATCAACTGTTTTGTCCATCCAAGATGTAGATGAGTTGGGTTTAGCATCACTTGCTCACCAATGGGTCCTCTGCAGTGAATGGGTGCTGTCAGAATGAGAGTCCAAACAGCTGATAAAAACAACACAATAATCCACAACACTCTAGTTCATCCGTTAATGTGTTGTGAAGCAAAAAGCTGCTTGTTTATAGGAAAAAAAAATCCATTATTAAGATGTTTTTACTTCAAACCACCACTTTTGGCCACTCTCCATACTATTGCTTTCTCCAGTCTTGTCTGAATCAAGAGAGAAATATGAACAGATCAAGCACAGTTTACAAGGGAAAACAGTCCAAAACTCTTATAAACAAATATATGGATGGATTTTGATGTGAGAAGACAACAGAAGATGGACTTTTTTACTAGAGAAAGCGTTGTTATGGATTTTGGCCTGAAGTGACAGTTTGAAGTCTGAAAAAAGTCTTAATGATGATGTGTTTCTTAAAAAACGTGCAGCTTTTCACTTTAGAAAACGTTAATTGATGGACTGCAGTGGTGTGGATGTTTTTATCAGCTCTTTGCAGTTTCATTCTGACGGCACCCATTCACTGCAGAGATTCCATTGGTGAGCAATTGATGTAAATGGTGCTAAATTTTGTTTATATCTTGGATGGCCTGAGAGTGTGTACATTGTCATTGAAGAACCCGCATGCATAGTACAGTATTTTTCCACTGGAAATGTATTCTTCATATATGTGGGTAATTGTGGGTAAAAAAATTACCCAATCTGTTATCGTCAACACTTACTATCTCTTCAACAGAAAATGGTTGATTGTTCTGATATGTTTATGTTATCTGATGAGGTTCTGGGAGTGTTGCGCTACAGGAACTTGGGGAAGATAAGGACAGGAAGTATCAAAACATGCTGAAATGAATAAAAACAAGCTGATAGAGTGAAAACAGCTTATATTTATTGTCACTTAGTGCATACACAACAAGGCCCAAGATCACCTTATAAGTAACTAACCTTCTAAATTTAAATGCAAAGAAGAGCTAAATATACAGTTGAACTCGAAAGTTTACATACACCTTGCAGAATCTGCTAAATGTTAATATTTTACCAAAATAAGTGGGATCATACAAAGTGCATGTTATTTTTTATTTAGTACTGATATAAATAAGATATTTCACATAAAAGACTTTACATACTAGACCACAAGAGAAAATAGTAGTTGAATTTATAAAAATGTTTACACACACTTGATCCTTAATACTGTGTTGTTACCTGAATGACCCACAGCTGTGTTTTTTTGTTTAGTGATAGTTGTTCATGAGTCCCTTGTTTGTCTTGAACAATTAAACTGCCTGCTGTTCTTCTAAAAAATCCTTTGGTTTTTTTTAGTTTTTTTGTGTATTTGAACCCAGAAATAAAACAGAAGGAAATGCGATGCATTTAGAGCCGGGGGGTGAAAAACTTTGAAGATCAGGGTAAACTTAACTTATTTAGTCTTTTGTGAAACATGTAAATCTCTTCTGAATTCTAAAGGGCAGTACTGAATTGAAAAAATATGATACTTAGGCAAAATAAGAAAAATGGACAAATCTTCATTCTGTTCAAATGTTTTCAGCCCTGGCAATTAATGCATTGTGTTTCTCTCTGAAGCATCAGTGAGCATTTGAACATTCTATAATAGTTGCATATGAGTCCCTCAGTTGTCCTCAGTGTGAAAAGATGGATCTCAAAATCATACAGTCATTGTTGGAAAGGGTTAAAATACACAAAAATGCTGAAAAACCAAAGAATCTGGGACCTGAAGGACTTTTCTGAAGAACAGCATGCAGTTTAACTGTTCAAGACAAACTAGGGACTCATAAACAACTATTACTAAAACAACAACAACAACAACAACAACAACAACAAAAACAGCTGTGGATCATTCAGGTAGCAACACAGTATTAAGAAACAAGTGTATGTATGTATTATATATGTTTTCTATATTATTTTCTCTTGTGGACTATATGTAAACATGTTTTATGTGAAATATCTCGAATCGAATATGTTTTAAAAAGCACATTCATATTGTTCAATGTCATTTGAAGGGATGATATTAGAGAATTTGACCTTAAACGAGGGTGTAATTCAATAGTGTGTCAGGAGGAGGCAGCAATGGGCTGATATAGTCTTCGTATAAAATCAGTGAACGTCATCAGTGTGAATAAACTGCAGCATGAGTATAAGGTACCACATCATTACATTAATACACAAAAATGTAAACATTCATGTGTTTTAAATGTCCCCAGTGAATCTTATTAAGACATTAAGGCATGTTTTTGCTTTTGGAAGTATGAAGTATAACATATTTTAAATAGCTTTAGCAGGGTGTCTTTTGTATTTAATTATTTTATTTTATGTTTTTTTTTTTATTATTTTATGTTTATGTCACCCACCCGAACCAAATGAGCTGCGACACAGCCACGTCACTCAAATTGCGTGTAATTTTAATAAACTCACTGTAATGCACGTGTTTATGTACATTAAAAATAATAACATTTGTCTACATTAGTAGTGGACGTCTATACACACTTGTTCCATTTTACTGGGTTCTTTAAAACGAGTTTTATCGTGGAAACGGAATGTTTCTTCCCCATACGTTTTCACCGCCGGTGCATATTAGTACGAGCGCAACCAGGAAGCAGTGTACAAACACTAGAAACATTAAGCTCAGAAACTTCTATTAAATTAACGCTGGAGGAAGCGATCGCATTGTTTGAACTGTATCTCGTGGTCATGATTATATCTTTCTCATGGGCTGTTTATTTTATGTTCGTGTCTAAGGCTGGTGTGGGCAAGAATTATGGAATAGACTGGTGAAGGTCTGCCAGAGAGATTACAGTTGAGTAAAAAGCAAAAAATATGCATTGATAAACACTTTAAACACTTTCAATATGTCGTTTTTATTCGCTTCCTCTCTGCAGATGGGTTTTTGACTCTTTGAGATAATAAATCTGGCTCTGTAGGGCTACCAAAGGCGTGAAAATGGACTTCTCCAAGTTCCTGGCAGATGATTTTGATGTGAAGGATTGGGTGAATGGAGCTTTCAAAGTGGCTCAGAAAGATGCACCCGGTAAAACAGACGCTCACGCCTCTACTCTGGTCATGAAGCTCCAGCTCTTCATTCAAGAGGTTAATAACTCTATAGAAGGTGAGTTTAGCACTCTTTCAAATGTCTGAATGTCATTGCATTTGTAGTGGGTGAGTCTATTTTGCTCACCAAGGCTGCTTTTATTGGCTCAAAAATACAGTTAAAAACGGTAATATTGTGAAATATTTTTACAATTTAAAATAACTGTGTTCTAGTTGAATATATTATAAAATGTAATTTATTCCTCTGATTCAAAGTTGAATTTTCAGCATCATTACTCCAGTCTTCAGTGTCACTGATCCTTCAGAAATCATTCTAATATGCATCTTGATCCTAAATCCTAAAATTTTGAATAGTAGTTTATATCTGTTTGGTCTGTCTTTGATTGTTTTTCTGTCTGTGTTTGCAGAGAGCAGCAATCAGGCTTTGCAGAATATGCCACGTGTATTGAGGGATATTGAAGCTCTAAAACAGGAGGCGTCGTTCCTGAAGGATCAGATGATTCTGGTTAAAGAGGACATCAAGAAATTTGAACAGGACACAGTGCAGTCTATGCAGGTATCAGTTGATGTGCACATTCAAGTCACTTTTTGATCTCTGTGATCATTATCCTTTGCTGATTTTGGCTTTGTGCAAATGTTCACTTTTTATGGATTATACGCTACCAGTGAAGAAGTCTCTTCTGCTCACAAAGCCTTTATTTGATATGAAGTACAGCAAAAGCAGTAATTTTGTGATTTTTTTTATTTATTTATTTATTTTTACTTATTGGCTCAAAAAATACAATAAAAACGGTAATACTGTGAAATATTTGTACTATTTTAAATAACTGTTTGTTTACATATATTTTCTATATATATAAATATATTCCTGTGATCAAAGCTAAATTTTCAGCATCATTACTCCAGTATTCAGTGTCACATGATCCTTCAGAAATCATTTTAATATGTTGATTTGCTGTTCAAGAAACATTTTTAATTATTATTATTATTATCAATATTTAAAACAGTTGAGCATTTTTTTTCAGCATTCTTTGATGAATAGAAAGATCCAAAGATCAGCATTTATCTGAAATAAAAAGCTTATGTAATGTTATACACTATACCATTCAAAAGCTTGCAGTCAGTATAATTGTTTTTCTTTGTCTTTCGGAAAGAAATGCTAGAAATTAATACTCTTATTTAGCAAGGATGCTTTAAATTGATCAAAAGTGATGATAGAGACATTTATAATGTTACAAAAGATTTCTGTTTCAGATAAATGCTGCTCTTCTGAACTTTCTGTTCATCAAAGAAACCTGAAAATATTCTACTCAGCGTTTTTCAACATAATAATAAAAAATGTTTTTTGAGCAGCAAATCCGAATATTAGAATGATTTCTGAAGGATCATGTGACTGGAGTAATGATGCTAAAAATGTAGCTTTGAAATCACAGGAATAAATTAATTTTAATTTATTTATAATTTTAAAATATGTTCATATAGAAAACAACTATGCAGTTATATCTTACTGTTCTAAAACGTTTGACTGGTAGTATATAGTGCAGTCTGAGTGTTTATGTTTGGCAGGTATTGGTGGAGATTGATCAGGTGAAGTCCCGAATGCAGTTAGCAGCAGAGGCGCTACAGGAAGCTGATAAATGGAGCACTCTCAGTGCCGACATCGAGGAGACTTTTAAGACACAGGTGATGTATTGCACATCTGTCTTCATGCACTTAACATGAGCATGGATGTGGATCTGAAATATTGATGTGTTTGTCTACAGGACGTGGCTGTCATCAGCAGTAAACTGACGGCCATGCAGGGTAGTTTGGCCATGTTGGTGGACACACCGGACTACAGTGAGAAATGTGTTCAATTGGAAGCTCTGAAGAACCGTCTGGAAGCTCTGACCAGCACACAGATCGTCTCTACATTCAACTCACTGGCTACAGGTGATGTTATACATCATGTTTATGTGTAAAAGAGCTGCATTTTAAACTGCAGGGTCAGTATGATTTGTTTAAAAAAATAAAATAAATATTTTTATTCTGCAGAGATGAATTAAATCGATCAATAGTGGCAGTAAGAACATTTTTATAATGTTACCAAAAAAAAAAAAAAATTGTTTGAACTTTGTATTCATTAAAGAATTCTACTATTTTAACATTGAGCATAGTAAGGAATGTTTCTTGAGCATCAAAACAGCATATCAGATGATTTCTGAAGGATCATGTGACACTGAAGACTGTAGTAATGAAGCTGAAAATTCAGCTTTGCATCACAGAAATACATTTCATTTTAAAATACATTCACATAGAAAACAGTGGTTTCAAATTGTAATAATATTTCACAATATTACACTTTTTACTGTATTTTTTAATCAAATTAATCTGGCTTTGGTGAGCATAAGACACTTCTTTCAATCCTGCATAATAATAGCTTTAACAATAATGTATATCAACATGTCAATATTTATTTGTATTTTCTGTTTCAGATCAAGCAAAGCTTTTTGTAAGGGTTTTTACCGAAATGGACAGAATGCCGCAGCTACTGGCTTACTACTATAAATGCCACAAGGTACAATATTTTAATTTGAGACTTTTTTTTTTTATTTAAATATTGCTTTAGAGTTATCGTGAAATGACCTGTATTTAAACTGTTGTGACATATATTTATTGTACAGTTTTTGAAATGCAGCGTTTTTTTAATTGATGTATTGTAAAAAAGTATCACCTGAATATATTTTAAAATATTCTATTATTCTTAAGTGTTTTATATAGTTTTTGTTTGCACTAAATTTTTACAGTACAGTATACTTAAGAAACTACTGGTAATACATGGGTTAAGGTACTAGTTTTTACTAGTACTTAGTTATTAACCAGTCAATAACTAGGTAATTACTATAAGTACATAGTATGTACATTCGGAACAGGACTTATTTTACAGGACAAAATTAATTGATGAAAAATGCACGTACTTGTATGAAACTCGGTACATACGTGTATCACACCAATCCCTACAAAAAAGTCTCCTGGCACAACATCCCAAACCCAACAGGAAGTCCGTTATTTGTAATTTCCTGTACGATTTTTGTGCAGTTTTTGCCGTTTTCAGACCTCGTATTTTAACGAACTCCTCCTACAGTTTTTATCGGATCATCTTCAAATTTGGTGAGTGTGTTCATAAGGCCTTTTGAGTTTTCGTCAAAGGGCGTTTCCCTGGCGGCCTGACAAACTTTGATGTTTCGCCATGAAACAGGAAGTTGCTGTAACTCAGGCAAGCAATGTCCAATCTGCCCCAAACTTCGCACGTTTATTAACAATCATGTCCTGAACACATGTCCATGCCAATATTTAGTCATAGTGCCACCTGCTGGCAACAGGAAATGACATGTTTTACGCTGTAACAAACTACTCCTACAGATTTAATGATAGCAATATTATAATTGGTCAATCTAATCTAAAGCCCTGTGTGATGATAAATTGCGAAGATCTTGAGTTTTCGTCAAAGGGCGTGTCCCTGGTGGCCTGACAAACTTTGATGTTTCTCATGAAACAGGAAGTTGCTGTAACTCAGGCAAACAATGTCCAATCTGCCCCAAACTTAGTCATAGTCATAGCGCCACCTGCTGGCAACAGGAAGTAACATGTTTAACACTGTTATGGTGTAAACGCATCAGCAAGTGTAAAATAGGCTAGCAAAATGTTATACACATTCTAAAACATGCTAGCAACACTTAGCTAAGTGTTAAAGAATCTTATTAATGCAATGAAACAGGAAGTTACTGTAACTCAGGCAGGCAGTGTCTGATCTGCCCCAAACTTCACATGTTTGATAAGAGTCCTGACTTGAACACATCTAAAGGCCAATACTGTTACAATCATAGCGCCACCTGCTGGAAACAGGAAATTGCTTTTTTTACACACGCAGTGTCCAATCTGCCCCAAACTTCACATGTATGATAACACTCCTGACCTGAAGACATTTTTATGCCCATATTCAGTTATAGTCATAGTGCCACCTGCTGGCAACAGGAAATTACTTCTGTTACACTAACCTTAACCTACAATATCCAATCTGCACCAAACTTCACACGTTTGCTTAGAGTCCTGGCCTGAACACATCTACATGACAATATGTAGTTTTAGTTATAGCGCCACCTGCTGGGAACATGACATTTTATGTTTTACACTAACTCAAACATGCAATGTCTGATCTGCCCCAAACTTCACAGGTTTGATAAGGGTCCTGGCCTGAAGGCATATACGTGCCAATATTCAGTTACAATCATAGCGCCACCTGTTGGCAACATGAAAATCACTCAATAACTCAACCATACCATGTTCAATCTGCGCCAAACTTCATATGTCTGATGACAGTACTGGCCTGAAGACATCTACATGACAATATCCATTTATAGTGATAGCGCCACCATCTGGCAGCAGGAAGTTGGGTACATATAGAAGGAATATGTCAGTCATTTATATTTACCACTTTAAATACATAAATTGGTCAACGTTTACCACCGGTCAGCGGTGAGCCCGGGTGCGAGGGCCCGCTCATCGCTGCTTGCAGCTTTAGTTTATATTTAAGTTCATTTTCATGCTTAAATGCAGAGTAAACTGAGCAACTTTATAAAATCGAACAGCTGAATACCAGGGTTTTATGTGATATGAACATCATTTTTTAACAAAAGATATGGCTTTTTCAAAAATATAATTGTGTACTGGAATGCCATTTGGAAGTTCAAAATCGTGGGCACCATAGAAGTTCATAATTTTAAGGAGAACTTTGCTGAATAAATAAGTAAAATTTATTTGTGTGTTTTTAGGCGCAACTGGTGACCGTTTGGGAAAGTATCTGTCAGTCGGATGCTCCTCTGAAGCAGCAGCTCTCTGAGTTTTATGACACACTTCTGTCCACATGGCACACACAGCTCCAGTGGAGCAGTCAGGTACACACTCTCAGCCACACCGCAATACAGCGTTCATGTTTCTACTGTCACTCACTCTAAGACGTGTGTACATGTGTGTGCAGGTCTTTAAAAACCCCTGTGAAGTGCTCACCGTACTGATGATCCAGACGTTGGGGGCGATGGTGCCGTCTATCCCAGACTGCATTGCTGAGGCATTGAAACGTTGCTCTGGTGACTGTCGTGTGGATGTGCTGTTGGAGCTTCATCAGACGGCGGCAAACTTCAGTCGCAGCCTGGAGGCAGCAATGCAGCCGCAGCTTGGTGTGTATTTGTATGCGTGTGTATGTACCAAAATATCCTGTCAGGCATATTTTGAACAAGAATCATGTTATTACATTAAAAGAGTCTATTTAAGGATCACAGTGCCGATCTAAAACTCTGATCAATTGTAGCTTTAAATCTTTACAAATCACCAACCTTCAAACCACTTGGTTATACCCATTTGTCAGAAAGAAGTTTTAATCTTGTAAAATGCAATAAAATTTAGTATTATCACTTATTATTTTATAGATTTCAAGAAGAGGTCAGGTTTCGTTTTTACATTTTACTCTTTTTATTTCACTTAATTTTACATATACACTACCAGTCAAACGTTTTTGAACAATAACATTTTTAATGTTTTTTAAAGAAGCCTCTTCTGCTCACCAAGCCTGCATTTATTTGATCCAAAATACAGCAAAAGCAGTAATATTGTGAAATATTTTTACTATTTAAAATAACTATTTGAATATATTTTAAGATGTAATTCATTTCTGCGATCAAAACTTCATTTTCAGCATCATTACGGCAGTCTTTAGTGTCACTTATACTTGGCCACACGTCATGTCACTTTCACTTTCACTTTTTTGATTCTTCAGAGATCATTCTAATATGCTGATTTGCTGTTCAAGAAACATTTATTATTTTTTATTAATTATTATTGTACAATATATTGTACATTTTCGTCAGGATTCTTTGATCCAAAGATCAAAATTTATCTGAAACACTGAGCTTTTGTAACATTATACAAAATGGGGGGATTATAGAAATTTAATACTTCTATTTAACAAGGATGAGGTGATTCTGAACTTTCTATTCATCAAAGAAACCTCAAAGTTACTTCGCTGTGCTGTTTTTAACATAATAATAATAAATGTTTTTGAGCAGCAGATCAGAATATTAGAATGATTTCTAAAGGATCATGCAACTGGAGTAATGATGCTAAAATTCAGCTTTAAAATCACAAGAATAAATTACATTTTAAAATGTATTCATATAGAAAACAGTTATTTTAAATAGTACTTTGGATCAAATAAGTGATATGATATGGATTTTGATGTTGTTTTCAGGTTAATTAAGCACATTTTCTCTATTCTCAGTCATTTATTTTAATAAAAAAATGTTTCCACATTACTGCAATGCAAAAAATAGTAAAAAACAGTACACGTTTACAGTAATGAGTTATTTTTTCACATTGTAATGAAGAGAATTTGGGGTTAAATTTGATTGATTGTTTAATCTTCTTAATTATAATGAGAATTTTTATAAATGGTAATTTATTTTATTAAAAAAACTTATTTTATCTTCCCTAAAAATGTTATTTTCATATATGTTTTTCAAAAAATAACATTTGTAATAAATAAATACCCATAATATTTATTTTAATTATCTAATAAAACATGAAAAATGTCAGTCTTTGTATATGCTTTTTTGAATGTGTGAGATTTCTTTATTTTTTTCTCATAATTTTCTTGTCTTCATGTGTATATTTCAGGCGAGTGTAACCTTTTGAAAGTGGCAGAGCTGGTATCATGTGTTTATTCACCTTATAAGACTTATCAGATACAGTATGGAGATCTAGAGGAGACAAACCTACTGATCCAACTCAGTGCTGTTCCTCTGGTGAGTAAACACAAGCTTTCATTTTTAATCTTGCACCAATATATGAAATATAAGCTTTCGGCTTCTCATCATTTTTTACTTGCATTGTGAGTTTATGATCTGAACTAAATGATATGAGGCATAAAAAGGTAGGATTCTGATTAAATATTACCAAGACAGTAAATAAACAACAGTTTTTTTTTTTTTGCATTGTCTTCGTTGACTGCATGCAGTCTGATTTGCAAACAAGTGACTCCAATGAGCGATTCATTTTAGTGAATCATTCTCAGACAGAATCATATTGCTCACTGAATCTGTCCGAACACTTACTGAATTGCCTACTTTAATAGATGCTGATAAGAGTGTGTAGTTAAAGATACGTATTCACAAAATGTTTTATTGTATAAATATATATATATATATAATGTATATTTACACAATAAATATACAATTATATTTAAAAAAAAAAAAAAAAAAAAAAAAAAATTATATATATATATATATATATATATATGTATTAAAAAACAAACAAACAAAAAAAAAAAAAAATATATATATATATATATATATATATATATATATTTACACAATAAATATACAATTTACATTGTGTTTTATTCATTGTGTGTGTGTGTATGTGTGTGTGTGTTTGTGTTAGGAGCGTGGTGAGGTTCTGGACTGTGTGCTCGAGCTCACACACTCGGTGCAGAAGGTGTTTGGTTTGGCGGCGGCTGCTGTGGATCGCTGCGTGAAGTTCACGGATGGTCTCGCCGTGTGTGGGCTCATCAAAGCCCTGCGAGCTCTTTTCAGCAAGTATGAATCATACACGCATTTACTACGCTTACACACAGAGACAAACACACAGCCCACAGGTGTCTTGCTCTCTAGCGGATTCTCTTTTTTTCTCTCTCTCAGGTACGTGTCAGACTTTTCCGTGACGCTTCAATCAATCAGGAAGAAGTATAAGTTAGAGGACACGCCCACATCTGAGGTGTTCACTGAGGATTGGACTGCTTTCCAGAACTCTGTTAGGTGGGCATTTATTTATTTATTTGGTATCATTTTAAAGTTATACAGTTATATGAAATTGTATAAATCATCTATTCGTTCTGTATCCTCCAGAATCATTGCAACCTGT